>VDFB02271358.1:1252428358-1252465544 GCA_007258455.2 Sequoia sempervirens | reverse complement strand
ATGCTTCTAACTAGTCAAACAACATCTGAAAAGTATTAACTCTCCTAATAGACATATCCAGATTCTAGTATCATTCACCTGCAAGAGGGGTTTTAAGAGTTTTTCTTGATAGCCCCCCCTATGCTAGAGTCCTAAAATTAATTCCTTAAGGAATTACCAAAAGTTGCTTCTGGTGCAAGTCCATTTCCTTCTATAGAGGGATTATTTTTCACCAATTTCTTCTGCATTTGCTTCTTGATCTCATCAATAGTGACTTTTCCTTTTCCTTTAACATCCTGTTGCATGTTCTATTTTACTGGACCTCTTCTTTTCCAACAAAATCTAGCGATATGGCAAAATTTGTTGCAATTGTAGCACATGACATTTCTCTGTCTAGACCAACTATTCCACTTACTTTGACTTGATCTTCATTGATTATTAATGTGTCCAAATCTATTGCATGCATGGCATTTGACATCTCTATGAAAGTTATTCATCACAATTCTGCATTCACTTGACTTATGACCTTATTATAGCAATTAAAACACTGACCTAAGAATGATGGTCTACTTGTGTTCACCCTAATTCTAAACTGAGAAGCCATATGAACAAATTTGTTGCAGACATAACAATAGCCATTAAATATTTGAGCATTTGGTTGCCTTACCGGTTTTCTTATGGTTCCTTTCATCTGACTTCCTTGTCTGAATCTTCCTTGTTTGAAATTCCTTTGTCCAGATCCGGAACTTTCTCCTTCTTCATATCCAAGACCTCGTCTGTCACCATCAGTCCTCTGTCCTTTGATCAGTTCATCAAGTTTGGTTGAGCTTGCTTTGAATTTCTCCTTATACTCATTTGTTGTAGCAAGTTCATCTCTAAGGTCATCAAGCTGCTTTTCAAGCATTTCTTCATTGTTCTTGGATTGCTCCAATTCATTATCTAGTTGGCTGCATTGTTCATAATTTTCTTTCAAAGACTATACAAGATATTCTTCATTGTTCTTCCTATCCTCAATCTCCTTGGTCATTCTCATCATGATGGATTCCATCTCTCACTTCAAAGCAACATTCTCTTTGAAAAACTTTTCACATTCTTCTATTTTCTCCTTCATATCCAGACTGAGTTGTTCATCTTCCATACCTTTGTTCTTCTATTTGAGTTGACCACATAATTCCTTTCTTTTCTCCCTTGATTCATTGATCTTGTCTTTTAGTGACTAGATGAACTTTTCTGCATTCTCAATATTTTCTTTTAGTTCCCAGTTCTTAGATTTTATCTGGTCAAGATCATCTAGGGCCACCATAAGTTGTTATTTAAGACTGCTTGTATCCATTGAAAAACACCTTCCAAGATCTCCCCAAGTTGTAAGACTTATTCTGAGGAACTAGCTCTAATACCAATTGTTGGAAACAAGCAACATTGAGAGGGGGGGTGAATCAGTGTTGAGCAAAAATTCAATTTTGTTATTTTGTGATTTAACTTACTTAACCATTCAATAAAAGAAAAATGCATCAAAAAAATGAAAATAATCTCAACACCATAACACCATAATTTTTACGTGGAAACCCTGTTAGGGGAAAAATCACGGTGGATGGCCAATCCACAATATAATATGAGTATACTCAAAATAAGAAGTACAAAATGGGAATGCACTTGCATTCAGGCTCACTGCTCAAATGGATGGGTTCACTTCCCTACAATGATTTGGAATAAATCCAAAAGAGTGAATTGATGAAATAGCATCCATAATACTTGATTACAGTTCCAATTAAGTTTTGATGATAATCTGCTATCCTTCAAATTGATTCAACAATTTTGTTCTACTATGCACAATTTTCACTACAAAAATATTAATGTACAAGTGAAATTGTGCATAATCGCCTAATCGTTCTTCTTGATGATCGCAACACACCACCACACTTCTTTCATATATGTCAAAATGATATATCAAATCTCTTATATATATCTGCATCTAGAAATAGAATCGCTATAGGTCAGCCTTGATAAAACTTGGAAATATTATCAACTGTCAGCCCAAATTTACAATTAAGTTTTCAATGTGGATCTAACACTGTCGACCAATATAATAATATGACTCAAAATAATACTCACGAGCACGTCAATCATTCAAATTTTAATTTTCAGGGATCCACAACACATTACATTCACTAAGTCGGCTGCAATGAACAAATAAACAGAAAACATCCTATTGGACCTCCAAGCTCATCCAACGACTAAACAACACCACAAAATTCAGTAATAAGATAATGTATGTGCTCACCAAGCAATCTCGGGGATCCACAACTCAAAATGATGATTCGGTGAAGTAGACAAATTGACTGACTGACCAGATACCCTATTCTTCAAATATTCTGCCAGTAACACACAATATTTCACTTTATCTACCGATATAACTAGATACAAATTTGTGGGCCATGGAAATGACTTCAGTTGCCATAAATGACAACATTAGAAGCCATATTCCAATAGAGACCTTTAATCAGTTTGATGCTTTGGATGACTTGGTTCAGTAAGAGGTTTTTCTAGTTGAGATTCCTACTAGTTTTGGCCCATTAGAAGTGGTCTTGCAAGAGGAGGAAGTAATTGGGAATCAAAACTTGGTTGAGGTGTCCTTACAAGATGATCAATTGGAGGTTGGTCATATGGAAATGGATGATCCTCTCCAACAACAGGATGCCTCCAATCTTGGTGGATCTTCGACTCTGAAGGATGATAGAGCTATGGTGGTTCCTTCTCCCTCATAGGTGGGTAAGACTTTGGACTTAAAGAAACCTAGGGGGAAAGCCAGGCCTTGGGGCTGCAATAGAAGCCCCTAAAAAAGGGGCCCCCTTGAGAAAGCTTCTAAGGTGGGTCACAAGAAAGACATTGAGAAGGTTAAGTTGTTGGGGGAGACTCTAGTGAAATTTGGGTTGGTGAAAACCCTGGACTCTCATTACTCCCACCCCCTAAAATGATTGTTATTTCATGGAATGTAAGGGGTTTAAATAGCACCCCTAGACAAAAGGCTATTCAAGATATGATTGGTTGTCACTCTCCTGATATTGTCTTTATTTAGGAAACTAAGTTATCAATGGATGGTATGCTAAATAGAGCCTCTATTGCTTGGCCTCGTGGGTGTTGTTAGTGTGTGGGTGATTTTGGTAGCTCTAGAGGTGTGGCTTGTTTATGGGATCCAGGAAATTTTGTTCCTCTGTATTGGATTGCAAGTCGCTCTTCTATCTCTATGGTTGCTTCTAGTATTAAATTTGGGGAATCGTGTCTTTTCACTAATATCTATGCTCCCACTGATATGATGGGTAAGTCCCAACTTTGGACTCATCTTAGTTATGTCCACTCACTTTTTCCTTGGTATCCTTGGATTATAGCTGGGTATTTTAATGTTGTTTCTTGTTTAGAGAAGAGAGGGGGTATTGCCAAGCTAGACCCTGCTACATGACTTCTCATAGACAATATGGCTAGTCTAAATCGTATTGATGTGAAGCCTAATAATGGAATCTTCACTTGAAATAATTGAAGATGTGGTGATGCTACCATTTCTGATAGACTGGAAAGGTTTCTTGTCTCCTATTTTTGGGTTGTGGATAGTTGGTCTACCATCTCTGAGATTCTAGACTGGCAAGGTTTAAATCATTGGTCAATTAAACTTTCTATTGTTCCTTTCAGAGCCCATAAAAATCCCTCTTTCAAGTTCCAACTCATGTGGCTTCGGGATCCTGCTCTCCATGATTTGATGATTGATTGGTGTAGTATGGGGAAACCTGTTTTTGGTTTAGCTATGTATACCTTTGTCAAGAGATTGCAATTTGTGAAATATAGACTCAAGAAGTGGAATAGGCAGTGTTTTGGGAATCTTCACCAGAATAAGTTGTCCACTCAAGCTCATTTGGATTCTATCACTCACCAGATTTGAGATCTTGGTCTCACAGATGAGCTATGTAGGGAAGAGGCTAGGGAAACTAAGACTCTTGATGAATGGGAGCTAAGGGAGGATATTTTCTGGAAGAAAAAGCCTCATATTGATTGGCTTTGGGAGGGAAATAGAAATATTACCTTCTTTCACCACTCTGTTGCTGCTAGGAGAAATGGTAATCTTATCAATTCTCTTATTTCTTCTGAGGGAGTTCAAATTTCTTCTCAAGATGAGTTTTCCTAAGAGGCTGCTCATTTCTTCTCAACTCTGTTTATTGAGGATTCTCCCCCTACGAGTGTTGAATAAAATTATATTATGGCTTGTATTCCTTCTTTGGTGTCTCATGAGATGAACGAGACCCTTTTACAACCCATTTCCTTGTAGGAACTGGAGACTAGTGTGTTTCAAATGAAAAAGGTAAAGCTCCTGGCCCTGATGATTTTCCTACTAAATTTTATCAAGCCTTTTGGGATATTGTCAAGGAGGATCTCTTAGAGGTTGTTCAGGAATCTCAGAGGAATAAAGAAATGTTGAAGGCCATGAACTCCACTTTCCTGGCTCTTATTCTAAAATGGGAAGGGGCTTGTTCCTTGGATCAATTTCGCCCCATTTCCCTTTGTAATGTGGTTTATAAGATCATTACTAAGCTGATTGCAAAAATACCAAATCCTTGGCTCAATTATTTGATTTCCAATGAGCAAGGGGGATTTGTGGCAGGTAGGAAAATTCTGGATGGGGTTGTTATTGCTACTAAGGCTATTCATTTTGTGGTTGTCTCTAAGGAGAAGGCTATGTTTATGAAGCTTGATATGGAAAAATCATATGATAGAGTCAAATGGTACTTCTTGTATAAAGTTCTCTTAGCTTTTGGTTTTTATAAAGAGTGGGTTGACCGTATCATGAGTTGTGTGACTTCTACTTCCTTTTCGGTGCTTATCAATGGATAGCATTCGGTGTTATTTGGAGCCTCTAGGGGTCTTCGAAAGGGAGACCTATTGTCCCCTTATTTGTTTATCATTATGGCTAAGGGATTGGGGAGGTTTATCAAGTCCTATGTTTGCAATGGGTTGATTTAGGGGTGGCGTTGGGGTAACACTTTGTCGTCCCTATCTCATCTTCAATTTGTTAATGATACGACTTTAATGGGGGTGGCCAAAATAAATGAAGCTGTGAATTTCAAGAAGTCTTTGGATACTTATTTGGCTGCCTCAAGTCAAAATATTAATGATCACAAGTCCTCTATTTACTTTTTCAATACTCCATGGCTTATTCAAGAAAGGATTTCTCAAATTCTCTGATTTCAAATTGGCACTCTCCCTCTGGTTTATTTGGGGATCCCCCTTATGGTGGCACCTCAACCAAAAGAGATTTGGTAGGATGTGTTGGATAAATTCCATGGGAGGATTTTTCATTGCACTCATAGGTGGATGTCTTCGGTAGGTCATGTGGTTCTGCTAAAATCCGTGGTTCAGTCTCTTCCTATTTACCGATGTTTTGTGCAAGTGGCCCCTACTAGTTTTGTTAAGTATTTTGATGCCCTCACTCTTCAATTCCTTTGGGAAGGTAATCTTCTTAATTCTAAGTGGAGTTTGGTGCAGTGGGAATCTGTGTGTAGGCCTAAATAGGAGGGGGGTCTTGGCCTCAAGTTTGCTAGTTTGATGGGTCAGGCTTTGGCTGCGAAGCTGTACTGGCACTGGTGTACTTGCCAGGATCAGGATTGGGCTAGAATTCTCAATCTTAAGTACCTTGGTGGGGTGGACCTTGATGAGGTTCCTCGGTATTGTCTCCAAGGAAAAGGGTCTATGATATGGAATACTCTTAAAAAGGGGCTAAGGTGATTAAGGAGGGCTTGTTTTGGATTTGCAATAAGGGGTCTGAAACCCTTTTTTTGGTTTGATTTCTGGGATGGTTATCCCTTTATTATTCTATGTTCCCTCATTTGCAACCTCTCTGTGATAGCTTGACAAATGCAGGTTGGTGCAAGTTGGAGGACTTCAAAACTATGCAGTCATTGGGTCAAGTGGATGTGTGGCGTTGGAAGGACCCCCAAGAGTGGCCTCTAGGAGGTTCTGAGTTGGAGAGGCAGGAGCTTGCTAGCATTTTGGTTCGTAGTGTGTACCTTGGAATTTTACCCTACTCTAATGTGCAAAATAACTAAAAATGCAAGTGATAAAATACTAAGAACACTTCAATGATTAGCCTAAAGAGTGATAAAAACAAGAAGGGAAATAGATGAAATAAATGAAAATAGTTATACCTCCCTTGTTGTTGAAGACTCCTTGGTTGGCCCTTGATTTGGATGACTTTGTGTGCTCCTTAGATGGCTCTTTGGTGTAGCTAGATGCAATATTGAATATGAAAGATGATCAAAATGAATGGCTAAATGATAGTGAATGCTTGAGAGTGCAAATTGACAGCATAAGGTTGCTCAAAATAAAAGTGTTGAAAATGCCCTTGAGGATGGGGTATTTATAGAAGAATTTGAATTCTCTAGAGAATTCAACGGTTGAGATTCATCCAACAAGGTCAAGATGAAGGGCTATGGTGGGTTGAGAACTCACAAGCCCTCACATCTTGACATGTGGATGGTGAAGTGGCTAAGAGGAGATGAGGTGTAAGTGAGGTGGAAAAGGTACATGAGGTGGAGGAAGGACAAGTACCTTTCAAGTACATTGGGAGATGGGAAGAATCTTGGGTGAATAAAAGTGAATTTTAAATTCACAATGATTGGAAGAATCTAGTGGATAAAACAATGTTCCCAAAAGGTGGGAGTTTGTCACATGTGACTTGATGTGACAAGTCAAAGATTCTAGAAGATGCATGGGAAAAGGGGATTCTTGGAGAAATAAAAAGGGAATTAAAAATTCTTGGGAGATGGAGAGAGTTGACCAAGGTACTGATTAAGATTAATTAATCAGTAATTAGAAGATAAATGAGGATTAGAAGCCAACTTGCAAAAGTTGGAGGATGTGACACATCCTAATCAAGGATTAGGCATGTGCACATCCCTAATGAAGAAATTAGCAGATGGATTAGGATTAGATGAAATGACATGTGAGTGAAATTAAATAAATGTATTATTTATTTAATTTATTTGATGAAAAGAGGATTAAAAGAGTAAAGTATTTAATTATTAATTAAATACATTAGGATTTGGCAGAATTAAGGGCATTAATTAAATAATAGTAATATTATTTAATTAACTCAGATAAGAGGATGTTTTAGACGAAAAGTGATAAATTTGGATAAATTAATTGTCCAAATTTGGATGTTTACATTTTGCCCCTCTTTGAGATGGTGCTATGAAGTAGCATCATTTCAAAGAATATTAAAATATAGAACCCAGAAGAAGATGGTTAGATTGGGAAAGATGCCCCAGTCATCAAAGGATTGATTGGGAAAAAAAATAAAAATGATGGGGATGAAGATGAGGATAAGGGATTAAGGATGCCCCCTCGAGAGGACATGCGGGTTGAAGAGAACACGGGTGTGCTCTCGAAATAGATGAGATGAGGGAGATGATGCAAAGTGATGGACAAGAGAGAAGAAGAAGCGATAGGAGATGGATGAAGCACAAATGTTTTTTAGGACAAAAGGTGATGTTTCCCCAATCAAAGGACAAGCCAAAAGGGGTCGATGATGGATGGAGTGTTGTCAATGAGGGAATGAAGGATCCCGAAACAACACAAGGATAGGGAAGGATACATCCCATTGAGTGGTATTGATGAGGGAAGGATACATCCCAAAGCACCACTAAAGAATAGGGAAGAATATCTCTCAATGATGATGATGAAATTGTTGTTGATGAGGGAAGGATACATCCCAAAACAACACCAAAGGGATAGGGAAGGATATTAATGGATGATGATGATGATGGGTCAAGGCTGGTAACGAGACTGGGGACAAGACCAAGGATTTGATTAGGTGATTTGTGCGAGATTGAACATATGAGGAGAAGATTGATATGTGAGATGGAGAGAAGGATCTTAAGATTTGGTTCGGTATCCGAAGATTTGGACTGCAGATGGACTAAAGCTCAGATTAGGGTTTTGGTTAAGCTCAGATTGGGATTAAATTAAAAGCTCATATGAGGATTGGATTGAAGACTAGAATGATTGAAGGATATGATTGGATTGATTCTACACCAAGCTCCGGAGTTTAAAGGACGTAAAGTGTTGACAATCAGATTTTTCCCGATTTGGCAATTTTTAAAAATTGTCAAATTTTGCCGTTTTAGGAAACCTCATGGATATACTTTTGGGAGTCCAAATTTTTTTCAAGAAATACCCATTATTGAGATAGGATGAATTGCCAACTAACATCCCAAATTCGAGATATTCATTTCAAGTTATGAGTGAAAACAATTTTTTAAAATGTTAGAAAAAAACACTTAATTGGGATTTTGAGGGTCAAGATGAAAGTTTGAGGCCCCAAAAATGTGGAAAAATGGGTTCCAACGGCTTTCATAGAAGCCCGTTGGGAATCCACTTGTTATCTCATAACGCAACCACCTGTCAAATTTCAACTCAAACAGACACCTGAGTCAAAAGTTATGGCCTCTAGAAGTTTCGGTGTAAAAATCAAAACCTTTGAAAATATGGTTTTTTGATAAATTTCTAAAATTTCAACACATGGGTTTTGATGGCGGGGGGGAATTAGAAAATGGGTTGAAATTAGTTTTTTGAAAAAAATAATAAAAATGCGAATTTTGGGGGGGCGGGCAAAGGACGGCAGGATAGGGGCGGAGCCGCCCGACAGCGGGGCGAAACTGCCTGGGGCGGAGCCGCCTCGACAGCGGGGCGGAACCGCCCCAATAGTGGGGAAGAACCACCCGGAGGCGGAGCCGCCCCGACAGCGGGGCGGAGCCGCCCTGATAGCGGGGCGGAGCTGCCCAGGGCAGAGCCGCCCCGATAGTGGGGCGGAACTGCCCGGGGGCAGAGCTGCCCTGGCAGTGGGCGGAGCCACCCGGGGCGAAGGACGGAGCCGCCCCGACAAGGGGGAGGAAAGAAGAAGAGGGGAAAAAGAAAGGGAATAGATAGAAAAGATGGAGGGATGGGGGGATTATGAAGAAGGATGAAGGGATGGGGGATACATGCAAGATGATAAAATGGAAAATGAAATGCAATTTTCCATCTTCGAAGCACTGATATTTTCTATAGCATAAGACACGTTACACCAAGGTATGAAGGACCAAGGCAGATTAGTGGCTAATGCATAAAACAAACACAACAGACAAGAAGGCTATCCTAACACCCCAAAGTGACAAAGACTTTGGTCGAGCTAGGTATTGGGATAACCGCAAGCACAAAAGGATGCCCCAATGTAACACAAGATCACAGGGATCTTGGTGGGTACTACATGGGACAACCCAACAGAAAACAACAATAAAAGATCAAAATATGCCTCTATGATGACCAGCCACAGCACACCATGGTATGATGGACCAAGATGACCATGACGAGGTGAGATAGGGAGCTCAAATGATAAACAAAAACTAAAAGCATCAAAAGATTGCAATCAAATTTGAAATGTCCTTTGCCATAGGATCAAGGGGATGGGTGGGATTGATGAGGTCTGTTAGGAAGAATGCATCCTGTGGAGACCGATGATGGATACTAAACTAAAAGATCGATATGACATAGGATATTCAAAACCGATTTGATCTGATGATACAAGTGGATCTCGTTTGTTAAGAACCAGTGAGATAAGGGCATAGCTTGATGACATGACACAAGAGACATGACACAAGATAGGAGACTAACACACCCTATAGACCTAGGGGCTCAGGAGCCAATCAAAGATTAGCCTTGCCTACATGAAAGTGCAGAGCCCTCGTAGTTCAGTAAAAGGCGGACAATTGACCATGGATAAAAGCAGAAAGAGGATGATGAAGAACGATGATGGATGACAAAGACCAGACAGACAAAAGTAGAAAGGTTGATGAGAGGTGATAAAGGAGTGGATGGGGAGAGTAGAAAGACCAATGATATATGATAGAGGAATAGACAGACAAAGCCCCGGGGGCGGATCAAATGATCTACCTTGCCTACGTGAAAGCGCAGGGGCGACGTAGTTCAACCAATGACAAATGAAAAATGATGGATGATAAGATAACTCTAGACAAACAGAGGAAATGATGGGACCGATGAGACAAGAGAAAGCTAATAGATTGGATCAGATGATGGTGGTCACGAAGCTCAGGGATGGGATAGTTATCCAAGTCATCAAAAGATGAATTGGGAGGATGATATGATGGATGGATGAATGATGAGAAAGGAGAGGAGATTGAAAATATGTGCAAAAGAAACAGAAGTGATGATGATAAGAAGAGCGATGGAATCAGAGTGCGTGGGGAGTAGCCTATAGCTAGATACCAATGACAAGGGATTATGAGATGGGATGAAGATGGAGGAGATGAGGATGGGGAGATGAAAAGGATGGGGGATAGAGGTAGGGATGGATAGGAAGATAAGGATGGGGAGATGGAAAGGATGCGATGGTGGGTGGATATAAGGACAGGGATGGGGGGGAGAAGAGATTGTATGGATAAAGGGGATTTACTAGGTAGATGGATAGATGCTAGGATGGAGAAATGGGTATGAGGATTTTTTGGAAGTCAAAGGTGGGGATATGAAAGGGATCGTTTGGATGGAGGAAAATACTAGGATGGGGATATGAAAGGGATTGTTTGGATGAATGGATTGTTTGGATGGATGGATAGGAAGATAAGGATGAGGATATGAAAGGGATTGTTTGGATGGATGGATAGAAAGATAAGGATGGGGATAGAAGAGATTGTATGGATAAAGGGGATTGGCTAGATAGATGGATAGATGCTAGGATGGAGAGATGGGTATGAGGATTGTTTGGAAGACACAGGTGGGGATATGAAAGGGATTGTTTGGATGAAAGGATTGTTTGGATGGATGGATAGGAAGATAAGGATGGGGATATGAAAGGGAGTGGTTGGATGAAAGGGATTGTTTGGATGGATGGATAGGAAGATAAGGATGGGGATATGAAAGGGATTGGTTGGATGAAAGGGATTGTTTGGATGGATGGATAGGAAGATAAGGATAGGGATATGAAAGGGATTGTTTGGATGAAAGGGATTGTTTGGATGGATGGATAGGAAGATAAGGATGGGAAGACGAAACTTTAGATAGGATTGATGAATGATGTCTCCAAGGACTTACGTCACAAAGGAAGTAGATGCCCCCACTCTAGATATGTCATATACGAGGAAGCCTGAGGGATGGAAGGTAAGTGGATGGGAAGATAGGATGGGTGGACAAGGTAGTTTGATGAATGTAGGATGCTAGAATAAGGAAGGGATACCGATGGTAGCATGTGGATGAAGGGTAAGTATGCCAAGAGGTGTCCAAAGCATGTATATATGTTTGCTCCTAGCTATATCAAGATCACAAGGAGGATGGAGGGAGTGAGATAAAGGATGTGTAAGACAAGTGGGATGAAGGAGGTGGGGGAAAGGGATGCAAGTGCCCCCAATTGCAAAAGTAAACTGGATAGGGAATTTACACATGATGCCAGTTTACCAGGTTTTCATCATGGTACTTATCCAAGGTGCTTGTTTTCCAAGTTTTCACCATTGGACGAATGATTTCTCTTTACTATTTTATTTTATTTGTTTGACAATTTTTTGCTTTTTTCAATTTCTTTGGATTTTTGGATAAAATGTGGGTGGAGATGGATAAGTATAGGGAGGTGGATAAGTGGATGTAGTAGACATGCGATAAGCATGTGGATGAAGGACTCAAGCATTGAATTCCATACGAAGTATTAAGAGCCCAGGTTTTTGAAGTGAATGTCGGATGTTGGTACAACCATGGTTAGGACAATGGAGGAATTATGCAAGGGTGGGTATTAAAGGGATTTGATGGGGGAGATATGTGGGATAATGGATGGGATGTTGGAAAGTGTATGGATGGAATGATGGAGTAAACATATGATGGGGAGGTGTGTTCAGGACCAACATTGGCACAGGTGGTGGGGGGTGTGAAAGGATAGGAGGATTAATAGTTGGATGATGTGGGGATAATGGAGGGTGTAATGGAGGATGTAGAGATAATGGAGGAGAGGTGATAGCAAATTGTGGGACATAAGGACCCAAAATGGATTTAGGTGATGGAGGATTTACATGATTAGCTTTTGGAGTAGCAACTTTGGATGGTGGGATAGATGCTTCATTTGTTTTCTTTGGGATCCGCATGGTTGTGATTTTTGCTTTGGTGGGCCTTTGTGACCTATGGATTTGATTTTGATATTGTATTTTATTTTTATTTTCTTTACCATGTCTTTTAGAGGGGACATGAGGAGCTTTTGATTCACGTGGATGTTTAGATTTATGAATTTGTATTTTGGCATCCAAAGTGCTTTTAGTAGCAATGGGATGGGTGCGAGTGCATGGATGATGTGAAGGGAATATGGATGGAGGGACAGGGGTAGGATTTTGAGGATAATATGTGGATGGATGATGGATAGGTATGTGCCTTTGTTGATCCCGATTAGGGAACATGAAAGTGGGATAGTTATGATGGGTGACATGGAAAGGTGATGGATGGATGAAAGGATGAATAGGACAAGATGGAGGAGATGATTTTGGGATATAAGGGCCCAAAATAGACTTGGGACCGGGAGGATATGTGATGGGGGATGAGGGAACATAAGGACCCAAGATGGATGGAGCGGAGGAAGGAGGAATATGGATGGTTGTTTTGAGGTGATACGATAGAGGAGGAGGGATGGCAACATATGATTTGGTGGAGCAATGAGAAGAGCCGACATTTCTTTTGAAAAAGGCTCGTTGAGGATGTCTAGAGGTTGTACCAACATCTTTAGCTTGTGAGTCTTGGGGAATAGGTCCAAGACCTTGTATGCAGATTTGTTCTTTGACTTGGATGGGCTCTAAAATTCCTTGCTCATGAAGGCCTAGACCTTTTCCTTGATAGTTCATGTTCTTGAGCATTTGATCCATGATAGGATTTTTGTTATTTTGAAAACATGATGTGAGTCCATTATTAGGTGGAGGATGATGGGTGGAATATACACTGTGTTTTTCTTCTGCAAGGAGACCACTATGGAAGAATTTGAGAGTACCAAGGGGATATGCAAGTGGTGTGGGGATAGCATTTTTAGGCGATGATGGGGGATCATGAGAAGGAGATGATGGGATAACAATATCAGGAGAGGGAGTAGGGGACATGGTAGGATCTGGATTTGTGGTAGCAGGCTTATGCAATGGAGATGGAGATGAAGCAGTGAAATCTTGAATAACAAGAGGATCATGGGATGGAATGGATGGGAGACTGTGATCTTGAAGTAGACTAGATGGGATGGTAGGATCTTGATTTGGAGAAGGGGATATGTTGGCATGCTTTGGATTAGGCTCTTGGCATGACTCATCGTGTGCGGGAGGAATGATAATGGAGTCTTGTTGGGACTCTTCAATTGGGGAAGATGGAGGGATGGAAGATTCATGAGGTTCATTGGAATTGGTTTTGGTGCTACTAGGGGTGGGAGGAGTGGATTGGATTTGGGTGGATCTAGGAGTAGAGGGAGTGGATTGGACTTGGGTGTCTTCGATGGATTCAGTGGTTCTTGGAGTAGGAGATGGGGGTTCAATGGATTTAGTAGGTTCAATGGTTTCAATGGTTTGAGCAGTACTAGGGGTGGTAACATCAATAATAGGTGTGGTATGGAGAAGGGTCTCATCATTAGTGACCGTGGATGATGGATCTAGATGGCATGGTTCCATGACTTCAAGATGTGGAGTTGGGGATGACTTCTTTGTAATGAGTCCTTGGAGAACTTCTGAAATGAGAGACTTGCATATGGTTGGCTTGGCTAGGGTGATAGAAATGGATGAGGGATTATGGATTGGTGGACTAGGTTAGATGGAGGAATGGGATTGAATGTAGGACTATGAGTAGATGGGGGATTAGGTTGGATGGAGGACTAGGAGTAGATGGATGAATGGGATTGGATGGAGGACTAGGAGTAGATGGAGGACTAGGATTGGATGGAGGGTTAAGGTAAGGATATTGGAGTGGTGAATTAAGATAGGGGGACATGGATTGTGGATTAGGACAAGAGGATATAGGTGGTGTAGTGGGACAAGAGGATATGGGGGATGAATTATAATAAGGGTATTGGGATGGTGGATTAGGATGAGGATATGTGGATGTAGGATTAAGGTAAAAGGGTGTGGATGTAAGATTAGTATGGGCAGACTGGGAAAGAGGATTAGGATAGGGGGTCATGTATGGGGAATTGTAATAGGAATATTGTGATGGAAGATTAGGACAAGAGGATGTGGATGTCGAATAAGAGGATGATGTAGATGGGGAAGGGGAAGGTATTGGATACCCCTTGTCAAAGGTAGCATAAGGAACATGATTAGGTATGGATGAAGGCATAATGGAATAGCTCAGAGGAGTAATTGGATTTTGGAAAGTGGGTGGAGAAAGATTACTAGAGATGATAGTGTCAAGGGGATCTATGTCGTATACCTCTTGATCGACAAGACTTTCGTTAACGTCATCAATGTAATTATGGTTTCCCTTGACTACTATTGATAGAGGATAAGAATTCATGATGATGAAAGCATAAATAGAATGGATCAAAGATTTTGGATGGAGATGGATGAAAGCTCAAATTGGGATTTAAATCAAGCTCAGATCAAGATTGGATTAAAGCTCATATTAGGATGATTGGATGATGTGATGGGATTGATTTTGATTATCGGATTTGATTACGACACCAAATCTGCTTCAAGATAGAACCAAATTGATAAGGTCGAAGGTGATTGGATAGGGATGTGATTGGATTGGATTGGATAATATTGATTGATGATTGATCGATTTAAAGCACAAACAGATGATTAAGACACTGAATCCACCTTGAGATTGAAAGTGAATTGATAGGGCTGATGGTGATGATTATCTTAGGATGGATGACAATCCTATGTAGATGTTGATGATGATGATTAGATTCAAACACCTAGGTCAATTTGGAAAATAACTTCTAAAATGATGTTCAAGGGATTTGGATGGGGAAAATGATTGATTGGATTGGCTAGACGAATGGTTGGATCAGGTAGATGATTGGATGAATTTGATTAAAGGAATAGATTAGTTTAAGTGGATAGGATCAAATGATTAGATGATGTTGATTGGATAATTGTGATTGGATGATGAAAGATGTGAGAGAGACCTTGAGTTTAACCAAAGGAAGTTACCCTTAGTGACCTAGAGCTTTGATTGATTAAGAGGATGATCACGGCACCGAATCCACCTTAAGATAGGAATGGATTGATTGGGCCAAGGATGATAACTTACAACACCAAATTTACCTCAATATGGAAGCAAATTGATTTGGGTCATAGTTAAAGACTTGGGTAACCTCTTTATAATACAAGTGCTATGGTCGATTTGGGTAACCTCTTTATAATACAAGGTTATGGCGGTTTGGTTGTGAGTGGTATTTGGTGATGTAAATGGTAAAATTACGATGTTCGCTAGGTGATGGTATGGACTTTTGAATGGAATATGGGGAGATCAAAATGAAGGGTGGATTGAAGATGATTATGGAGAATGAGTGGGGATTAGGGATGAATATGGATAATAAGATGGAGGTTTAAACTAATCAAATGGAGGTTTTGGGAGACCTAGAGTGACGAAACGGAGGCTTGGGATAATGAGATAATGGTTGGGAATGATTAAATGATGGCTTAGAGGCTAAACGGATCCAAATGGGGCAATTTCAGGTGTTCAGGAGGGCAAATCTGCCCCTCTGTAGCAAAAATCAGGGGCATTGACAGCCTTCTGCAGTAAATCACGGGTGCTTCCACCTTTTTGCAGTAAATCAGGGGTGCTTCCGCCTTTCTACAGCAAAACAGAGGGCGCTTCCACCTTTCTGCAATAAAACAGAGGTTGGTTTTGATGGAAATGGCTATGGCAAGGACTCAAAATGATAAAATAAGGCCAATGTATCAAAGATTTCATGGGTTTCTCACAAGAAAACACTTCAAGCAAGCACAATCCTATGATTAATGTTAAGGGTATGGCCAAGAAAGGTCTTAATCTATGATGTACAAGGCTTCTAGGGAGTCCTCGATATACTCTCGGTACGTGAGGCACAACTGTGAACACCAGCCCATCACAAGCATGAGTCGGGAACCCCAGTGAGATACTGAAAGGCTTGGACCAACTCTTCACATCTATCTAGGTATCACCCTAGCTTCGATGCTCCGCCAATTACGACGTGACTGGATTGGGGTACAACTTTCGTTCTCCCCCCTTTATATACCCC
Source organism: Sequoia sempervirens (assembly GCA_007258455.2). NCBI lineage: Eukaryota > Viridiplantae > Streptophyta > Pinopsida > Cupressales > Cupressaceae > Sequoia > Sequoia sempervirens. The sequence continues at coordinate 1,252,449,304 of VDFB02271358.1, read as the reverse complement.
GCTGGTACATGTGATTGGAATCGTCCCTTGGGGTGATGAAATCCCCAAGCAGGTCCCACTAAAAAGAAGACACTAACCATTTGCAACTACTCCCTAGGCTCACACGAAGTGCAAGGGGAAAGTGAAAACAAATTAATGCCCTTTGGGTAACACAAGAATAAACAATCATAGCAAGCAATGAAGTTTACTCCCCCTAATTAGACTATGTTCCAAAACAACAAGGATAATCTTCAAAAATCTGATCAAATAGATGGCCCTGCAAATAAATGTTAGTTGTCTTATTCTTCGTTCTTGGTCAATTACGCCATAATATATTGAAAAACGTTAGCAAAAAACACCAATATGCTTGCCAAAACAATGTTAGAGGGTTACTACTCAAAAATGGCAAAAAATGAGAGCAAAAACGAAGCCAAAATGAATTTTTTACCTTCCAAACTATGTTGTTTTGGGGCGCTTCCGCCTTTCTGCAACAAAACAAGGGCGCTTCCACCTTTCTGCAGCACAAATAGGGGCACTTCCGCCTTTCTGCAGCAAAAATAGGGGCGTTGACAGCTTTCTACAGTAAATCAGGTGCGCTTCCGCCTTTCTATAGCAAATTCAGGGGCGCTTCCGCCTTTCTGCAGCAAAACAGAGGCCACTTCTACCTTTCTGCAGTAAAAGGTTAGAGGAAAAGAGCTGCAGTAAACTGTTAGAAGAATATGAAATTGTCAGATATAGGGTGCTTCTGCCTTTTTGCAGCAAACAAGAGGGCACTTCCACCTTTCTGCAGCAAAAGGTTAGAGGAAAAGAGTTGTAGCAAACTGTTAGAAGAATATGAAATTGTCAGATATAGGGCGCTTCCGCCTTTCTGCAGCAGACAAGAGGGCGCTTCTGCCTTTCTGCATTAAAGCAGAGGGCGCTTCCGCCTTTCTGCGACCTTTTCCTACAAAATAACTTAGCAAAAATGAAGGTTAAATGCAGGAACCCGTTTGTGGGTCCCACCGAGCGTACCAGAAATGTGTAACTTGGAATTTTACCCTACTCTAATGTGCAAAATAACTAAAAATGCAAGTGATAAAATACTAAGAACACTTCAATGATTAGCCTAAAGAGTGATAAAAACAAGAAGGGAAATAGATGAAATAAATGCAAATAGTTATACCTCCCTTACTGTTGAAGACTCCTTGGTTGGCCCTTGATTTGGATGACTTTGTGTGCTCCTTAGATGGCTCTTTGGTGTAGCTAGATGCAATATTGAATATGCAAGATGATCAAAATGAATGGCTAAATGATAGTGAATGCTTGAGAGTGAAAATTGACAGCATAAGGTTGCTCAAGATGAAAGTGTTGAAAATGCCCTTGAGGAGGGGGTATTTATAGAAGAATTTGAATTATCTAGAGAATTCAACAGTTGAGATTCATCCAACAAGGTCAAGATGAAGGGCTATGGTGGGTTGAGAACTCATAAGCCCTCACATCTTGACATGTGGATGGTGAAGTGGCTAAGAGGAGATGAGGTGTAAGTGAGGTGGAAGAGAAGTACATGATGTGGAGGAAGGACAAGTACCTTCCAAGTACATTGGGAGATGGGAAGAATCTTGGGTGAATAAAAGTGAATTTTAAATTCACAATGATTGGAAGAATCTAGTGGATAAAACAATGTTCCCAAAAGGTGGGAGTTTGTCACATGTGACTTGATGTGACAAGTCAAAGATTCTAGAAGATGCATGGGAAAAGGGGATTCTTGGAGAATAAAAAAGGAATTAAAAATTCCTTGGGGGATGGAGAGAGTTGACCAAGGTACTGATTAAGATTAATTAATCAATTAGAAGATAAATGAGGATTAGAAGCCAACTTGCAAAAGTTGGAGGATGTGACACATCCTAATCAAGGATTAGGCATGTGCACATACCTAATGAAGAAATTAGGAGATGGATTAGGATTAGATGAAAATGACATGTGAGGAATTAAATAAATGTATTTATTTAATTTATTTGATGAAAGGAGGATTAAAAGAGTAAAGTATTTAATTATTAATTAAATACCTTAGGGATTTGACAGAATTAAGGGTATTAATTAAATAATAGTAATATTATTTAATTAACTCAAATAAGAGGATGTTTTAGAGGAAAAGTGATAAATTTGGATAAATTAAGTGTCCAAATTTGGATGTCTATAGGTAGAATGTGTAATTCTCTTCGAGATAAGGATATTTTTCCATGGGGTCCCAATCCAAAAGGTAGATTCTCGGTCGCCTCTAGAAATATGGAGCTAGATAAGTAGGTGTATGGAAAAGTTGGGGTTCCTTGGTGGAAGCAGGTTTGGAATAATTTTTCTTGGCCTAAGTATAATTTTTTTGTGGTTGGTTGTTCAAAATAGATGTCTGAGTTGGGAAAATCTATGAAAAAGGGGCTTTCAGGGTCCATCCATTTGTGTTTTGTGCAATAATAATGAGTGTACTTCACACTTTTTCTTTCAATGTCCTTATGCTAGGTATATTTGGCATTCTTGGTGGAGAGTTTGGGGACAACCCTATGTCCATGCCTCTTCTTTGATAGAATTCTAGGAAATCTTGGGAAGACCCCCTACTAAGATGACTTTTCTTCATATTGCTTGGATTATTGGCCCTACCTTTATTATTTGGCACCTTTGGCTTGAGATAAATAGGAGGATTTTTCAAGATGTGAAGCAGGTAGGGGATCTTTTATGGAGGAGGATTTTCAGCAAGATATAGGAGACTATTATGGCTAAGTGTGATATGTCGGTGATTGTGGATCCAAGTGATCTGTCCTACATGAGGAAGCTTCATTTGGAGGGTAGTAGGTCTAGTTTCTCTGCTGGTAATGGCCCTCGGTAGGTCAAGAAGAAGGTGCATTAGGAGGGTAGATGGCGACCACCCCCTCAAGGAGTTTTGAAGATAAATATTAATTTTTCTTCTAGGGGGAATCCTAGGCATGTTGGGATTGGTGGTATTGCAAAAGACAATAATGGAGGTGAGGTATTTTTCTTCTCTATTTGTAAGGGTCACCATTCTAACAATTTCATGGAGGCTCTGGCTATTTTTCAATGTATTGAAAGAGGTTTTTCTTTGGGATGGAAGAGGATTATTTGTGAATTTGGTTCACAGATAGTAGTTAGCATCCTAAACAAGTAGAGATTTGATGATTTTAATTGGAAACTATCTATGGTGATCAAAAAGATTATGAATCTATGCAACTCTTTGGAATTTTTTTCCTTCTGTCATATTTCGCAGGAATGGAATAGAGTGGTAGATCTTCTGGCAAAGTGGGCTTTTGAGCATGTGGAGAGGTGGAATGTTGATGACTGGGGACTTTTATCCTCAAAATTCTTTGTGTCCCTCAAGAAGATGATCACGGAAGACCTTCATTTGTAATTGGTTCATTGGTTGGGTTCCTTTCAGGACTTTTGTTGCGAGGTTGGTTGGCTGCTTTTATGGGCTTTGCTTGTTGCTTTGTAATGCTTCTTTGATTCAATAAATTTTTACCCCATTTTAAAAAAAAATAAAGTCCTAATCTAATTTTATTTCTCCTGATTAATTAAATAACATCAATTAATTAATTGTGTTTCTAATTTACTTCATTCCCCTAAGTCAATTAAATTATTAAAACATAATAGTTTAATTATTCACTTTCCCCTAAACTTGAAAAATTAAATAAATTATTCAAACATAATTCAAAAAGGTCAAAACAAACAAATACAACTTTGTAAAATTCAAACATGATTTGCACATTCAACTCAAAAAGATTAATTAATTGAATCAATTAATTAATTATCCTCACCCACTTTCATGATTGAGAAAATTATGATGCCCCAATTGCTCACTCTGATTAGCTGACTGATTCATCTATTTTCTGATTGATCTATCTATTCTTCAATTCAACTGAAGGCTCAATCTATTTCCTCAAATCCACTAAACACTCAAATGGATTTCTTCAATCACACCGATTTCGTAATCAATTCTACTGATTATTCCCATATAATTCCTCTCAACATCTTTCAACTATTGATCAGGATGTTCTACTACACGATCTTCCATGTTCATTTTGAAACAAAAAATCTATATTTAACAATCATCTTCATCCTCAAAAACAATCAAAGAATTGACATCTTTTGTACAACGAAGTAATGCCAAATTAATGATTGATTTCTTAGAAGCTTTTATACACATCTTTGATCAACATTACACAACTTTGAAGCTTTTTGCTATGCACAAATGGAGGCTTCACATTAATACAACAATGAACCAACATTATTGTGAATACACTTTGACACGAGATGGGTAACTTTGTGTTTTATTGAATTCATTGTTCTTCTTTGTCAATTGCTTTCTTGAATTCAATATATTGTATTGTTTATTTCGTGAATAATGGGTATGAATCTTAATCCTTGTTTGAACTAGATTGTGATTAATTTGTTTAATATTGATTATCTTATTACATATTTGATTTCCTCCTTACACAATTGGGAAGTGGACTCAGAGGTATTTGTAGGTATGATATTGTGTAAAGGGAAATGTAAGCATGCTAGAAAGTAGTGTTGTTGTTCATCCCTACCATAATTTTTTTGTATAATTTGAGCAAGGATTTCATCTTCATCTAGAATTTCAATCATTGGCCTATGTTCTATAGTCATGATTGTTTGTAGAGAGTATTCGTCATCTTCCTCCAGGGTTGGACATTTATTTTATTCCAAGTTTGCATGTCATTGTGTTGGCGGGTAGAGGACCAATTTTTGAGTCATATTCCCATTGCAAATTATCATGTTACTGGACCTACATCCAATAAATACACTTGTGGTGGCTAGCCATGGTTTTCCTAGGATTAAGGGGTATCCTGCAAGGCTAGTTTTGGGATGCAAAACAATAAAGCCTGTTGGATATTCCCATGAATACAATGTAATGACCAAATCCTCAATAACCCTTTGGTTTGACAATTGACCTATTTGCTAATTACAAAATAATAGTTATAGATCAAAGATCCATCAGTTGAAGTTGTTGCAATGTTTCTCATACCATTACATTGATGGTTTCCCCTAAGTCAATCAAAGTGTTCTTGATAAGTGTGTCATTAATTTGTACATCTACAACAGGACTCCTCAAGTCTACATATTTTGGGACAACTATGTTGCCTAACATGATGTCAACCAGTTGTCCTATAACATGAATAGTTTGAGGCTCTTTCATTTTTCTGCCTAGCTTTTTAAGGCATAATTATCTCAAAATTTTTGTGTACATAGGCACTTCTTTAATGGATTATATCAAAGGTATCTTTACACGAACATTCTTAAGTTAGATCAAGAAATAAAATTCAAATTCATAATGGGATTCTTGTGTTGTTAGTATTTTTTGAAATGGTGGTTCCCTATTTATGGTGTCCTAATGTGTCTTACCTTGTTCAGGTTATTTTATTGAATTATCAATGGTTTTTATTATTGGTTCCTTGTCTATGAGTCATGTGATATGAGAAGATGATGTCCCAGCAAGCATCCTTCTTGAACGAAGGTCAACATCACTTACCTCAACCCCATAGGTTGGGTATTGGATGGAGTCAATAGCATAAGCCTATTGAACATGCTTATTATTAGGGTTCAGTGCAAGTTGATCCAACAACTAAGGTGCTCTTGTTTGTATTGGGGCTATGATGGATAGATTTTGCATTAAGGTGGGATGTTGTTGTTACAAGTTTGTTGTGGTTGTGGGTAGTTAACATTTTGATTAAACCACTATTGGTTCCCATGCCATTGTGGTGGCCATTGGTTTTCTAGGCGTTGCCATTGGGAATTATAATTTGAGGCTTGGTATGGTTGTGATGGCCTTGTTTTGGATCCCAACTAGGTGATTGGGTCATAGGTCATGATGGATTTTTCATGCTGCATGTTCTAGAAATGTAAGCATGCTAGAAATTAGTGTTTTTGTTCATCCCTATACCATAATTTTTTTGTATAATTTGAGCAAGGATTTAATCTTCATCTTGAATTTCAATCATTGGCCTATGTTCTATAGTCATGATTGTTTGTAGAGAGTATTCATCATCTTCCTCTAGGGTTGGACATATAGTTTATTCCAAGTTTGCATGTCATTGTGTAGGCAGGTAGATTCCTGTTGAGGTGCCAGGTTGACCCACAACATGCAGGTAAGATAAAAGTAAAAGTATCTCACCTCTCCTGAAAGAGACAATCAGTAATCAAACCGATCACCTCCCAAGGTCTTTAATGTTGGTTCACAATGTTGTTGTTTCACGAAGTTCAATATGGCTGTAATATTCAAGGGGCCTGCTGGTTTTAAGCTTCTGGATTGTTACAAGATCAAACATCTATCTAAACCTACTTTAACCAGGGATTTTAAAGAAATAGAAAAAGATAGATCAAGGTTTTCAAATTGAAAAGAATGTTGATTCATTCAACTAATTAGACTTGTTACCTTCCAAGGAATTCCTAAACTAGAACTGGAAAATAAAATTAACCTGTAATTGATACAAAGTTTCATTCATTCACAGTGCAAACTTTAACAGTAGATTTGCAAATCATCATTCAAACAAAACATAAGATAAAATTTCATTCCTTGAAAGCTTTTCAAATCAAATGATTAACCCAAAATGAATACCATTCTAGAGCGTAATATAAAGTAGGTTTAAGTCTAGTTGCTCCTACTGTCAATGAAATAGATAAGCAACATTTACAAATATGGTAAGATCACCAGTGTATAGAAACCCATGTCTTCAAATTACCTCTATCTATGCTAAGAAAATCAGGAAGATACATTGCCTCCTCCTCCTGCTAAACTGCAAAAAAAAAAGAAAAAACGTCTAACTTACTTAAGAAAACCCTAACTTGCTAACTAATCCCCTAACATTTTTTTTAAACTTCTACTCTCTTTTCAACCCTTCTAACCTGCCTCTCACCATTACAAAAGAGTTGAAACGCCATATTTATAAAATGCGTCAAATGCATTGGCCCAATTTAGGGTTTACAATAAGTCGGTCACAAAATAAGTTGGCCCTAGAAGAATTCGAAACAAAGTCAAACGTGCATTAAATGCAAGGGAACTAACTAGATCAGCCCAGGATCTCTCTCATAACTCAGACCAAAATGCGTGAAGAAGAGGCAAAGTGAAATGATGAGGAAGCATGACTTTCGATGCAGCTTTGCATTAACTGCTTCCCTCACTTCACCCATACCTTGCTCCATTCTAGCCTTCGTCATTAAGAACATCCTCTGCAAGCTATTTGCAAGTGGCATAGGTGAAACCCTAGTTCGCCATTTAATAGCATTAATATCATTCTTTAGATCTGTCTCATTGTATTGTCCCAGTCTCCCTTGTTGGATTGATATTCATTAATGACTGCACTGCAGGTCGCTGCATCATCCAGCTGGTACCCAGCTACTGTATCCCATGATAGCCTTAGTTCTTTGCAGCAGGGTGCTCAATATTTGTATATGAAACCTTGAACCAGACTGATGTCATCTTTCCCTTAGGAATCCTACTCTTTTTCTCCAGCTTCATTCATTTTCTACCTCAAAGATGGATGATCCCTTTGTGTCCTTTAGCCTCTATAGCCGCCCTCATCCTACCAGACTCAACCTACATTCATCAAACACCAATGTGAGAATCTAAATGTTGAAAACATTTTCATTCAAGTTTTAGCTTAAAATCATGATAAAACCATTAAATCGACCCTTAAGCATCAAAACTAAGAAGTTCAGGATTTTGAGCTAACTCGGGAAAACCAATCTCGAAAGAATTTCAAAAAAATTCGAACCAAGCAGATTCTCCCAATGAAGCACCAATGTGTACAATAGATTACTAAAATGAACAAAAGCAGCATACAATAGTGAAATTTACTAAATTAAAGCATGGAAACATAAGAATTTATCATTAGAATCATCCATTTCACCAAATTTCCTCGTTCCACAGTGCCTCCCAGAAAATTCAAAAAAATCCGGCCAAACCAGAATTCTGCGGAGAGCGCAAAAACCTGAACACCAGCACATTTATGGGAAATTGAAGGAATCCGGGAAAATCCGACTGGGTAGGAAAATCCTAAGGTCGACAGAAAACCCAAAAATCGACAATCCAACACGAATTCACTCAAATTGATCGAAGGTCACAAATTTGAGGACCCTGGGCATGGAAATCATTTAACATGAGCCTCCTATAGATCTTCTTCGAATCCTAAGCTCAATCGAAAGCATATTAGGATGAAATGGTGATGCCCTAGGCATGAAACCCTACATTTTAACCATGAACGCACAAGGCAAGCCATGAAATCCCCAAACACACAGGAATTTGAACTCCAAGAAAGACCATAACATTTTAAAGCACAAGATTGAACATCTCAACTCAGGAGAACGTAAATGATAAAGCAAAATGGTACAAAGCTCCAAAAATTGACCAAACTCGAAAACCCGACGGCTAGACGAAAATCCAAAAAAATCCAACCCAGACATAATTCCATAAAGGCCAGAAATCTCTGAACTACAGTGTAAAACAGGTCAAGCCAGACTTCGATTGCAATTCGAGAAAATCCAGATGGGGTGGACAATCTCGAACTAGCTCAAAAACCTGAACAGTAGCATTGAAACCGGAGTTTGAAAGAAATCTGGGAAAATCTGGACGAACCGGAAAATCCCGAACCAGGGTAAAAACCCAAACTTTGCCCAAAACATAAGATTTTCAATATGAAACTTGGGGAAAACACTTGGGAAAGAAAGATAAACATATTAAGCACATGCCAAGGCAAAGCAAAACCTCAAAAGCGAAGGGGGAAAAACACAAAGAGAGAAAGCAAAAGAGGGTCCTATTTTAATCAAATTTAAAATGGGGTGGTTATGCAAGGCATAACAATTGGTGACTTGGCTAAGAAAATGGTTTAACCATTTTGAGGAAACTGAGGGATTCAGTTACCCAGAACTCCTAGTTTATGGACATTACAATTCCAGTTATGTCAGTTTCAGCAAACAAGGTTGAGCTAGAATCTCAAATGTAAATCAACACTAACTACCCCTGAATCTATGTGTGTGCTTGATGGTGCATCACCCTTTTACAAATTTTTCCTCATCTTTTGAAAAATTATGCACAAGATTTGAACTACATGAGTTGATTCCCTTTAACTGTTGTGCAATGATATCCTAGGCATTGGTCGGCTATTAGTCAAGCTTCCATAGCTCCAACGGAGATACCTCTAGTTTTCTCACAACATTTCTCTACTGCCAGCCAGACATCCATAGCCCTGATAGAGATACTAGAATCACCCATTCAGTATTGAGTTCTCTTTTCTTAGATAGTTATCTTTCCTTCTTTCTTCTTCTTTTTTTTTTTTTTTGAAGTTCCTTCATTCAATTCCTTCTCAATATGTCAGATGTCCAACATCTGTACTGGGTTGAAAACTACCATGGACCTCATAACAACATCTGGGGAATCGGATTTTTCACTCAAATCTTGCAACACCATCATCCTAAGACAAATATACCATTACAAAAGGAGTTATTTTTGATGATTTGTGACAGATTCAATCATAGTTAGTGAAGATTGCTTACTTTACACCTTGTTCTCAATGACTTTCCACAACTCTCATTGATAATGGACAAAAAATAATGAATTTAGAACAAAATCATCCAATCAGAAAACTTGAAAATATCTAAATCAACTTCTCTCCTAGTAACCAAAGTATGCTTCATATAACAACCCCTTAATTGAATAAAATGAAGGTCCCCACAATAAAAAAACAAAGGAACAAAAAACAAGAAAAAACACAAGGAAAAGACAAAACCAATGGAACAACAAACCATTTACATATATACAATCCAACAAAATACCAGACCTTTTATGACCTAAAATAATGTTTGAAAAACTGTCCATTGATAGGCAATGGAATAGGTTCTCTTGTTAAACTACTCAGTCGGAAAGCATTTTCTCCTAGGATTTCAGCAATTTGATAGGGACCCAACTAGAGCTTATTAAACTTCTGGTGGTCACCCTTCTTTTCATTGGCTTTATCCCACAGTAAGACAAGGTCTGATATCCTGAAAGCCTTGACTTTGGCTCTTTTGTCAAACCAACATTTGACAACCTGGTGCCTAAAGAATTGTTGCAAAGCAACATCTCTCTGCTCTTCTAATTTCAGCAAGCTAGCTAACCTTACTTCAATCTTATCATCACTAGAGTAAAATTTATGCATAAATTTCAGGACAGGTATTTGCAAGTTAATAGGGAACACAGGCTCTTGGCCATACACTAGCTTAAATAGTGAAGTCTTCAACACAGCCTTGATCCTAGTCCTATTTTCCCATAATGCAAACCTTAACTGGGTATGCCAGTCTCTAGGATTGTTCTCTAATAGTTTTTTGATTACTCCTAGGAGATTCTTATTAGTTGATTATGTAACTCCATTTCCTTGTGGATAATAGTTTGAAGAATACTTTAAAACAATCCTATGATCATAAGCCCATGAAATGAACTCGATAGAAGAAAAGGTAGGGCCATTGTCACATACCAGTGCAAAGGGTACTCCAAACTTGGTTGTGATGCATTTAGTGAGGAACTTGATTACTACCTCCGTTGTGCTATTCTTCCAAGGTATAGCTTATGTCCATCTCGTGCAATAATATGTGGCAGTCAAAATGAATTTATGTCCTGTAGAAGAATTTGGGTTAATTACCCCAATAAAATCAAGTGCCCATTGGGCAAATGGCCTTACCTCATAAACAGGCTACAATGGCATGGTTGGATGACACTCTCTTGATGCAGAATTTTGACATATATGACATGTCCTTAAATGTTGGTGGGCATCCTTAAACACACATGGCCAATAATAACTAGATCTGAGGATCTAATGTGCTAAATAATTCGTAGAACCATGATCCGTGCCATGTTTCCCATGAAATTCAACAATTGCATGCTTAGCTTCTTGTTGATCAAGGCATCGTAGATAAACCCCCTCAAAATTATTTCTGTATAACAATCCTCCTTTGAGCATATAATGGGAGATTTTCATTCTCAGTGCTCTCCTCTGAGTTTTATTCATTCCTTCTAGGCACTGATTATTGAGCATGAAGTAAATAATATCGGCATACCAAGAGTCAATAGAAAAGGATTGTGTTGTGTACTGCTGACAAGTAATGTTCTTACCAGCATCCACCATTGCTTTAGACAAGCCTTGACCTCGTACAAGTTTCATAGGGTGAATCTCCAGATCGAACTCCTGCGAAATAGCCATCCATTTCCCCCTTTCTTTCTCCCAACTCACTCTGCATAAGTAGAGACTTCATAGTAGCATCAGGAACCACAACAATGATCTGACTTCAAAGGATATAATGCCTAAACATCTTGAAAGATCTAACCAATGCAAAATCTTATTTCTTAAGAGATGGGTACTTGAATTTAGCATTCTTAAACGAAGAGCTCATGAAGGCAATTGGCCTTTCATCCCCCTCCTCTCTTCGTTGTGTCAGGACAGCTGCACATGAGTGTTCAGAAGCAAAAGAATAAATATAAAATGGCTTCAAGTAGTCAGGACTGGTGAGTACTAGCACCTCTAAAATGGATTGCTTAGCCTGAGAAAAAGCAGCCTTTGTCTCATTACTCCATTCTATTCTAGCATCTTTCTTCATCATTTTGTTCAAAGGTTTAACAATTTCTACAAAACCTGTGATAAACTTCCTCACAAAGTTGATCTTTCTGAAGAAAGATCTCATCTCCTTCTTACTTCCTGGCATGGTTAACTTCATAATAGACTCAACTTGGTCTGGATCTATCGATATCCCTCTTTCCAAGATTGTGTCCCAAAAGTTTCCCTTCAGAAACTTAAACACACACTTTTTAGGATTCAGAGAAACACCATATTGGATACATCTTTCAAGAAATGTATCCAAGTCTGCAGTATGGTTTAGTCTATTTTTAGAGAACACTGGTAGGTCATCCATATAAATGATGCACTTACCAATCAAATATTTGAACACTACGTTCATTGCACACTGAAAGGTTGGTCCAGCGTTTATCAAACCAAATGGCATCCTCCAGTAAGAAAATGTTATCCACTTAGTAGTGAAGGTTGTCTTCATTATGTCTTCATAATTAATGGTCACGTAATTGTACCCAGAATAACCATCCAGGAATGACATCATTTGAGACCCATTGACAGTTTGCAAGACTTCATCTAGAGAAGGGAGTGGGTAGTTGTCTTTTTCCAAAGCTCTATTCAGATTCCTGAAATCTACACATAGCCTAATCTCCCCATTATTTTTATGAATTGGAACCAAGTTAGCCACCCATGTTGAATGTTGTACAGGGAAGATTATTCTTGCAAAAATAAATTTCTGAACTTCCTTAAAGATCAGTGGTTCAATCAGGGCGTTGACAAGACATTGTTTATGCCGAAATGGTCTAGCTTCAGGCTTCAAAGGAATAGTATGAGTTATCACAGAAGTATCAAATTTTTTTAGATCTTCATAGCCCCAAGCTATTGCAGCAATATCTTTCTTCAGTGCCCTCAATATATCTTCTCTAATTGCTTTAGGTCAGGCTTTCCCTATGTAAACATTCCTTTCAAGGCCAGAGTAAGCTAAGTTAACAATTTCATATTCACCTCCCTTATCTTTAGTTGATACCTTTTCCTGAGCCCTTGGATCTGAATAAAAAATTCTTTCTAGGTCCACCATTCCCTTGGGAATTCTATTACTTTTTAAATTGAGGACACCTTTTGTATCATAGTCTTCGGGGTTCCATTCTCCTTGATCCCTGTCAGACTCATTGATGATCTGTCCTTCGAAAACATCTGAGCTTGCTAGAAAAGCAAGGATATGTTGATCATCGTCAAAGAATTGAAAGTTCCTAACATTATTAGGGATAGTTGGGGTGGATATCAATTCTACTGAGAATCTCTTGAGCTTGGAGCCTTGCATGGGCTCCAAGGTACTTGTGGCAACATAATCAACTATTTGATTCTCCTCTCTAGGGATTAAACTAATCCCAAAAGCATCAATGTCTTCAATCAGGTTCCACACCTGATTTCTATAAGTTTCCAGCCTTTTATTGTGACATTTGTATTGGTTGTGTACTTGCTTGATAATCACTTATGAATCTCCTTTAACCTTCAAGGCAGTAACTTTCTTCTGATGTGCGAACATCAGTCCCCGAGCTAATGCTTCATATTCTGCTATATTGTTAGTGCATCCAAACTGTAACTTGTAAGAAGCAAAAAAATGTTTTCCCTTTTGGGTTGGTTAACTCAATTCTAGTGCCACACCCTGTTTTAGATTTGGATCCATCAAATGTGAGGGTCCATAGCTGATTATGAGCTGGGGTTGATCTCTTTGAGCTTGTTGTGGGTGCTTGGATAAGATGAACCATAGGTGGGGCCACTTGATCTTTTGCATCTAATATTGGGAATGGGTGTTCCATAGTCCTCGGGTGCAATATCCAATTCCCGCTCAGATATATCATGTAATCCTAGGATATCTTTCTGATAGTTATCTATATCTTTGATTAATCCCTTGGGTTTTGGTATACTTGTGAGTGCAAGGGTATCAAACAAACCCTAGCATTTTTCAACATAACTATGTTGGTTCGGTATTATGACTGAGGTAAGTTTGGTTTGAGGAGGGACTTCCTCTGAAGGTATATTATCCCTGGTTAACATTATTTCATTTTTGGCTTCAAATGAGAAGTGATATGAAATAGTCTCAAGGTTACTTGGGCTAGTTTCTTCAGTTTGGAAAACATGACTTAGAACACTGATGTAGGGTTGGTAGGTCAATTATGAATGTTTTGGTAGTGCACCCTACACCAATTTGGGAGTAGAAGACTCCACAAATCGATATCTTCCCATAAGACCTACTGATCTTGTTGCAGCTTCCTGATCAATACCTGCTGGTTTACACTAATCATGGGATCAGGGAGTTCTTGCATTAATAAATCATTAGAATCAAGAACCAAAAGAGTCATAATTTCCTCTCTTTTATAAACCCCTATCTCGGTTTCAAAATAAGCTACCTCGTTGGGACAGTCATACTCAGTGATGATATGTTTGAGGGGAGGTTCACTCTCAATCCTAATCTGTGTAGGCATTCCCCTCCATGGTAGTCACATATCCCCCTATACTCTTCATTAGATCTCTGCTCAAAAGCATACCATAAGTCTCAGGAATGTCTGCTACCTAAATATCCATATTGGTTTGAATCCTAGGGTCAAACCCTACTTGTGCATGTATATTTCTCAATTCTCCAAGTACATTAACCTTTGTTTTATCAAGTTGGATGACCTTCTTGTTTGTTGGGACAGGATTCAATCCCAATTTCTTGCATATAAAAAATGGCATAACATTTCCAGAAGCCCCTGAATCTAGCAGACAATTGTGCAAATTCTTCCCACAGATTCTCAAACTTAAAAGAAATGGTGGGGTCCCTACCTTGTTTCTGAACAAAGTTGTGTTCTTGTCTGTAGCGGGTGCCACCTTGGTTTTCCCTTTTGATTTATCAGCTTCTTCCAAAGCTTTCAACACTATATCTCATTGGGAAGGGCACCATTTTAGGATGTCAAAGTATGATAAAGAGGTTTTATGTTTCTGCATCTCAGAAATAATATCAAATTTTGTGTTATAACTTGCATTATATTTGAAACACCAGATGAATTACCTTTGCTATGGAATTCAGCGGACCCTTTAGTGGAGGAGGATTGTTATCAGCACTCTAATTCTGAGGCACCATGTGGTTAGGTGGTGCTGATGTAGTGAATGAACCCTTATTCTGGTTTCTTAGGAAGTGTCCTCCCTTTGTCTGAAAGGCTTGGGCATCATACACATCTTCCTTTGGTTCATTCTCATTCTGCATTGGGAATGAAGGTTCTTCTTCAAAGAGGTCATAAGCCATTGTTGTATCCACTAATCCACCTCCTTTATTTGAATTCCCTTGGAAAATTTGTGCATCTTCCTGTGCCATCTTCACAACCTTCTCCATTTCAGGACAGTTCACCTCGGAATGAGTTGCAGTATCATGCAGCCTACACCAGTTAGTCATAAAATTGAGGTCATCCACATTTGCAGTATGTGGCTTGTCCTCATTAGCTTGATAATTGTGAGAAACCCACCATTATTTGGCCTTGTGTTCCACTATCTGTTGTTATTAGGCCTCTAGTTATATCCTTTATTCTTATTTTGATAGCCTTGGTTAGGGAAGTTTTGGCCTTGATAATTCCTCTGGCTGTGATTGTTGTTGTTCTGATAATTACCTTAGTTCTAAGAGGGGTTTAGTTTAAGTTGATCCATGTCATTTGTGACTTGAGACAAAGTTTTCTTTAGGGTCTTCACCTCGTTTATGAGTTTAACTTTCCTTTCACTCTCAACACTCTTAGCAATAGGTGGCTGACTGACAGGATTTGGTATTCCAGCTTGATTATGATGGCCATGTGGATTGTGATGGGCTTGTGATTGTTGAGAGAAGTCAAGAGATCTATTGGAAAAGAATGGAATAGGAGATTGAGTTTGCAACTCAGACATAGGTTCATAATGGGAAGGAGACATCCTTGGGATAGTATTGAATAAAGGGGTTGGATTAGGCATCTGATACCCCATAGGAGGAAAACCTCCTCCCAAGTTCCCTTGTTGAGAGCTAGTTTGTTGTTGCAGCTTGATGGCTAGATGATAAAATTTAGACATAGAATCAATATCTGCCAGCTGATAAGTCCTTTGTAGGAACAAGCCAAGCAAAGGATCTATAACTCTAAAATATTCCTGAATGGCACTATTCTCAGCAACTATATAGGGGTCCTGCAATCTCCTATACATTCGTTGAAACCGTGTATTAAACAAGGGCAGTGATTCACATGGCTCCTTCCTAATGGTAGCAAATTGATGGAACAAAATGGTTGGATCCACATAAACTTTGAACTAATTGATGAAAGCATTCTCCATATCTGTCCAGCTCAGAATAGAACCTTGTGGAAGATTTAGGTACCAGTTGTATGCTATATCCCCTAAGGAATAAGGGAACAACCTACAAACCACGTCATGGTGAGCTTTCTAGGCTTTGATACAAGCATATTTAAAAGCTTGTATGTGATCCTCAGCACTCCTTGATTCACCATGAATGTATTTGGGATAGAATCTCTTAGGATTCTTAGGCATATCATGAAATCCTCCAGGAATAGTCCCCAATGGAGAGTAATTATTCACAAAAAATGCCATTGGCAGTGGTGGTGGAGGTTAAGCCAGCTGTTGGATGGGTTGAACTAGCTGTAATGGCAATTGAGGTGGATTCACAGGTATCAACTAGGTTATTGGTGAAAAGCTTGGTGGAGTGAGTGGAGTTGACAAGGGTGGTAGAATGGTTGTCTTGTGAATCTTGTGTCTTGTTGGGGTCTTGAGATCTATCAAAGGTGGTGGGTTTCAAGTTGATCAAAGAACTCTATGGGACCTCTCTGGTGAGAAAGACCCAATGTTATCTAGTTTTCTCTTTTGGCCCTCCTTCGAGCGTTAGTTCCTGTTGAGATATCAGGTTGACCCACAACATGCAGGTAAGATAAAAATAAAAGTATCTCACCTCTCCTGAAAGAGATAATCAGAATTCAAAATAATCACCTACCAAGGCCTTTAATGTTGGTTCACAATGTTTCTGTTTCACGAAGTGGTCAATATGGTTGTAATATTCAAGGGGCCTACTGGTTTTAAGCTTCTAGATTGTTACAAGATCAAACATCTATCTAAACCTACTTTAACCAGGGGTTTTAAAGAAATATAATTTCATCTTCATCTTGAATTTCAATCATTGGCCTATGTTCTATAGTCATGATTGTTTGTAGAGAGTATTTGTCATCTTCCTCCAAGGTTGGACATATAGTTTATTCCAAGTTTGCATGTCATTGTGCAGGCGGGTAGATTCCTGTTGAGGTGTCAGGTTGACCCACAACATGCAAGTAAGATAAAAGTAAAAGTATCTCACCTCTCCTGAAAGAGACAATCAGTAATCAAACCGATCACCTCCCAAGGTCTTTAATGTTGGTTCACAATGTTGTTGTTTCACGAAGTTCAATATGGCTGTAATATTCAAGGGAACTTCTGGTTTTAAGCTTCTAGATTGTTACAAGATCAAACATCTATCTAAATCTACTTTAACCAGGGGTTTTAAAGAAATAGAAAAAGATAGATCAAGGTTTTCAAATTGAAAAGAATGTTGATTCATTCAACTAATTAGACTTGTTACCTTCCAAGGAATTCCCAAACTAGAACTACAAAATAAAATTAACCTGTAATTGATACAAAGTTTCATTAATTCACAATGCAAACTTTAACAGTAGATTTTCAAATCATAGTTCAAGCAAAACATAAGATAAAATTTCATTCCTTGAAAGCTTTTCAAATCAAATGATTAACCCAAAATGAATACCATTCTAGAGCATAATATAAAGTAGGTTTAAGTCTAGTTGCTCCTACTGTCAATGAAACAGATAAGCAACATTTACAAATCTGGCAAGATCACCAGTGTATAGAAACCCATGTCTTCAAATTACCTCTGTCTATGCTAAGAAAATTAGGAAGATACATCGCCTCCTCCTCCTGCTGAACTACAAAAAAAAAAAATGTCTAACTTACTTAAGAAAACCCTAACTTGCTAACTAATCTGCTAACTTTTTTTTAACTTCTACTCTCTTTTCAACCCTTCTAACTTGCCTCTCACTATTACAAAAGAGGCGAAACGCCATATTTATAAAATGCATCAGATGTGTTGGCCCAATTTAGGGTTTATAATAAGTTGGTCACTGAACAAGTTGGCCCTAGAAGAATTTGAAACAAAGTCAAATGTGCATTAAATGCAAGGGCACCAACTAGATCTGCCCAAGATCTCCCTCATAACTCTGACCAAAACACGTGAAGAAGAGGCAAAGCGAAACAATGAGGAAGCACAACTTTCGATGCAACGTTGCATTAACTACTTCCCCCACTTCGCCCATACCTTACTCCATTCTAGCCTTTGTCATCAAGAACGTCCTCTACAAGCTATTTGCAAGTGGCATAAGCAAAACCCTAATTCTACATTCAATAGCATTAATATCATTCTTCATATCTATCTCATCGTATTGTCCTAGTCTCCCTTGTTGGATTGATATTCATTAATGACTGCACTACAAGTTGTTGCGTCATCCAGCTGGTGCCCAGCTACTGTATCCCATGATAGCCTTAGTTCTTTGCAGCAAGGTGCTCAATATTTGTATCTTAAACCTTGATCTAGACTGATGTCATCTTTCCCTTAGGAATCCTACTCTTTTCATCCAGCTTCATTCATTTTCTGCCTCAGAGATGGATGATCCATTTGTGTCCTTTAGCCTCTCCAGCCGCCCTCATCCTGCCAGACTCAACCTACATTCATCAAACACCAATGTGAGAATCTAAATGTTGAAAAAAATTTCATTCAGTGTTAGCTTAAAATCATGATAAAAACATTAAATCAACCCTTAAGCATCAAAACTAAGAAGTTCAGGATTTCGAGCTAACCCGAGAAAACCAATCTCGAAAGAATTTCAAAAAATTTTGAACCAAGCGGATTCTCCTGATGAAGCACCAATGTGTACAATAGATTACTAAAATGAACAAAAGCAGCATACAATAGTGAAATTTACCAAATTAAAGCATGGAAACATAATAATTTATCATTAGAATCATCCATTTCACCAAATTTCCTCATTCCACAGTGCCTCCCAGAAAATTCAAAAAAATCCAGACAAATCAAAATTCTGCAGAGAGCGCAAAAATCTGAACACCAGCACATTTATGGGAAATTGAAGGAATCTAGGAAAATCCAACCGGGTAGGAAAATCTGAGGTCGACAAAAAACCCGAAAATCGACAATCCAACATGAATTTGCTCAAATTGACTAAAGGTCACAAATTTGAGGACCCTGGGCCCGAAAATCATTTAACATGAGCCTCCTATAGATCTTCTTTGAATCCTAAGCTCAATCAAAAGAAAATTAGGATGAAATGGTGACGCCCTAGGCATGAAACCCTATATTTTAAGTGTGTCATTAATTTGTACATCTACAACAGGACTCCTCGAGTCTACATATTTTGGGACAACTGTGTTGCCTAACATGATGTCAACTAGTTGTCCTATAACATGGATAGTTTGAGGCTCTTTCATTTTTCTACCTAGCTTTTTAAGGCATAATTATCTCAAAAAAATTGTGTATATAGGCATTTCTTTAATGGCTTATATCAAAGGTATCTTTACACGAACATTCTTAAGTTGGCTCAAGAAATCAAATTCAAATTCATAATGGGATTCTTGTGTTCTTAGTCTTTTTTGAAATGGTGGTTCCCTATTTATGGTGTCCTGATGTGTCTTACCTTGTTCAGGTTATTTTATTGAATTATCAATGGTTTTTATTGTTGGTTCCTCATCTATAAGTCATGTGATATGAGGAGAAGATGTCCCAGCAAGCATCCTTCCTGAACGAAGGTGGACATCACTTAGCTCAACCCCATAGGTTGGGTATTGGATGGAGTCATTAGCATAAGCCTATTGAACATGCTTATTATTAGGGTTCAGTGTAAGTTGATCCAACAACTAAGGTGCTCTTGTTTGTATTGGGGCTATGATGGATATATTTTGCATTATGGTGGGATGTTGTTGTTGCAATTATTGTTGTGGTTGCAGGTAGTTAACATTTTGATTGAACCACTATTGGTTCCCACGCCATTGTGGTGGCCATTGGTTTTTTGGGCGCTGCCATTGGGAATTATAATTTGAGGCTTGGTATGGTTGTGATGGCCTTGTTGTGGATCCCAACTAGGTGATTTGGTCATTGGTCATGATGGATTTTTCATGCTATTCCAAGGTTGATTATTCTAGTTAGAGAAGTTTTCATTTCCCCCAGGGAAGGACATATTATGAGACAAGGTATCTTGAGGCATACATTGTGTTTATTATCATGTCTTACATTGAGCAATGCAAAAAAATTATACTTCCTCATCCTCCAAGGTATGAAATTTGGGTTTCCCTTGCTTCTCTGTAGAAATTCTAGCAATATTCTTTCAATTACAATTTACCCTCTTTTGGTGATAGTGTGGACAATATTCAATGAGTGCAGCCTCTACCTCCTCTTGTTTCTTTTTGATGTGTAGAGTATCCAGTTGGATAGCTAGATGACTTATTATGTCCTTCATATTGGATAGGAGGTTGCTTAATTTCACCCCATAAACACCCATGGATTTTTTGGTGGGAGAGTAGGCTCTAGTACCCCTAGTCTTCCTCATTAATGACTTAGAATAATTTCTACATACCCAAAATATTTCATCAAAAGGAAATTGAGAAATATCCCTTGCTCTTATGAGGTTTAAGGCATCCATATTTGTTCACTCTAAAAAATACTAGCTTTAGTGACTCTTGAGAGAGTCTATTCTGGTGGACATTTTTTAGGAAGAATTGAAACCTTTCTACATAATCTTTAAGTGGCTTTTATTCCTTTCATGACATCCTGAAGATGTCATATCTCTTCATGTCTACTCTACAACAAGAATCCTAGTATTTTTGCAAGAATTTTTCTTATATTGATTCCCAATTTGGCACTACATTCCTTCCTAGCCCCATAAACCACCACAAAGTAGCATCTTTCAAGGTAGTTGGAAAGAGTTTTAATCTATGAGCATCTGTGGTGTAATCATAGCTTCTACATAGAACATCAAACTCAAACAAGAATATGTCTGGATCTTTTGTGATCAATCCATAGAAGTTGGGCAAGGCCGAGGGGGTATATTCTTGAGCGTTGCTACTCGTTCTTGATTTGTAATCAAAAACTTGAATGTAACGGCTATGTTGGATTGTCCACCGCTTCCTCTACCATATGTTAAGATGCCTTATGGGAGTTCTCCCTTGGTCTGGAGTAGGTACTAATGTGAGGGGTAGATATATATCATTGATTCCCTTAATTGTTGTAATCGAAAACTCATTAGTTTATGAAATA
>VDFB02271358.1:1252360358-1252428258 GCA_007258455.2 Sequoia sempervirens | reverse complement strand
CTCTACAAGTGAGCTTGTAGTGAAAATCCAGCCCAAGGTATTTGTATTCATCCACAATTTCCAGCGGTTTGCCTTCAAAGATAAAGCTAATTTGTTGCTTTTTCCTTCGTAGAGAGATCATAATTTATTTACTATTATTCACTTGCATCCCAACTTACAGAAGGATTCAAGAGCTTTCAAATGTTTTCTTAGCTCAGCTATTGTTTTAGCAATCAGAATGAGATCATCGACATATAAAGAGCAATTTTATTATATAATTGGCCAACTGAATACCTTTCCCACCAACTTTTTCTATCCATTCTTCCAACTTGTCAAATGTAAAACCCAAATAACGTTGGAGAAAGTGGGCAGCCTTGCTTGACCCCAATGTCGTTGCCAAAGCACTCAGACATACCTTCGTTGGTTATGATTTTAGCTCTGACCTGCTCATACAACCTATGAATAGCTGCCCTAAGCACCTTTGGGACCCCCAGTTCCTCCATTCTATTCCACAACTTGTCTTGTGGCACAGTGTTAAATGTTGAAGTTGTCAGATCCAACTTCAGAGCCGAAGAACCCCTGCATGCAAGAGATGCCTGTCACAGGAAAGAGAATGGAGAAAAAAATAAGAGGGTTTTAAAACTCTGAAATATGAAAAAATGTATTAATCAGAGAGTAAGAGTAAAATACAATGATCAATCCTTATAAAAGGAGATTGTGCAACCCTAAAGAAACTCTAATAGGTAGACATTTAATAATTAATATAATTATTAAATGTCACAATATGCAAACTAAAGTGAAATCTTAAGAGAGGAATAAAGGTAACTTAATTAACATAATTAAGTTAAAACCTTTACTCTAACATTAAAGGCTTTTTTAAAGTCTACAAAGCAGCAAAAAGCCTCCTCTCCTTGAACGTTCAATATTTTTTCAATAAAAAATCTAAGTAATACTGTGATCAATAGTGGAATGTTTCAGTCTAAAACTAGCCTGACCCTCAGCTCTTTTTCCCTCTTTCTCAGCGCAACTACTAATTCTAAGCGCTCAATCATACTTCCAAAAAGTTTTCCAATAAGCAGATTAATCATAATAGTGTGGTAGTTTGATGGGTTATCGGTGTCCCCACTTTTGAATAAGGGAATAACAACGCTAGTTGTCCACCCTTCTGGAAAACCCTCTTGGATAACCTTGTTGAAGATGCCCTTGATGCAAGGTGCAAGGACCTCAATACCCACTTTTAAAAACAAGAGAATTGAAAACAAGAGAACAACTTCCATAGGAGGTAGTGTTGTGCCTTGCACGCATGCTCTATTTTGCTCTTTGACAAAATGTTGACCTCACCTCCTTGATTTGTTTTGTTTTTGGTTTTCATTTCAGTCTTGTTTCTTTGTTCCTCTTGTTCCATGATGTTAAATGATTGTTAAATCCCATGCACTTCAATTCTAGGTTGTTTGGACTCTTAGCTTATTTTCAAGGTTCAAAATTTCGGAGTTTCCCATCTGGTTATGCCTTTTCCCTTTTCCTCTCTCTACCAACTTCCCAACACTTGGTCTCTTCTTCTTTGTTAAAATTGAAGTTTAGACCTATTGCTATCTGGGTACTTGTTAAGAGTTCTTTCCAACTCTCAATTCTTTATCATTTTCACTATGTATTCTTTTAGAGTTAGTTTTGCTTGTCCGTTTCTGGACATGCCTTGTGGCATGATTTACTTGTTCTCCTTGATCTCCAATTTGTTTTTTTGCTATTTTTCAAAGTCGGGGTTTTGGGCTTAGCCATATTTGGGACTTCAGGTATGAATTCACCGCCTTCTTGAAACTTGGGTGAAGCATTAGTGTCCTTCAATTTCATTTTCTTTTGACCCTCGATAGTCAATCAAAGATTATTGTTTTCGTTTGATACCCCCATAGTTTGTTGAAGGTCAGTCTTTTCCTCTAACCTTCAAAATTGTTGCTTAGTGTTTTAAAATGCCTAGAATCGCCAAAAATTGTTTGAACTTCAAGCAAAGGCTTGCAAACGGTTTTAAATGCTAAAAAACATTGATTTCTCTATTATAAATTGGACTTGTGGCTTTCATCTGGGTTTTGTAGGATTTATGCAAAAAAGATTGTTTATAGTGTGTAATGGCACCATTAATGCGATAAGTGCGATAGGTGTTTCCTAGCGTCAAAATGCATTTACTACTTGAAATGCATTTAGTACTTGATTCAACCCTTGCAACCCCAGACATGGATTTCGCACAACTCACACAAGAAAATGAGAAATCATTCTGCCATTAATGCTGTGAAGGATTTCAAATGCCAAAAGTGATTTCACTCCACTTCAAGCCCCTAAAGATGCATGGATTTTGTGGGATTACTCCATGCCTTGCACGTCATCTTGTTGAGTCCTCTGCCATGATTGATATTTGTCAGATTTGTGTCATTCATGATGGAAATCCGATTTGAGCCATCTGATGTAGTAAATTGGAGGTGCCTTTAAAAGGCATTCCATTTCTATTTGCAAGGGTCGGACATTGTTTTTTCATACAGTAAGGTTGAAACTTTGTTTTCCAATCTATTTTGGAAATTATTGACAAAAGGTATGTAAAACTCTATTTTTAAAAGTTTGTTTCATGGTTTCCAAGCATTTAGCTGGACCTTCAGTGAATATTTGAATGTAATAAGTATTCTGACGAATTTGTTGTTCATATCACTTGCAATCTATTGACTGTAAGTTGTCTTGTGTGGTTAATCTGAACATCTCCCTTTCATTACTATAATGAATCTGGTTGAACTGTGCCGACATGGGTGTTTAATGAATGTTTATGAAATTAATCTCCTTTGAAGATATCATTGCTCTTATGGTATTGTGATTTTATTTGGTTAAGAAAGAGTTAGTAAAATATATATTTATTTACTTATTCATTCAAGTATTGTAATGGAGGCCTCAACTTAAGATCTCGCTAAATCCTTCTCTTCCTCGCCTTTTCGTTTGCAGTTTTTAACAACCTTTGGTAAGTTTAGGATCAACATCATTAGCATTGAATATGTGATGCACAATATTATTTCCAGTCAAAGCATATTCAGATTAAGGCTAGGGCTGTTTAATGTCATGTATCATGAATCCAACTGATAGACTAGTACAAGATCAAGAAACAATAAACTTAGGGTTACGAACATTGTGAATGTATCTATCTTTCATATTTAATCCTTTTTAGGATTCCATCACACATGTGTAAGACCCTTGTGTGTTAACTAGTGAAGCAATTGAGCCATTTTGTAGGCCACACTTTGCCCATCAGGGACCTTGGGGTGATCATTTTCCTTTTGGGAACTTGATTTCCTTTCAAGAGAGGTGTCTCAATATTTCGTCTAAGTTGGCGAATGTGTCAAAATATGATGCAGGAGCATCCAGAGGTGCCAGACAATTTCACATTTTCATTTTTAATTTTTTTTTTTGGTGTGATTTTTAGCTACAAGCAAGTTTTCCAACACTCAGTTCAACTCTCTCAAAGCAATAATTTAAAACTTAATATGGGTGGGCATTATTGTCTTCAAAATATCATCCCAAGGGTGAAATAAGGGGTTTAATATTATGCAAATGTTAATTTTAGTTGGCATTTTAGACCATGTAAATGCTGATTTTAAATTGCATATTTAATATGCAAAAAATTATCAAATGTAAAAATATGAAATCCAATGCCCAAGTATGGAATTGGATATTTTATGGTTGATTTGGACTCCATGTTTAAAACTTAAATACCCCTATTTTGGTAATGCATTATTCCAAGTGCCTATTGGTTGCAAGAGAATGAGGAGTTGCAAAATTTAATTAAGGGAGTTACATTTTTAGGAGTATCAAATTTCAAAAAGGGGGTTACTAGATGATTTCAAAGAAGCAAGTAGAGAGGGAAAAAATGAGGAAGAGGATTCAAGAAAAAAAATCCAACTCCAAGAGGGGAAGAGTTACCAGTTTCTCGAAACAACGCTTGGAGTATTTCCAATGCCCAAACAAGGTTTTCTAGAGTTTTTGGATTAAAATAAAGTATATTGTTGCTATTAGGAATTTTTGATTATGCATTCCTATAGACGTGTAATGTCCCCTTATTAGAGAGACGTAAAATGCACAAGTTAAAATCAAGAGATTTATTTACCAACACCTAATTTGCACATACAATTTTCCTTGAGGACCTACACACATCATGTAATACCGACAAATACACATAGCTCCTTAATCCAATTCAAATTAGACAATTCCAAATTGAGCATTTGAGGATAAGGCAAATGCAGTATCATCTAGTGCATAAACACATCATAAACTGATATGACTTATTACTCTTGAGAATAGAACTTTTCCTTGTCTCCTCTTTCCTAAACTCATTGGACGGTAGAATTACTGTGCAAAGGGTGCATGAACGCTCTCAAAGTGGACTCCCTCAAGGTGTTCCGCCCGTCTTAGGACCGTCCATCAATGGAGCGAATTACCAGCCTTTCCCTCCACAAACTCCCTATCCCTATTGAGTGTTAGCAAAGGGGAATTTGGGCCCGAAGTCTATCCTTCAAGGTAAAGTCATAGAAGCTTACTGAAACTCAATAATTGCGATACATGACATTATTGGGTTATTGCATTTATTAATCTTCAGATTGCCTTACTGGATTTAGAAGCCTTTAATAATTTTACATACACTTATCTATTGGTCGCAAATTGTATCACTTATTTACTCTATGCATTCATTCATCATTAGATATATTAATTTGTATTCAAAATGAAATATTTATGAATCCAACTGTAATCTAATAAGATTTAGGTTAGTCATCATACCGTAAATCCTTCGAAATTCCATAATACATATTAACCTTCAATATTATCCACACAACTGATGGCACTTACCTCTGGTCATTGCACTATATTAGTCTTCCTTCAGACGTATTCATTGTAACCCGAAATGGCTCCCTGATGAAATGACCCTTTTCCAGTGGAGGTATGCAAGCCTGAATCTTGCTTTCAAGATATTCCTCGAGGAGACATTAGAAATGTAAGAGATCAATGGATTTTAGTCAAAGAGGAAAAATAGAGTTATCATTACTTAAAGGCTCAATAATTGATTACAGGCGTCATCATTTGCACAATCATATTCTCTTCACTCATTCTCCATGACCGACATCCCACCTGACATCTTTTCCCCTGTGTTGCCCCCCTTGGGTTTGCTTCTACGCAGCCCAACATATCCAGGAAACAGCCCTGCTCTTCCACATCGCTGCCTTTCTTTTTAATCTTTTTAATTGCTTCTCCCTTTATTGTCGTCTTCATCCCCTCTCTTCTTCTACGCTCACGAAGGGTCGCGACCTTCTATCTGGGCCACGTCTTGTGCAAAGAGGCATCGTCCTGTTTCTCATGCTGTTTAGCTTTAATGCGGGCAATCAGCGAAAGATCATCACATTTGATCGATTGGCGCTTACAAAAATATATCTAAAGTATCTATTTCGATATCTTTTGATTTTAATATTGTTTGTAGTATGTTTTATCTTTTCATAATAACATTTATGGTTTATAATATTATTATTTATAATGTTATGTTTATTTATTTGTATTTAATATTTCACGCTCTAATATGATAGCAACCAATTGCCTATATTTTTATTATCTTATATATAGTTTAATATTTTACATTGTTTATGTATTCTATTTAGTATTTTGATGTCCTTATTATTATTTGCACTATTATATTTGTAATTTATTTCATTTATAGTGTTACAATTTCGGGGGACATGACAAGACGAATATGGAAGCTTTTATTGTACGAGTTTTCAAAAGAAAAGACTTTTCTAGGTTCAAAATATTTTTCAAAAAGTGGTTTGTGAACAAGTTATACAAAATTTGAGGAATAATGAAACAAGTTTTTTTCCATTAGAATTTTAATTGGTTTTCCTACAAGCGTTTATTTGAGTGAAGGAGTTGGGATTTGTTTTATAATTGCGAAGGTCAACACGCCAATTTTAGAGCTCTTGATCTTTGATTGTATCAAATGGTATCAAAGTAGGAAGATTGGTTGGGAATTGTT
The DNA here is from genome assembly GCA_007258455.2 of Sequoia sempervirens. Taxonomy (NCBI): domain Eukaryota; kingdom Viridiplantae; phylum Streptophyta; class Pinopsida; order Cupressales; family Cupressaceae; genus Sequoia; species Sequoia sempervirens. The sequence continues at coordinate 1,252,422,239 of VDFB02271358.1, read as the reverse complement.
ATAGTAGTGAATAAAATCATTATTTTTATTTTCGTAGATATATGTTGAGAGAAAATTATAGAATTTTATTTGTTGGAATGTGTGAGGATTTTTTTTTTAATTTTCTGGGAAAGTTGTTTGAATGTGTTATAGGTGTTTGCTTGGAATTTGTTGTTTGAATGTCAAAGTATGAAGAGAAAGGTCGTTGAAAAGGTTATGTTGTGAGATTTTTTTTATCTATCATTCAATAGAAATAAGGTTGGGTAAGTGTACAAGGTTCCTCCATTGAGAGACACTAGAACAAAACAAGAAAATAGTGCCTAAAATAGCGCCGGATTTCAGTGCATTTCAGTTCATGAATTAGGAGATTTGGCTGGCACTAAACTCAATGCAAACAAGCATGGTCATCTTAGCACTGACTTTGGCATCAAATTTTGTGCCAGACGTTGCATTGGAGTTAGCGCTAGAAAATCACAACGCCCCCGTTAGCACCTAAAATAGTGCTGGGAAATGGTGTTGAAAATAGCACCTCTGTCAATGCCTAAAATAGCGTTGGGAAATAGTGTTGAAAATAGTGCCCAATTTGGCTTCTGGTTTTGCTTCTATGTCTACTCCCATTTTTGCTTCTAGTTTTGCTTTTGGTTTTGCTTCTAGTTTTGCTTCTAGGTTTGCTTCCAATTTTGCCTCTAGGTTTGCTTCCAGTTTTGCCTCCAAGTTTGCTAAGTTTGCTTCCAATTTTACTTCCAGGGTTGCTTCCATTTTTGCTTCCGGTTTTGCTTCCAGTTTTGCTTCTAGTTTTGCTTCCGATTTTGCTTCCAGTTTTGCTTCCAAAACTTGCTTCCAAGTTTGCTTCCAGTTTTGCTTCAAATTTTGCTTCTACGTTTGCTTTCGATTTTGCTTCCAAGATTGCTTCTGGTTTGCTTCTAGTTTGGCTTCCATTGTTGCTTCCTTTTTTGCTTCTTGTTTTGCTTCCATTTATTAATTTAATATGTTTTATTTAAATTTAATTAGTTAAATATATCGTGCCTCTTAAATAACTCATATGATTATAGACTAAGTAATTTAATTATTTAACTCATATGATTAACTAATAAGATAATTATTATTTTTGATCGGTAACACAAAATTTTTGTATTGTTTGAAAGATAAAAAAGTACATCTATTGTTCAGTTTCATTACCCACCAAAATTCCACAACGAATGACAAAAACCAGAGGCACCTTAACGTGCATAGTAAAATATTAAATAAACCCCATAACCCCTGTAACTATTTACTAGTAAAATCCTTTCAAAAAAAAACCACCATTAACAATGTTTAGAGTTACATGCTTTAATACAACGAAAGTAGAGGGAGAATTCAAAGTCAGACACAGACAAACACGACCAGTCTTAATGAGCTCCACCCGAACCCAATGGACGCTTGGCTATCTCCTTCAGAGGCTTCTTCTTCCGCCACTTCCCTGAATTCTTCTTCTGGCCATGAAAATGATACATATGATAGTAACCATGAAAAGAGTCATCATAACGATATATCAACAATGATCCATGATGCAGTCTATATGATCATGAATGTCACTGGTTACTACCACCAATTGTCTCATCATCATCATCACCATCGTGATCATCATCATCATTATCATCATCATCATCATCCTCATCGTCGTCGTCGTTGTCATCATCATCATTGTCATCGACCTTGGTGTCTTCCATATCTGCATCATCATCATCCTCTACCATGTGATCTATACCAGCAGAACCAATATTTTGTGGATCTATATCATGTTGAGGATCATCTTGATCTTCTAGAAGACCCGTGTTTTGCAAAAAAAAACATTTAGAATGAAAAGTTATTATTTATTTCATGCAATAATTTATTTTTCTGTTATATATATAATATTAAACATATGAGATTAAACCATAATCATATTACATCATATCAAAGTGCACATACCATAATAAAATTTTAAAAAAGTTACAGCTAATACTGGTGAGTCAGGAGAAACTTCAGCTTTCAAAAACAAAGCCAATTAGGTTGGTAGACTTGTGGATCAGGCCAACATTTGGTGGAAGAGGAAGACAGATAACTGGAACTCTGGAGGCCCACCATAATGGATTTTAGTATTAAACCATGAGAGCAAAAGAGAGCTGATATCATGTATCAAAACATTAAGCATGCATTCTTCTAGCCAGCGGAGGAGATGATTACTTTGCTTCATTTTCATTTGCATAACCATATCATGACATGGGAACCAAGAAGACCAAGGATGTCCAGTTTTATGTGGAGGTAATGGATGTGTTCCAAAATTTAGGAGGGGAAATAAGGCCAATGTATGATCTTGATGAAATTGAGGAAGAACAACAAGAGAGGGACAGGAAAAATAAAATCAATACAAAGTTTCAAGGATTTGTCAAGTGAGTAAGAGATCTATGGGAGCAACCTCATCTAAAATATTTTGAACTAGAGTTTGATATACCATTTAGAGAGCTTGGTTTTCATGGAGTTCCTTTCAAAGCCTCTACTTTTAATGTTCCTACGGTAAATTGTTTGGTAGAGTTGGTGGAATTACCTTTCTTAGTAATCACTATTAGTGAGATTGAGATTGTTAACCTTGAGAGAGTATGACTTGGGAAAAAGGCATTTGATATGGCTATTCTTTTCAAAGACTTCAAGTAGGATGTACTCTGCATTGACGCCATTCCTCAATCTTCACTTGATGGCATCAAGGAATGGTTGAACTCCATGGATATAAAGTATTATAAATGCAGAATGAACTTGAACTGGCGACCAATTTTGAAGAGTATTACTGATGATCCAAATGAATTTATTGAAGATGGTGGTTGCGAAATTTTGAATATGGAAGCTAGTGATTCTGATTCTAATAATTCAAAAGAGTCAGATCAAGGATATGAACCCTTTGATGTAGAAGAGGAATCAAAATCGGATTTCATGTAGCCACCATCAAGAGTGTTACAAGCCAACAAGATGGATGGAATTCTTATATAAGGATAATTTTCAATGTTGCAGGTACTAGCTTTAGTGGCAACTGCAATGGCAACATTGAAATTACTTAGCAATATTTATGTTAAGGAAATTTCCTTTAGATGGAAGGATTCAAAGCATATCAACCATGTGGTACAAATGATTAAATCCTAGAGATGATCTGTAGCAATGAAAGATTCTGAAAAGGCAGAGAGAGCTACACTGGTGACTCAGGAGAAACTTCAGCTTCCTAAAACAAAGTCAATTAGGCTGGTAGATGTGTGGATCAGGCCAACATTTGGTGGAAGAGGAAAAAAGATGACTGGAACTCTGGAGGCCCACCATACCCAATTTTGGTATTAAACCATGAGAGCAGAAGAGAGAGCTGATATCATGTATCAAAACATTAAGCATGCATTCTTCCAACCAGCGGAGAAGGAGATGATTACTTTGCTTCATTTTCATTTGCATAACCATATCACAGCATGGGAACCAAGAAGACCAAGGATGTCCAGTTTTATGTGGAGGTAATGGATGTGGTCCAAAATTTAGGAGAGGGAAAGAAGGTCAATGTATGATCCTGATGAAATTGAGGAAGAACAACAAGAGAGGGACATGAAAAATAAAATCAATACAGAGTTTCAAGGATTTTTCAAGCGAGTAAGAGACTATGGGAGTAGCCTCATCTAAAAGATTTTAAACTGGAGTTTGATATACCATTTAGAGAGCTTGGTTTTCATTGAGTTCCTTTCAAAGCCTTTGATTTTATTGTTCCTACGGTAAACTGTTTGGTAGAGTTGGTGGAATTACCTTTCTTAGTAATCACTATTAGTGAGATTGACATTGTTAACCTTGAGAGAGTATGACTTGGGAAAAAGGCATTTGATATGGCTATTATCTTCAAAGACTTCAAGCGAGATGTACTCCGCATTGACGCCATTCCTCAATCTTCACTTGATGGCATCAAGGAATGGCTGAACTCCATGGATATAAAGTATTATGAAAGTAGAACGAACTTGAACTGGCGACCAATTTTGAAGAGTATTACTGATGATCTAGATAAATTTATTGAAGATGGTGGTTGGGAATTTTTGAATATGGAAGCTAGTGATATTGATTCTAATAATTCACAAGAGTTAGATCAAGGATATGAACCCTCTGATGTAGAAGTGGAATCAGAATTAGATTTCATGTAGCCACCATCAAGAGTGTTACAAGCCAACAAGATTGAGGGAATTCTTATATAAGGATAATTTTCAATGTTGCAGGTACTGACTTTAATGGAAACTACAATGGCAACATTGAAATTCCCTAGCAGTATTTATGTTAAGGAAATTTCCTTTAGATGCAAGGATTCAAAGCACATCAACCATGTGGTACATATGATTAAATCCCAGAGACGATCTGTAGCAATGAAAGAGTCTGAAAAGGTAGAGAGAGCTACACTGGTGACTTAGGAGAAACTTTAGCTTTCAAAAATAAAGGAAACTAGGCTGGAAGACATGTGGATCAAGCCAAAATTTGGTGGAGGAAGAAAGATGACTGGAACTCTGGAGGCCCACCATACTAGATTTCGGTATTCAACCATGAGAGAAAAAGAGAGAGTTGATATCATGTATCAAAATATTAAGCATGCATTCTTCCAGCCAGCAGAGAAGGAGATGATTACTTTGCTTCATTTTCATTTGCATAACCATATCACGACGTGGGAACCAAAAAGACCAAGGATGTCTAGTTTTATGTGGAGGTAATGGATGTGGTCCAAACTTTAGGAGGGGCAAGAAGGTCAATGTATGATCCTGATGAAATTGAGAAAGAACAACAAGAGAGGGATAGGAAAAATAAAATCAATATAGAGTTTCAAGGATTTTTCAAGCGAGTAAGAGAGCTATGGGAGCAACTTCATCTAAAAGATTTTGAACTAGAGTTTGATATACCATTTAAAGAGCTTGGTTTTCATGGAGTTCCTTTCAAAGCCTCTGCTTTTATTGTTCCTACGATAAACTATTTGGTAGAGTTGGTGGAATTACCTTTCTTAGTAATCGCTATTAGTAAGATTGAGATTGTTAACCTTGAGAGAGAAGGACTTGGGAAAAAGGAATTTGATATGGCTATTGTTTTCAAAGACTTCAAGCGGGATGTACTCTGTATGTATGCCATTCCTCAATCTTCGCTTGATGGCATCAAGGAATGGCTGAACTCCATGGATATAAAGTATTATGAAAGCATAATGAACTTGAACTAGCGGCCAATTTTGAAGACTATTACTGATGATCCAGATAAATTTATTGAAGATGTTGGGTTGGGAATTTTTGAATATGGAAGCTAGTGATTCTGATTCTGATTCTGATAATTCAGAAGAGTCATATCAACGATACAAACCCTCTGATGTAGAAGAGGAATTAGAATCAGATTTCATGTAGCCACCATCAAGAGTGTTACAAGCCAATTAACAAGATGGAGGGAATTCTTATATAAGGATAATTTTCAATGTTGCAGGTACCGGCTTTAATTCCAACTACAATGGCAACATTGAAATTCCCTAGTAGTATTTATGTTAAGGAAATTTCCTTTAGATGCAAGGATTCAAAGCACATCAACCATGTGGTACAAATGATTAAATCCCAGAGATGATCTATAGCAATGAAAGAGTATAAAAAGGTAGAGAGAACTACATTGGTAACTCAGGAGAAACTTCAACTTAAAAAAAAAAATCCAATTAGGCTAGCAGACGTGTGGATCAGGCCAAAATTTGGTGGAAGAGGAAGAAAGATGACTGGAACTCTAGAGGCCCACCATACTAGATTTCGGTATTCAACCATGAGAGCAGAAGAAAGAGCTGATATCATGTAGCAAAACATTAAGCATGCATTCTTCCAGCCAGCGGAGAAGGAGATGATTACTTTGCTTCATTTTCATTTGCATAACCATATCATGGCGTGGGAACCAAGAAGACCGAGGATGTCTAGTTTTATGTGAAGGTAATGGATGTGGTCCAAACTTTAGGAGGGGCAAGAAGGTCAATGTACGATCCTAATGAAATTGAGGAAGAATAGCAAGAGAGGGATAGGAAAAATAAAATCAATACAAAGTTTCAAGGATTTGTCAAGCGAGTAAGAGAGCTATGGGAGCAACCTCATCTAAATTTTTTTGAACTAGAGTTTGATATACCATTTAGAGAGCTTGGTTTTCCTGGAGTTCCTTTCAAAGCCTCTGCTTTTATTGTTCCTAAAATAAATTGTTTGGTAGAATTGGCGGAATTACCTTTCTTAGTAATCGCTATTAGTGAGATTGAAATTTTTTAACCTTGAGAGAGTAGGACTTGGGAAAAAGGAATTTGATATGGCTATTGTTTTCAAATAATTCAAGCAGGATGTACTCCACATGTACGCCATTCCTCAATCTTCACTTGATGGCATCAAGGAATGGCTGAACTCCATGGATATAAAGTATTATGAAAGCATAATGAAGTTGAATTGGTGGCCAATTTTGAAGACTATTACTGATGATCTAGATAAATTCATTGAAGATGGTGGTGGGAATTTTTGAATATGGAAGCTAGTGATTCTGATTCTAATAATTCAGAAGAGTTAGATCAAGGATACAAACCCTCTGATGTAGAAGAGGAATCAGAATCAGATGAGGAAGGTTCAAAAGATGAATCTATTGTGGAGTTAGAGGAGGACGAAGAAGAAGAAGAAGATTCTGAAGAGGAGGAAGGTAAAAACATGGGATGAATTAGAAGTCAAAGCCAGAAATGCATATAAGGAAAAAGGAGACGAGTCTGACAGTGAATAGGAAAGGTGACAACGAAAGGTAAAATCTACAGGGAAGTCTCCGACACTTGATATTAGAGATTCAAGAGGAATGCCTGCCAAGAGGCATAAAGTCAGATAAATTGAGTTCATGTACATCCTTCTACTATTTATTCATGCACATAAACGATCATCTTGTAATCATAAGATTTGAGCTCTATTTACTCATCCTACGCATCAATAAACAAACCAACAAAAGAGATGCAAATTGACATATTAACACAACAATATCCAACTAAGTTATTGAAAATGAACTATTGATACCTCGTTCTCCATCCAAATTACAACATCATTCCACTTTCTTTTTTCTAACATATTCTTTTCAAATTGCTTTGGATGGCAGCCATATTTCTCCTCCTGTCAAAACATGGCACATGGACTAGTTAAACTAATTAATATGCAATCATTTACTTTTTCCAAGGAAAAAAATAAAAAAATCATTTAACATATTAGATATACTTACAAATGTATAGATCAAGGCCTGTAAACCTTTCTGGCCACTGCAATGAGTGGCACAAAGTTTCTCAAGCCTAGCCTTGGAGGCCTTGTCCTGAAACATATACTAATTCAATTTAACTATGCACAAATACAATTTAAATATCGTTTAATAAATTTGATATAATCTTATGAGAAAATTCAAATACTTGCGTACTCTCCTCATCAGACTTCCTCTGTGCATTGGACTTCTCATATGATTTTACAAGCTCTTTCCATACTTTCAAACTTACATCAATTGGCCTTCTTTTCTGCCTTAGCTCAGGAGGGATTTTTTTTATCTTCTTTGTTTCAGTGCACTGAAATCTCTTGCAGTTTTGAGACATTTGTAGCTTTATCTTCTTTACAGACCAACCTGTGCCAAAATAAGTCTCCATGTCGTGGATAACTACTTTTTTCAGTTGCACGGGTATCTACGAGAATGGAAAATGTAGATGGTCTTTGAACCGTTGAAGGCATGATTCGTTCAACCTATTCACAAACGTTTTCCCAGCATCTGTCATTCAGACTTCCCCTGAAACCACCTCATATTCTCTCTTCGTATTGTAGCTACCAATGCAAGATTGATAACATGGCGTGGTGGAAGAAGTCTGTGTCCCAGGAGTGGAAGTCTCTGCGCCCTATTCCACATTCTTAGAGTTTACTGTCACTGATTTCCTCCTGGATATTTTGCTTGATCCAGGATTGGTTGGGGAATCAATTGATTCCCTTTGACACAATTGATTTGTTTGCAATGTTTGATGGGCATTACCAGATTGTTTTTCTATGTATATGGCAAGTGTTGTCTAGTCCACATTAACCAATTTGTTCATTGCCTCTACCCCCAATATGGAATCCAATTCCTCTTTATCTTTGTTAGTCTCATGTCCCGATACATATATATATATATATATATATATTATATTTCTTCTTTTAAATTTAGAAATAAAAAACTAAAAAGTAAAATTCAAAGAAATAATGGAAACATTTACAAATCTATAAATTGACAATGAATTACCACATTGTGGCTAGACTTTGCTGACAATGCTCGCTTCCCTCCATTGCTTGACATTTTGAGGCGACCTAGGGAAAATTATTTTCATCTAGTTTGTGGAGGCTAACAAAGTACACACTGTCAGGTATGAAAGTTTTCGTCCAGTTTGTGGTATGAAAGTTTTGTTTTGTGGGAAAATATGTTCACTGGGTTTGCTTAGTGTTGATAACCTAGGGAAAATATGTTCGCTTAGTTTGCTTAGTGTTGATAACCTTATCATGAAAACTCTTTCATAATGCAATCTTGCACGAATTTTTCATAGTATTGGTGACTATGGCGCGGCTGGGCAACTCTTTTTGCATTTATTTTCAGCAGTTGCTCAGTAGTGACCGACCCAATTTCTAGATTTTCCAAGCGGTTCACTATTTTCTTGATACCCAGGTTAGGGAAAGAATATAGAGGCATCCTTGCTTCATGCTATAATATTTTGAGCCAAAGCTCAAATGGGTAGGGTAAATTTTTTTGTTGGTTTCTCAAAGGTTTTACAATTTATAATTATGGGACAATTTAGAGGTTTCCTGGACTGGTTAGGCTATGAACCAGTAAACAATCATGAATTCAAATGCAATACAAAGAGCAGTAAACAATCATGAATGCAACCAAGAAAAAAAAATTGTAACCTTACCTATGGTGTCGCAAACTAAATCAAATTTCTCATTAGTTGCTGTAGTGCCTTGCTCTCTTCCTTCGCACAATGTTTTTCCTTTTTTTGTCATCTGATTTCTTCCTTCACGTGGGAAAGTTTTAAATTTTTGATTTTCATTCATTAGTCGATGCTTTAGTTGGTGTTAGTTAACGCCAACTTTAGTGTTGACTTTTGGCCATTAATATAATCTATTTGGGACATATAAGGCGGTGTCAAGTGCACCTAATTTAGCGCTTATCATTGCTATATAGTGACTATTTTCATTGTTGTGTATCACAGGATCCACCATGGAGAGAGGACGTGGACGGCATAGAAATACTAAATCGTTGAGAGGAAAGTGGGTGGAAATAGATGAGACAACAGAATCTGCAGATACAATAGAGGTAAGAAGAGAAAGCAATCTCAACCAATGGAGGAATGTGTTTATGAATTCACAAATGCTACAACGTAGAGGAGATAAAGTCATTTTTTTTTCCATGAGGCCTCTGAGGTCAAACTTATTGGTTGAAAATGCACATGAATGGTGATTAAATGTGATTCTATGATCAAAGGAAAAGTTTGAAAATTAGGATAGCCAAAACATGATATCAATATGTCAAATATGACTAAAGTGAGGTTTTGTGTTGGATAGCATATTTGTTGAAATAATATAATTGGTGTACTAAACATTATTTACTATGTTGTGTATTATAGGGGTGAGACGAGGCCATGGAAACATATCGTGTCATATCAAATGAGGACACAATGGATGAAGCGGGACATCAGGTACTCAAATTTTGACTTAACTTAGGAAAAAATGATCTGATGGCATTTTGTGATATGTCCATCTTTTTTCACAGTATTATTGAAATTTATAATGTATTATCCAATCTTGACATAAATTAATGCATGTTGTTGATTATTTAAGATGGAGATTGGAGCAAATGCAGAGCCTAAGCGTTCAACTAGCAAAAGAACAAGATATGTATGTGGATGTGGACCTAAAACTGTTAAATCATGTAGACGACAGTGGGTGGAAGAGGATATGACAATGGATACTAAAGACACAACAAATGATTGCACTGAAGAAGAGGTAGGTTAGGACTATAGTACATGGGATGAATACTTTGAGAAAATTGTTGTTTGTTGATGTTTTGTATGTCATGGAAAGAAACAATTCAAACAAACGATTGTACAAAGACATTACATATATGATGAGCTTCTAGTCAGTAGTATGCCTCCTACAATTGATTCAAATCCAATAGGAATTGTGGTGAGGAATTTTCCAATTTGATATAAATAACATGTATACTTCGTTTAAACATTGTTTTATATTATTTAAATAACTAAATTTTTCTTAATGGATACTTGCAGGATAAAGTTCTTGGTTTAAAGTTTCCTGCATCACTGACTTCTAGCCTAGAGGGAAATGATCATTTATCAGATGATACATCTAACAAAAATATGTGCCAATATACCAACTCGGAAGATGAGGAATTGACGAAAACAAGTAATAGAACAAGAACTGGTGTGAAGATGCATAATTTGCTTAAAGACAAGGCGAAGGTGGACTACATACCCTATGAGAATGAATGTGATGGAGATGATGACTTGCCCCTGAGTTTGAGATCAATTTACAAAGAGACATTTGATCGTCGACTATATTGCGCTTGGCCTAGTGATCAACAACTACCTAGAGTGTACGAGGTGTTTCAATTTTGGGGATACAACTACATGATATGACCCTCCAATACTCATGGAGTGAATCTAGGCCTCTTTATTGTCCAAAATGTACATGTGGGATCTAAACAAAGAAACAATTCAAAACAAACCACTAGGAGATTAATGCCATATTATGGTCCATCATATTATAGTGGTGAATGGAGAAGGCTAGCAAAATATAAGCCTAGCATGTCAACATATGGTCTAAATTTGAATATGTATACACATCGTCTCCAATTGGAAAGTGGAAAAAAATGAATAGAGGTCATCTTATGTATATAGATGGTTGTGCATACACACACAAAAATATTGTAGGATTTATAAATAGTAGTAAGGGAAGGGACCCTACTGTAAGACCGAATTGTCAATTTGTTGAGGTTATAAATGATAAAGATGGAGATATGGAAAGAGAGGTTGATAGATTGATAATGGTTGAGACTATTATGGACCTTACCATTGGGGATGAGTTATTGATTGATTAACCATTCTTAAAACGTACTCTGTGTGGAAGAAGAGGGAAGAACAACGTCTCCCTAAGGATGTTCTTAAGGGCAGAAAACCAAAGAATAATAAATGAGTGTGGACTGATGTTTTATAAACTATGTTGTCAAAATTGTGTTTTATAGCAATTATTGTATAAAAAAGGTAGTCTATAAAATAATGTTCCTTTATTCAATTGATGTATATATGTTCATACAATTTATATAATGTCTAATATATGTATGTCATTCATGTGTAGGTATTTTTCTATGAAGATATTTTGGACCCAAAATGGATATTTGTCATACATTATGATCCAATATTAAGGCATGTATTTGACGATGCATTAGTGGATACTGAGCAAAACAATGATGACCAACAAAATGAGAGAGAGGGATTAGAGAACATCGAAGAAATTGACATCCATGATGATGTTGAAGATGGTTATGTTCAGGCACAAGAAGACAACAATCTAGAGTTAGATGATGTTATGGAAGACAACAATATGGATGGTATAGAAAATGATGATCCAAATATATCTAGTAATAATATAGATGGTCTATGTCAAATTTTAATGATGATGAAGATGATGCAAGTCAAGATGAGGATGATGATAATATTAAATAATTGAAAGAACATATGAACATTGACAATGATACACTGGATGACATTGTAGCAAACAATAATATTAATGACCAAGACTTCTAAATTTTTAGAATTATTTGCAATCCATGTTTAAAAAAGGATGATTCTTATGGCCTAAAATTTGAAATGCTTCAGTAATATTATGTTATACTTGGAAAATTGAAAACTCATTTTATTCTCCTAGCAAGTTTTTTTATTTTCCATTATAATTCTAGACCAAACAACATTTGCGGGGATGGCCTTTTAAACCAATCTTAATGTGTATGAAGTTCACAAACCTATTGTCAAGCAGTAAATTCCTTTCATAGACAGGAAATGTAAAGGCTTCATTTAAGAAAAGATAAGTAGTCTCTTTATGAGGGTAATCCACATGCACAAAGTAAAAAACACATAAAAAAAACAATTGTACAGTAGAAAATTAGATTCAATCAGTTATGTCTTATTTCTCTTGCACACTTATCTGAAAGACATAGGGTATTCACCATACATTTCCCTTGACAAAGCAAACATGTTCTTTCATTTATTTTTACTGTATATCTCAGAAGTGAAATTGTTACATAATGATGCACTGAGAAAATAATATATACAAAAAAATGCAAAAAAAATGTTTGAAATTTAACATGCAACCTATTGTGTTGTGCTGAAAAGAATCAAGATTAACTGGGACAAGAAATAAAAATAAAATTTTGATGATTGTACTTAACAGTGAACAGGATATGAAAAGTGTGGACAATGATGGTGCTAAAATTGAAAACCCTGATTCTGATGATATTACTATTATATGTCATTCGAGATAAAGAGCACATACAATTTTATATACATAGCAAATGAAGATTTGAAACTAGTAAAATGAAAATGTAAACACTGTAAGATTTTTCCTTAAACAATAATTCACATACTCACTTACAAAAAAGGGTGAAACATTTTTTATTCAAACTCTGTTTTATTTAATAGACATAACTGTAAAAGAATATTTACAAGTACAAGAATATATACACTGTTTCATAGAAAATAAGGAATGTTTCATAGAATATACAAGTACAAGAATATATCATCATCATCATATCCTAAATTACCTATTGCAATATCCTTAAATTGTTCAATCTTTGGTATGAATTGTTGGCAAAAAAAATAGGATTACTTGGATGCTTCTTCCATTCATTTTGTATCAACATATGTTCATGAAGACACAAAAGTTAATAAAATATTAATGCATGTAACTCACAATTATTTAGATAAGCAACTTTTTTAACTTTATTATTTTTAAATAGTTTCCATTTTTATGTTGAACATGTAACAAGGAAAAATAAGATCAAATTTTCAAAATTTTTAGCAGCTCTATCAACATCCACAATAAATGTTTTACTGTATCAGCATAGTCATTCACATAAGCACAATATTGAGGCTCAATAACTGATATTCATTCAAATATAAGAATAAATAATTATAGCAAACATAAGAAAAATATAGAATGATAAGACAGTCATGGAGAATCTCTGATAATAAGATGTTCTCCATTATATTGCTTCAATTGATATATATTAATAACAAAAGTATTCAAAATGGAAATGATATATGATGATGATAATTTAAAACTAGGCCTTGGTTTCCTATTTATATAGGAAGCAACAAGCTATAGGCCTTTTACAAAAAAGAAATGACCTTTCATAACTACTTCTTTTACTAACAACTATTTAATTAGCATAATTAAGGAAATAAGAATACTTAAGACATTTTGACATATGGTTCCATTATTCAACGTAGAAGACCCATGATCATTGATCTGGAAAATTCTTCCTCTCCATGATGAACGTCCAAATGCTCTCGCCTCAATGTCCTATTCTTTTGAAACCAAATACTTTTCCTCCCACTGATACACTGTAAAATCTGATGGCCGCTTATATTCCTAGATCTTTTGCATGTTTGCAAGATGAGTTTTCCACTGACTATCTAGTAATGCCTTTGTATCATTGACAAAATTTAGGTATCCCGCATCAAGAACAATCAACCCATCCATGATCTGATTTAGCCTAGGAAGATTGGTATCATTGTCCTCCTGTATATGAGTTACACACATATGAACAATCTGATTGAATTATTTCTTCCACTTATCCAAGTCCTTCAATTGATCACCATCTCTCACGATTTCAAGTATATACCACTGTTTCTAGGTATGGAATAAATCCATTCATGTTACAATATTTTTATCAAACCCTTGTACATGCTGAAATTCATCAATAATCATCTTCACAGTTTGTTTAATTGGCTTTAATGCTATGGGTGCATTAGGACTTCTTTGTAAATCTTTGCATAACTTAGCCAAAGTGTGGTGAATAGGCTACCACCTTTTGAACAAAGGATCTAATACAAGAATATGTGTCTTTATTTGATCCATTGCTTGCTGAAGTTTTTTATAACTATCATGCACATTCTCCACTTTATCCATAACTAATTTTATCATGTGCTCAAGAATATTTTCCATAACTTCACAAATTCATCTTTTCACTTCATCCTAGGTTTGATTGCTGGCCTTCTTTACATCATCCACTTCCTTCTCTAGAGTTTTTACCTGTTTTGCAGAAATGTTCTTCACAATATCCATTGGAGCAATACGAGGCCTGTATAACACCATCTCCTTGCTTTGTGAGGGTCCTGCTCCTCTTAATTATTCTTTCAATTTGACATTCTCCATGAATAGTTTATTAACTTCATCATTTAGGAACCTTTGTTCTTTTTCATACTCCTTCAATCTATCTTCTAATCCCTTAACAATTGCTTGAGTGAGCATGGCCGAATGAATGGTCATTGTGGCTGCCTCCAAAGGGGTGGTATCTTGTATTGTCCTTACCATCGCTGCCCCTTTCATCCCTTGAATTACATCCAATAATTTTGGCTTCTATGTATTTTTCTGTTTGATCCATATGGCCAGGGTTTTAATCTTTGGGTTATACCTAGTTCCACTCACACCTTCATCAGAGTCAAATTCTACAACTAACATTGGATCTTCCTAAGCCCGCACTTGATCAAGCAGAAACATTTTCTTTAATTCCAAGCCAGGGAAAATGAGCATATTGCTATTCAAGACCATTTCTCTAGCCTTTTGGGGGCTAATGTCAATGTTGTCAACTCTTAATTCTTGGAAAGTCTGTGCTACTATTTCATTTTTCTTTGATTCTTTAATTCCTACTTCAGCTGATTCCATCCTCTCTTGAAATTCTCTTATCTTCATCTTCATCCAGAAATCCTTAAACTTAGAATTCTTAATGAATTCATCATCTTCTATGAATCGCCTAGTTGCAATTTCCCTTTCATCTTCATGTACCTCTGTACTTGTTTTTTCTACATCACCCATCCTTTCCTCATGTTTATAGGCATTGGTCTCAAGGATGGGCCGATCAACTTCAATATCAACTTTCAATGACTGTAGTACTGTAGCCACTTCCTCAGTATCGCCCACCTCTTTAGTATCCTCATAAGGTACTAACTATTCAATGCTTCATGTCTTCTATCTTTTGGGAGGTAATTGCTCCATGGGAGGCTCAGAGGTTTCACCTGGGGTATGCTTTGTGGTTGCACCACTATCATGTTCTTCGAGATATGCTTCCTTCTTTCTGTACAAGTCTTCAAATCTACCAATTACCAATTCTATCCTCTTGATGGGGTCCTTTTCCTCAACAAAGTATCCTAGGAAATCCTTGGACCTCTGATTCGTCCTTTCTTCAAGCTTCTTCATATATTCCCATTTTTTCCTTCTACTAAATACATCATTATAAGTAATGCAGTTCCTTATGACATCTTCTTCAAAATCCACTTGGTGTGGCACTGCCATTTTGGTAAGAAGATTGTGCCTTATGTTGTTCATATGATTTTCAAGGTCAAAGACTCTTTCTTTTCCAAATTTCAATGCATATCTTGTCTTCAAATAATACTATAACTCCTCTAGTGTGTCTGAGCCTATAGTCCAATCTTCACACTTGGTTTGGTTTGGTAGGAAAGTGCCTTTCTTCTGCTTGTGCATTACATCTTTCTCCATCCACATCATTTGCCACATAAATTCAAGAAATGCTAATCTGAGGGGCACAAATTTTGGAACTATGTGTAGCAACAGGGCATCCATAAACTCTTATTATTGTAACTTTCAGGAGGAAGAACCAATCTCCAAAATTGTGTGTATGACCCTACTTTGGTCTTAAAGCCAAAGGTGTCACTAGTTGCAACATTTTGGTGGAAAATATTGGTATTGCATACCCAAGAACTCAAAGGATTCTGTGTACAAAGTCTTCATAGAATACAATAAAGTTTGAATTCTTGAACAAACTGTCCCAAATATAGCACCATTTCTGGGTAGGTGTGGGACTCCCTTGCTCATCTACTGTAGCCAAGTCCATTATTTTAGTCCAATGTTCCCTATTCTGGTACAATATCTCTGTGAACCCTTTTCCTAGTACCTGCAAAACAACATGAATAAACAAGTTAAACAAGGAATTGCAAGCTAAAACAAGGATTCCCCATGAAATCCATTTACAAACTCAAAATAGGAAAGAAAAAAATGAAGAACCAAATAAAAAAATGAATAGCTTGAATCCTAATTTAAATATGCAAACTCATGATCCCATGGGGGAATTGGTGCCAATTTGATGTGAAAATTGGCCCTTTCTCAATTCCTATGATGAAATCTTGATATGTTGAAGATGATATTGATCCACTTTGATGAAAGATGAGAACTCCAAGCCAAATCTGCAAAAAGCCTAGCTAAGAATTCAATGAGGGATGGAAATGGCTAAATATTTTAGCATAATAACTTTGCAATGTTTGTGGATGATCAAATGAGGATATGAGCTATTTATTTATAGAATTTCAAGATGGATGAATGTCCAAATTTGAGCAATGTGGGACTAACATTCATCTAATGATATGATGCCACTTGTCAAGCTATGAATGGATGATGGATGTGCAAGATTTGGGATTTGTGCCAATAAATGCCAATATTTTGAAATTCAAATTTGTTGAAATGACATGCAAGAGGGAAGGAAAAATGCAATAAATGCCACTTGGCTCAAGGCAAAAAACATTTAAGATGAATTTAATGCCTTGTTGGATGTACATGTTGACTTGGAATTTTTGAATTCAAATTGAGAGAATATTCCAAAAGATTCCTTGTGAGGAAAATAGAGATTTAATAAATGAATTAAATCTATTTTCATGTGCAACTTGCATTATCTAGAGGATGTGACATGAGATGAGATTAAATTAATCAAGGGTTAATTAATTTAATGAGAGAGGTTAGATGATGTGACCTATTTGACTCAAATTTATGGATTTATTTTAAATCAAATAAGAGAGGAATATGACGAGATTTAATTAAATAAGGACTTTGATTTATTTAATTAAAAGAGATGGTGTTAGATTAAATCAAATAATGTTTTAATTTATTTAATTTAATGAACAAACTTTAGATATTTAATCAAATAAATTGAGTATTTAATTAAATATGGATAATTAGATCAGATGGATTGATTTAATTAACAAAAGAGATTGACTTAATTAGATAAAATGATTTATTTAATTAAGAGACAAATATTGATGAATTTAATCAGATAGGGAAATTTGATTAAATGGTTAGACCAAGGGATGATTCAGGAAGAAACGATGTTAGTGAGTCAAGATCAAATGCATGATGTCAATTAGTATATTTTTCGTGTCTACATTTTGCCCCTCTTTGAAGCAATGCACTCGTTGCGTTGGTTCAAATAATAACCGATCTCGATCAAAGCCAAATTTTTTTCGATATTTAAAAACTTTCCCTACTACTGCATGGCAAGAGAAAACATGCCATTATAATGCCCCCTCGAGAGATCGGACAAAAAAAATTAATTTTTTGGGTGATCTCACAAAAGGAAAAAAAAAGTGACAAAGTACCCGACCAGTTTGAAAGGGCTCCGAGAGGCTAAAAATGTGTCTAAATGCAATAAATCAATGAAAAACAAAACTCAAACAGACAAAAATAGGTTCGGGGGTCCAAAACCCTGGCAGGACAACCATTTAGGGTTAAAAAACTCTAATTTTTAGACTTAAAAGGGGCCTGAGGGGTCACTTTCAAGTCATTTTCACACACCTCCGCTAGCAATCTTGAGATTTGAGCTTTGACTCTCTGGCAATATGGTGCAGCGACAGCTTCCCCTGCACTTCACTGATTGAGTTTGGACATACCAGCGACCACTTGGCATTGGGGGACTAGTATGTGACCCTTACCCAAGCTTAGTTTTTTCATTTAATGTTGTAATTAATGCCTTAAAAGGGGAGCTCACCTCCAGCGATGCTATATAGCGCTGCTCGACATTTAAACTGTGCCGCGCAGTGCCATTTTGCACCGCAGCGGTGCTGTTTTGCGTCGTAGCAGTGCAGTTCAGAGTTTAGAAACTCCAACGTTGGGCTTGGGCTCAGCGGTCTAATTTGGGTAGAGTGCGCCGTGACGGCGCCCTTTTTGCCCAAATTGTGACGCTAGGAGGGAAAGTGCACCGCGACGGTGCATTTTTGCTCTTTTTGGGCTCGAGCATCGAAGTTTGAGTAAAATCAAACTGTGACACCATCACAAACTGCACCGCTGGGGATGAGCTTGGAGCGTTCGACCAGGAATTTTGAATTTTTTTAACATGCTGACCTTCCTTGATGCAGGATGCGGTGAGGGAGCTCTACTCTCGGGAGCACCGGTCATGAGATTTAGCTAGCATCCTATGAGACCTAAGCGACAGGGACCAGGATCAACTGGGAGCTGCAGGATTATGACACATTGCGTACACAACACCCGTGCACACTCACCTAGGGATGTTATCAGCGCTGGCAGAGATATGGCACAACGAGACGTCATTTAATCTCCCCACTGGTGAGGCCACCGTCACCCTGGAGGAAGTTTGGCGCATTTTATGATTTCCTATTCATGGCTGACAGACAATCTTTGATATGGACAAGGGACGCGAGGCCTGCATTAGAATCCTCGCCACACAGGACATCATCTACTGCAAGGGACAGATTGAGCTAGAGTGCTATAGGGTTATTGCACCTCCCTACTGTTGGGTGGTTGCAGCTATTATTTCAGGTCTTGTTGCCCTAGACCGACGAGGGCGATACTTCAGTCTTGACTGGGGGTATTGTTGGGAACGGATGGTCCGTGACAGGCCTGTTCATTTCGCATGGGGGCTTGTACTTCTCGCCTCACTCTACAGAGAATTGCACGAGTATGTATACATGGACGATAGAGCACTGGGGGCTGGGGTGACTTTACTTCACGTCTAGGCATGGGAGAACATTTCTATGCTGCGTCCACGTGTCGTTCTAGTTTTGATGGGGGTAGATGATGCCCTCGTGGCACAATACAAAGGCAATGTGTCCTTTACACACACTGGTGAGCATAGGATCCCCTACTGGAGGCGGGTCCTGGATGAGATGCTTGTTTTCACTTGGAGACCGTACCTTGGTCGGCCTGGATGGGCCGATGATGCTGATTAACTCTTTTATTGCCACCAGGATCAGTACATGTAGGGGTGGGAGCACACGATGATCGAGAGGTACCTACTCAGGCACGTACAACGTCAGTTCAAAGAGCTGCAGGATCGGCTAGATGATAGCTATGTAGCCATCTTTGCTCACAGGATGACACAAATATCATGGGGACATGCCATTCCCACTTCAGAGGTAGTTGACAGCTTCAGGCACTTGGTAGCCTGACCGTGGGCTTATGATTAGGGTTTAGCAGATCTGGGCACCAATCAGGTCTACAGGGATTGGTTCTGACCTCCACTTCAGTTGACTGTTCTAGGTGAGGATCCAGATCTACGCAGAGTCAGAGGCAGAGGGAGAGGACGGGGGCGAGGACCGAGGGTTGAGATTCGACAGGATCCACTAGTTGCACCCCCAGTCCCACTAGGTCACAGGGATGTTCATATGTAGGATCAGCAGCAGGATTCACAGTCCCACCACCACGAGCCGAGGGTGAGGATCAGTCTCACGTGCAGCCACAGGTACAACCAGCAGGATAGGCAGATGCATGAAACACCTTGATTTTGCAGCTATAGGCCTAGGTTCAGGCGGTGACAGTGGAGAGAGACCAGGCGAGGGTTGAGAGAGAGTAGCTCAGGGCCAAGAAGGATCAGGCCATGCAACAGAGACAGGCTGCGGAGCTACAGGTAGCTATAGAGCTAGGCCACAAACAGCAGATCGAGAGTATGACAGCCTCCTCCTCCTAGGGTACAGTGCCAGTGCGATCCTACAGGGATGCCATCCGAGAGGTAGAGTACTATCGACGAGATTATCATGAGGCCATACCCAGAGTAGAGTGGGTCCCAAAGTATTCAGAGCGGGCCAGCCAAAGACCACCAGAGGGTCATGGTGATAGGCGCGAGGGCAACATTCACAGGGATCGAGCTTGATCGAGATGATACATACTTTTTGTGCCTATTGGGCTCATTTTTGATAGCTCGATGGGCATTTTTGTATCGATTGACATATATGTACAGTGATCTGATTTATTCTTTGTACTATGACAATGACGTTATTGATGATATATATGAGTCGATGATGATTTTGATGCAATGCATTGTGTTCCCTTTTATGCATGGATGGTTTATTTCTATATGCTTTGCAATGATGTTCCTTATGGATGCATTTATTTATGATGATGATACATGCATTATGATTATGACTAACAGATCTATATTATGTTAACCTATGATATGCAAATGTGATGGTTTATGATAATCAAAATGCAATGGTCCGATATGTGAAATGATATCCGAAATGATATGTAAATTATGCTTATGAAATGTTAATGAATGGATACATATATGAATTTTATACATCTATGCCTATGTGGGATGATTTACATAATAAATGTTTTATGATGTTATTTATGAGATGATATGGATAATGAAATATGAAAATGCGATGGTCGTAATAGGATGCTAATGAAATGGTGTTAATGCATAATGAGATGGTTTAATGAGATTCTTAAATAACAAATGTTATTATCCTAAACGTAATTAATGATGATGTATGTGATGCAATGATATGTTAATGCAAAGTGATATGCTGATGCGTAATGTGGACGTAATGTGATGATATAATGTCGTTTATGTTATGCAAGTATGTATGCCTAATGAATTAAATGCTTATATACTTATTGATTATGCGAAAAAAGGATTATGAAATGCTTCTGCAGATGTTATGCGATGATTTAGATGATAGATGGTGATATGAAATGGTTATGAAATGAAAATGAATGTTTATTGATATAATACCATAAGATGCAATGTACTGGGTATAAATGCAATGACACAGATGTATCTATCTATGAAGAATGTTTATGATAACTTGTTTATATGATGATAAAAATGCAATGCGTATGTTTCCTATATGATATGTTTATGCAAATGTGTTTATGATTCCTATGTGATATGCTTATGTGATATGCTAATGATTTGTGGACGCAGGATTGGTGATGATGATGGCGATGATGAACAACTGTCATAGTACCTTGTTAGTGCGGTTAGTAAGAAAAGAAGTCATTTCAACAAGACACAAAATGATGCAAATGATAATGATGATGATGATGATTACTTGCCAAGGAATTGGGATTTTCAAAGGGCCAAATTTTCTTATGTATGATAACACACGTGGTATAATGCATTAAGGTATAGAAGACCAGGATGGCGTTGTACCCAGTGAGATGAACTTTGACTTGAAAAGTAGATAGGAGTATTCTTGTTCACACCTGGCATACAGAAACCTTGCTAGGATGCACTTGAGAAGTTTCAGACACCTCGGACCAAAACACGGAAAGGTAAACCTATCCCTGCAATAGTCAACAAGTTTCCCTAGGCCTCTTCCATACATACCTAACAAAGCAAGTATTCACCAAGGTTATATTACAAGAACGCCCAACAAGCATAGCAGACAAAAGATAATGATCGTTGCCCCATTCCTATTTCTCTAAATCCTCTATTCGGATATCATCGAGATGTCCTTGGAATGAGCACAAAATAAGATAAGTCAAAAGAAAAAGACCAAGTAAACAAACAAACTGATGCTCTTCAATACCATTAACGAAAAAAGGATGTGTTTTCTAAGGATAAGAACCGAAACTTATTGCCAAAAGATAATGCCCATTGTAGGAAGGATTCATCCTAGGACATGTTAGTGGATGGCGGCACGCAATTTCATCTATCTAAAGTGCTCTAAGGGATGATTGATATGGGACCGACTGGATGATAAGTTACTAATACGAAGAGATGACCAACTTGCTTACACACTGGCTTAGACTTAAGACTTGACGTTTGGAGTTTTACTTTTAATCGGCTAGACTTGTTTTCAATTGTTTCACCAAAGGTTGATGATGACGATTAGTTTATTATGGATGGTGTTATTGCGGGTGCAAGCGAGATGAGACAGATGGATTTTTTCAAATATTTGGATGTTTTTGATGTTTTGCTATGTTTTGAGGCTGTTTTTGTTATTTTTTGAGATTTTGCAAATGTTTTGATTTTTTAATTTTTCAATGTTTTTGGGATTTTTTGAGATTTTGACCAAGAGACTAACCTAAGGACCTATCCTAGGGGTCTCGAGGGTTGATCAAAAAATTAGCCTTGCCTATGTTATACACGCAGAGACCACGTAGTTTGACTGACGACTTGACATATTTACAGATGAAGATATACATGATGAAATGCCAGTTTATTATGACAAACTCCTATAGGACTGGCCTAAATGTCTTGAGGGATGATCAAAGATCAACCTTGCCTATGTTCAAGCTCAGAGATGACGCAGTTGGACAAGACGACTCTGTTTTTGACTTTTTGACTGAATTTTTTGACCTGTTTTTGGATTTTGATATGTTTTGATGTTTTTGGATTTTTTACTTTTTTGATGTTTTTGGATTTTCTGATTTGAGGACTTTAAGATCATACATGAATCCGATATGATAAGAACATGCCCCCAACGTGATGTAATAGAATACTCCGATAAAGGCATGAAAAAATAACCTTGAGGATGGGCCTAGTAGTACTAGGAGGGATCATGATACAAAAACAAGACCAAGCTAAGGTGCGGATGCAAGTGGATGAGTGATGGATGGAGACTCGAATGCGATGGATGATGGAAGCGAAATGGAGGGATGATGTCGAACAAGCCGCAAAGATCCTGGTGGATGGAAGGTGCTTATTTACGCAAGACACCTATTTGCTAGGTTTTCACCAAGGTCCTTGCCCAAAGTGCCACCAAAGTGGTTTTCACTAGAGGACGATTTTTTCTCTTTACTATTTTTGATAATTTTTCTGATTTTTTTGGATTTTTTCCTTTTTTGATTTTTTTTGTTGTTGTTGTTACCAAGACACCTGTTTTCCAGGTTTTCACCAAAGTAACCATTTTTTAGGACATTTTCTAATTTTTTTTTGGATTTTTTGGTTCTATACCTTGAAATATTTAGGCATAAAACTTTTTGAGATGAGAGCTATTCATGGGCTCTTGCAGAGGTTCCCCTTCGGGTGTTGATAACTGATATGCCTCTGACTTATAACTTGCTATGATGATGAAATCTCCTAACCAATTAGGTTTGAACTTGCCTTTGCTGCTTGAGTTTGGGACATTCTTCTAATTTTCTTTTAAGACTAGTTCTCTGACTTGGAAAGTCCTGTTTCTGATTTTCTTATTGTAGCTCCGTTTGAGTCTATTCTGATAGACTTGCAAATGATTCAAAGCGTCGATTCGTCTCTCATCCAGTAACTCCAACTCGTTTAGTCTTGATACTCTATATTCTTCATCTGTGATGAGGTTTTGCAGTGATATCTTGAGGGATGGGAGCTCAATCTCAATGGGGAGAACCGCCTTTGATTTGTAAACCAAAGAGAATGGGGTGGTGCCAGTGGGTGTGCAGATGCTGGTTCGATAGGCTCAGAGGGAGGGATTAAGTTGTAGATGCCAGTCATGACCTGCGTCATTGACTATTTTCTTGAGGATTTTGAGGATGGGTTTGTTTGTAGCCTCTGCTTGGCCATTTCCTTGGGGATAGTACGGGGTGGAGAAGCGATGCTGGATTTTGAATTTCTCGCACAAGTCGTGAACCTCCTGGTTCTTGAATGGTGTCCCATTATTTGAGATAATGGCTTGTGGGACACTGTAATGACAGATGAGATAGTTCAAGATGAATTTTGAGATCTTCTTTCTAATGATATACATCATGGGTATGGCTTCCACCCACTTTGTGAAGTACTTCGTTGCAGTTATGATGAATTTGTGGCCATTGGATGAGGTGGGTGTGATTTTCCCAATGAGATCGAGTCCCCACTGTGAAAAGGGCCACAGTGTGATGATCAGGTGAAGCTCTTGAGTTGGAGCATGGATGAGGTCCCCATGTTGCTGACATTGTAGAAACCTTCTAGCATGATCATGTGCTTCTCTTTCCATTGTGGGCCAATAATACCCCATCCTCAGTAGTTTCTTAGCGATGGTCATTCCACTTGAGTGTGAACCACATATACCATTGTGTACCTCAGTTAGAGTGGTTAATGCCTCCTCAGCATTTAGGCAATGTAGCAAGGTACCTTCTATGGTTCTACGGTATAAGGTATCACCTAGGATGACAAATCTGGATGCCTTTTTAATAAAAGTTCATTTTAGGTTTGATGGCAGGTCAACGGGTATGATTCCTATGCGAAGATATGTGTAGATGTCATGGTACCAAGGATCACCAGGACCAACAATTTCGCACACAAATTCTAATTCCGGTATCTCAAATGTGGGAATGAGAAGCTGCTCAATCAAGAATTCATATTTTGGAATGTTGTTGGGGATATTCAACAAGGATCCAATTGTTGCCATGGCGTCTGTTGCTCTGTTGTTGGTTCTAGGAATCTGCTCAAATGTTATTTCAATGAAAGACTTTGAGAGTCTCCACCAATTTCTTGTATGGAGTGAGCTTATCATCCTTGGTCTGATATTCATTATTGACCTAATTTATGATCAATTGAGAGTCTCCATAGACTTTGAGAGCTATGATATTCCATTGCACTGCTATCCTGAGACCTATGGTTAAGGCCTCATATTCTGCAATTTTATTGGTGGAAGGAAATGCCAATTTGTATGACCCTGGTATGCAATCCCATTGTGGGGTGATGAAGAAGATACCAACTCCTGATCCATGCTACGTGTATGAGCCATCAAAGTATAGTTTCTAGTGGTCTGCTACTTTGAGGTTAAAAATGGATTCATCTGGAAACTCTGAGACAAGAGGATTCTCAGAATAAATAGGTGCTTCTGCTAGTTGGTCTGTGATAACCTGACCCTTGATTGCTTTTTTCTCCACATACTCGATGTCATATTCTAATAATATCATTACCCATTTTGCCATTCTTCCTGTGAGCATTGCCTTTGATAAGAGATACTTGAGTGGGTCAATTTTGGCGATGAGCTTTATCTTGTGTGCCAACATGTAATGTCTAAATTTTTGTGATGCAAACACTACTGCGAGGCATGCTTTCTCAATGAATGAGTAGTTTAGCTCATGACTGACCATTGTCCTGCTGATATAGTAGATAGCCCTCTCCGTTCCATTTTCATCATGCTGATCCAAGAGAGCCCCAAGGGTTGCTACTATTGTTGACACGTATAAGATCAATGGATTCTTTGGGATGGGTGGCATTAAAACTAGTGGTGTCAGTAGATATTCTTTGATTTTGTTAAATGCTTCTTCACACTTTGTATCCCATTTGTATGTTAGCCCCTTGTGGAGTAGGTGAGAATATGGGTTCTGCTTGTTTGCTAGTTGTGCTATGAATCATCAGATGGATTGAAGTCTACCTTGGAGACGTCTCAATTGTTTTAATGTCCTTGGTGCTTCCATTTTGAGGATTGCTTTCACTTTTGCCGAATCCAACTCGATACCCCTCATGGACACTATGTATCCGAGCAATTTACCTGATTGTATGCTGAAGACACACTTCTTGGGATTTAGTCTGACTTTGTATTCCTCTAGTCTATCAAAGATAGCACTTAGGGTTGCTATATGATCTTGTATTTTTCTTGACTTAGCTAGAATGTTGTCGACATAGTCTTCGACTGTTTTATGAATCATGTCATGGAATATCAACATCATGGCCCTTTGGTATGTTGCTCCTACGTTCTTTAGGCTGAATTGCATCATGTTCCAATAGTAGGTCCCCCATGGACAAGTGAAAGCTGTCTTGTGTTGATCCTCTTTTGCTATCATGATCTGGTTGTATCCTGGAAATCTGTCCATTAGTGATAGCATCTCATGTCCTATTGTCATGTCCACTATCATGTCAATGTTGGGAAGCGGGAAATCATCCTTGGGACATGCCTTGTTCAAATCTCTAAAGTCCGTAAAGATTCTGATGGCTCTGTCAGGTTTTGAAATAGGTACCAAATTTGACACCCATTTTGGATAATCGATTGGTCAGATAAATCCTGCATCTAACAACTTTTTGAGCTCCATTTTGACCAATAAGGCGATTTGAGGATGCATTTTTTGAAGCTTTTGTTTGATTGGTTTTTCTTCTAGATACACTACTAAGTGATGAACCACAGTCTCTGGATCAAGCTGTTCTGTTGTTTTATCTTCTTCCTTTTCAGGGAGCTGCTCACCTTGATCACCCTTTTCAATCTCCTCTTCTTGCACCAGCGATGGGGTTCTAACCGGGATATTCTCCTTTTCAGGTGATTCGTTTCCTTTGCTATTCTCTGGAGAATCCTCATATTGCACTAATGGAGAAGGGTGCTTCTCTACCTCTTCAACCTTAAGCTTAGCTGCCGCACCAAAGAGTTCTCCTTCCTTGAATGGCTCCATTTCTCCACTAGTCTCTTGTTCTTGATGAGATGTCCATTGTTCAGGTGCACTCGGTGGAGGGGAAGCAGCCTTAGATGGCACCACAGCTGGTGTCTTTAGGGAAGGGTCCATCTTTTGCAAAACCTCCTTAGGAGGAGTCCTTGATCTCCTCATATAAACTTTAGTCTTCTCTCCTGAACTCTCCACCTCAACAATCGGAGGCTCATCTTTTGAGGTATCTTGCCCCTTTCTTTTCGAAACCCTAGTTGTTCTTGTCTTCTTTGGCGGTGGAGGAGCATCCTCTTCTTCTACTTTTTCAAATTCCTCTTCATTAGAGGACCTGCCTATTTTCAGAGTTTGACTTCTTTTCTTTCCTTTTGGTTTTCTTTTTGGTTCTGGCTCACTTTCTTTAGGGCCTCTGATTTTTATTTTGAAGGGTGAGCCCCTTTTAGTCTTCCCTTTGGGGTCATCTTCCCCGGATTCCTCTGAAGTAGACATAGGATTAAGGTTTCCCATTAAATTAAAGGTACAGGGTACCTTCTCACTTTCCAACTCCCAAACCTTATGTTTCAACCATGAATTAGTGAATTTCATGACAGGGGCCATTAAGTATTCCAACTCAGTGACCTCATCATCATTCCAACTTATCTCCCCAATTGATCTGTCCTTAACAGACTCATAGGCATGATCTTGCACCAGGTTTCCATCATCCTCTAGCTGCTCAGGGATTAACTTGACATTGTATTGCCTAATCACATCAACATGAAGCCTAGAGTAACTTTTCTTCCTTGCCTCGAAATCATCTTTGATGTTGGCCCAATAGTCTTCTAGGTCATCTTTATGATGGTACTCTTTGGTGGCCTTCTTCTGTGCTTCCCCGGTGATATCAAAATTTGTCCTTTTGGAGTGGAAGGAAAAACCATGAGCTACCAATTCATCCCCTGCTGTGTGTGCTGATTGAATGGAAGGGCACACCTCTGCTACGCCAATTCCAAGAGGGAAATCCCCACCAAAACCTATTTTATGCTTTTCCTTTTTGACAATTACATCAAATTCATATATTTGTCTAACAACTTCCAATAACACAATATGGTCAGTAGGGTACCAAGGTAACCTATATGGAGCAGCCGGGCATCCGTCAATTCTGATGTAGGAGAAGGTGGGAAACTGAATGAACCAGGCTCCATATTTCTTTATCAAATCCTTTGCTCCATCTGACAATCTCACATGTTCAGCATTTTGAAGCATCTGAGTGATGTGCATCATGAATGCATCATTGGCCCTTCTATAATCCCTATGTCCTAGGTGCAATTCCGGGTATATCTCATAGACTATGTCCTGTCCAAATGTCCCCTGTGGATTCAAAACCCTGTATGGGTAGAATCTAGCCAACACATACATCACATAAGAGGACATGGTGAACTTCTTGGTCTCTAGGACGTCCCTCAGCTGTTTATCAATTATAGTGCTAATAAGTCCTGCCCAATGATAGTTGGTTCCTTGTTCAATTTTTTTTATCACATGAACCATCCAACTCTCTAACACCCCGACGGTCTTCAAACCTGCCACTCTACTAAAAAATGTGATAGCATCATAAATATTGGATCTGAATTTAATCCTGTGTAATTGCTTGGGAAATTTAGAGTAGTGTGACTTTGGCTTTTCCAACCAAGCATTAATCATTTGCTGAGCTTTGGTTGGCTCATTCTCATAATATGTTCTGGCCAAGTCCATGTTCAGAGCGCACACAAAAGGAAAATCTGGCATGTCAAAGGCCTGGGCAATAGAAACAGGGCTAAAATTCACCAAGACTCTTCCTTCAGTGCTGACAACCCTTTGTGTGTCAAATTCATACTGCCGGGCACACTCCAGGATTAATTCATAGCATTGGATTGCCAGAGGGAACCCTGCCACATGGACTAGTCCAGACTTCATCATTCCCTGTCTCAAGACCGACATATCCTTCTGAGCCGTAGTCTCTTTAAACTCTTCATATCTCCAGGCTCCAACATTGGTGTCAGACACTTCGGACCACACAGAAGATATCTTGCTTTCTGGAAGCTGACTCTTGGTGTCTAATCTTAACCTTTCTGCCTCTGAAATGGAGGATCCTTCCGTGTCACCCTTAGATTTTCCTGCAGCGGCTCTGCTTGATTCAGCCTGCATTCACAAAAGAACGCCATGAGTATCCAATTATCATACATATTCCAATCCAAAGGTTAGCATAAAATCCTATAAAATAGTTAAGATCCATCACAAATCATCAATGTTTGAAAATTCGGAAAAATAAAGCACTCCGGGAAAACGAGGTAAGCCGGGAAAATTCGGTCAAGGTGGAATTCAGAGAAATCCGACCCAGACGGATTCTTGCTGCTAAATAAATCGTTTGCAAAATAAATCATTAGTACAGACAAAATATTATGAGATTATCATGAAATTCATTCATTGGCAACAAGAAATCAGCATTTAGCATTTACTCCATTAATCCTATCCTCGGGAAATCGAAAGAAATGAAACCAGATAGGAAAACCGGAAAAGTCCGGACATGACGGATTTTCGTGGACAGTTCAAATACTCCAGAATTCGTTATACTCTGCGGAATTAGCCGAAATCGGGAAAATCCGGATGCGCCGAAATTCCGCGGACACCTCGGGGACCCGATGAACGACAACACGCGAACTAGCAACTGAATGATCATGTAAAAACTTGCTAATTGGGGTTAAAATGATTTCAAAATCAACGCCAACCAACAAGATTCAGAATGTGCTCAAACTTAAATTTCAAAAGACCTTAAATGTCTAAACTTCATGGCAAAACGATGATGCCCTAATTTTGACGAATAAACCTCCCGCCATGAAAACCAGGGTTAATTCAGGGTTTGGAATACTACCCGTAAAGATGAATCTAAAGCATTCAAATCTTCACACGGCAGGGGACTACTTTAATCTTGGCACCAGATATAAAAAATCATGACGGTTTAACCATTCTTAGCAATTTCGAGCAAAACACCCAAAACCCTAATCTCGCCAAATATGATGAATTACGCATCTAGAAACAAAATCCTACCCCGAACGCCCATCAACACTGACCCATTCGACATTTATTGGGCAAACAAAGTAGTGCATAGTGCGAGTGATGAAAATTTGTGAAAATGGGTCAAACCCTAATTCGATAAATACAAAACGTAACCAAACATAAGCTGACCCGAAATGACCATCAATCAATCTAGAAAAAATCAATCATCACGTAAACAAATAGAGGGGCCATCAACAACTTACCATGGATTAACCCAGAAAAATTTGAACTCGAGGAAGCAACTGGAAAGCGAATACACCCTAGCAATGAAAATCCAGACACCGACACCCAAACAATCCACACGCAAGCGATTCAAGATCAATCCTCAAAGCTCGAATGAAGAATGCACTCAGATTCCAAGGCAGAAGAAAAGTGAATAATGAAGTCAAAATGATGCTTAAAAGATTTTAAATCCACCCATATACGCGTCTGAGCAAAGGTACTTCGGGCATTAATGAGCGACAAGACATGTCTGAAAAATCTGAAAACCTGAGCCCAGGACGGAATTTCGGAAAATCCCAAGATATGCAGAAAATCCGGATGAACACGGATTTCACGGATATGGCAGAAACTAGGATTTTAACGAAGTTTGGGATTTTGGCGTAGTCCGGGAAAATCTGCCAGAACCGGAAAATCCCAGAGTCAAGCAGAAACCCGGATTCAAAAAATTTAGTAATGAACAGACAATGAACCAGAGCCCGGGAAAATCTGCCAGAACCAGAAAATCTCGGATTCAGGTCAAAACCCAGATTTTCACTGAAACCAAACTTTAACCAATTCAAGCCTCAGGGCAAGACCAGAGCCAACAAGACCAACATCTCAAGGCCTCAAAAGACAAATCCAATAAAACCAAAGGTCAAAAAGACATCCCAAAAGAGGGTCCCTACTCCAAGTGGGGCGTGTGTGCAAAACTGCACAACAGGGTGCCTCAGAGAGGTTTTCACCATTGGATACGTCCTTTCTTTTTACTATTTTCTTGTCAAAGAGTGCCACAGTGTGGTTTTCACTCAAGGACTTACATATGATTCTTAGTTTCTCACTTTTGCGACTAA
This sequence comes from Sequoia sempervirens, assembly GCA_007258455.2. Classification (NCBI taxonomy): domain Eukaryota; kingdom Viridiplantae; phylum Streptophyta; class Pinopsida; order Cupressales; family Cupressaceae; genus Sequoia; species Sequoia sempervirens. Next base: position 1,252,391,509 of record VDFB02271358.1, on the reverse strand, counting down.
AGGATTCAATCGTTTCCCCATAATAGGCATGTGTGTCCAACTCCATTATAAACCCTACTTTGTGATCCCCTTCTGGAATGTTGTCCCTCAATCCCATGAATTCTAAGAGTGCCTCATCATTTTTGAATGTATCGAGAATCAGTTGTCCTCGTTGGTCATAATCGATGAGTTGGGGATACACTAAATAGATCTCATGATTTTGATGGTCTATTTCAAAGGAGAGGGTGCTAATCATACACAGGGTGGTATCTTCAGATAAGCTAGGTAGATTGGTCATGGTATCCTCATCATCGCTACTAAAATAGGCCTCAGTTATAAAGTTATGTATGTCTCTACTTGTGGATATTGGTGAGCATACTTCTACTAGTATTGGCTAAGGAGAAGTATTAACCATTCTAACTGGAGGACTTTGGCCACGTATGGTTATACTCAGAGGGGTACATCCAAGGCCAAGATTTGCTATATGTCACATCTCTGGCATGATAGGTATTATGAGTCCATTGTCATTTTGTCCCAGTCTTTGATTTCTGTCATAGCCCATTGCAAGCATCATTGGTAGGCCCTTGCTTGTCTCATCCATTGCTAACTCAGATGTCAGTCTTTCATCTTGATATAGCATGTGTGATGGATCTGCTTCAATAAGCTCCTGGCCAAGGTCTCCCCATCTTGTGAATTCAGGATAGTCTTTAGGAAACATTTGTGATGTGGAAGCTTGGTTTTCTCTTGGACGTCCTCGTGATCTAGGAGATTGTGGTAACTCTCCTATCATAAAAACATTGTTAGGGAGTTTGTAGCTTCCACAACCATCCTCCTGGATGATGAGATTGATGTCAGAGATGGTGGGGATGGCGGGTGTCTCTGTCACATAACTGGACGTGAGAGTGGCAGGGTCGATGTATGGTGTGGATGGGTCCTCATCATTCTTTGGTACTTGGGGGATTTTGTAATACTTTGCTTCAAGATTTTTGCAATATGAGAAAGGTTCGGGATCTCCATAGACGATAACCTCTTGTCCATTATGTGTGAATTTTACACATTGGTGAAAAGTTGATGCCACGACTTTCATTGCATTGATCCATGGACGTCCTAGGAGGATATTATATGGTAAGTCAAGGTCTAAGACTTGGAAAGTAGTTTCCATGATGGTAGGCCCTACTTGAATAGGGAGTTTAATTGTGCCTTGAGACACTCTTTCTTGGTTGTCATATGCTCTTATCATGATGCCCTTTCCTTTGTCGATGGAATCTTCTGATATTTTCAACTGCTTGATGAGGCTGAGAGAACAAATGTTCAAACCCGCATCTCCATCTACCAAGACCCTTTTAATTTTTCTCTTGTGTACAATGGCTTCCAAGTGAAGTGCACGGTTGTGAGATGGTTGGGTGGGTAAATCTTGGTTAGAAAATGTAAGGAGGTTAGGTGTTATGATATTTCCGACCATAGCTTGGAATTGCTCCGCATCGAGATCTGCGGGGACAGTGGATGAGGCTAATGCTTCTTTGAGGATCTTTTTATGTGCAACTAAAATTTTTAACAACTCCATGATGGAGATGTATGCTGGTTTTCTCTTGAGTTGATCTAAGACATTGTAGCCATTAGGACGGATCTAGATGAAGGGACCCTATTTGGTTGGGATGATCCTGCAATGGTGAATTTTCCGCCTCTTGTAGTGACTCCACAATCTTTGGCATGGGCGCGCTTGATGGTGATGACCATGAAGTCTTCGTTTAGGGAGGCAACGACTGTTTCATACACATGATTTACACTGCCCTTCCCTTTATCATTTTTATTCCCTTTGTTGCCATGGTTCAACATCAGATTCATGTAGATTTTAAGATCCTGATTTCCAGTAGGTTGTTCCATGTTTATGATTTTCTTATCGATGAGATCTTGGATGATGTTTTTGAGTCTCATGCAACTGTTTGTGGTATGGCATTTGATTTTATGAAATTTGCAAATTTTTTTCTCCTTATACCAAGGAGGTTTGACATTGGGTTCTTGGTAATTCTCGAATGTGGGAGGCTTGATGAGTTTTTCGTTGATCAAATTTTTCATTATGTCTTCAAGGGGTTCCCCCAAAATGGTGTATTTTCATTTTGGATAAATTTTGCATTGTGGTGGTCCTCTATGGTCATTGAGATTATTGATGGTTGGATTGTTTTTGGGTTGGTGTGTTGTGTGATGGTGGTTTTGGTGTTGAATTTGGATTTGTGGTGTGGGTGTATGTTGGCATGGGGCACTAATGACCACCTTGGCATCAACGACACCATCATTAGTAACATTTTTGTTCCTTTCCCACATGCGAGGTTTATCATTATAATTTGATGGTGGGTGGTTGTTTTGTTGTTCATGGTATGATGTTGATTCCGTGGGTTGAGTCACAAGGGATATTTTGATGCTAAGTGCCTTGGGGATCAACTGATCGTATGTGGTGATACCCTAAACCTTGAGATGAAATGCCAAGTGTCCTTCAAGGTTGGCTATGATGGTGCAAACTTGTTCTTTTGGCATGGTCCACTTGCTCCAATTTTCCTTGGATCACCATCGTTGTACGAATGAGGCAAAAGACACCCTTTCCTTGTTTTAGAGCGTAGAGTTCTTCGAGACTAACATCCATTGTAATGTTGCATGCAAAATTTCTAATGAATGCATCCCTAATTTCTTGGAATGTTCTAATGCCTGAAGGTAAGTGTGAGAACTATTCTATAGTGTGGCCTGCCAAGCTCCTAGGGAATGGTCGCATTAGATAAGTATTGTCATATGTGACCTCCATGCAATGAACCTAGAATTCCTTGATGTGATCTTTAGGGTTTCCTATCCCTCGATATTTGTCAAATTTGGGGATTTCAAATCCCTTGGTGAATGGTTTCATCTCTAGGCTCCTATCAGATGGATAGGGACACAAGTTGCTTGGTGTTTTTGTTGTTCACCCTAATTGAAGGTCGAGCACTTGTTGCGAGAGAAACCTGAGTTGTGTCGTCACATCATTTTGTGGATCAGGGGGTGGGATGAAAGTGTTTTGGGGTATTTCAATCGTGGGTTGGATGGGTGGGTTGGTCGGTGCGTTGTTTGATGGTATCTGTATGTTTTGGTGAGTGAGGTAGGCTTCCACCTGCTTTTGTATGAACAATGCTTGTTGTTGATCTTGTTGTTGTTGCGCTAAGATTTGTGCTTGTTGTTGCACTTGTTGCTGTTCCAACAACGCGTGTTGTTGTGCTTGCTGTTGTTCCAAAAATGCTTGTTGTTGGGTTTCCAATTTTGTTGCTTCTTGCTGCTTTTGGTATTTCTTTAATGCTTGCTGATATTCTTGCAATTGCACTGCTTGTATTTGTGTAAGAAGTTGTGCTTGATGTTGAGCTTGCTGTGCTTGATATTGGGCTTGTGCTTGAGCTTGTGTTTGAGCTTGCGCTTGTGCTTCTTGTTGCTGAAATAAAAGTTGTGCTTGAGCAGCCCTTTGTGCTTGCAATGCTTGTGCGGCTTGTGTAGCTTGAGCAGCTTGTTGTTGTTGTTGTTGCAATAACACTTGGGCTTGTTGCGCTTGTAAGGCGGCTTGGGCAGCTTGGGCAGCTTGCGCAACTTGAGCAACTAATTGTTCAACTTTTTGTTTCTAAACTTGTTGGTATCCTCTTTCGAAAGTAGATTGCAATGCTGCTTTGTATTGGATTGATGTGGTGAAAGTTGGTGGTGGTGGAGGTGGTGGTGGATTTGGAATGGTATTTGTGGAGGTGGTGTTGATGTTTTGTGTGATGGATGGTGCTATTGATGTGATTGGTCCTTGAGAGACCATGCTTTATGATGTTAAGGGAGTGTTTGGTGGTGTTGCAATTGCTTGTGTGTTTGTCGTTTGTTGTTGCGATATCAACAAATTTTTTTGAGTGTTTGGTGTAATGCTTTGATTGATATTTGGGATAGCGGTTTGATTGATATTTGGTAGAGGGGGAATCCCTAAACCAAGGAGTGGTGTGGATGATAATGGAAATGGTGGAAGTGGTGGAAATGCAAGAGGTGTGAGTTGTGAGAAGGTCGTGGTGTCGAATATGCCCCCTGGTCCGAACATATCTCCCTCTTTTTGTGAATTTGTGAGAAGAGGTGTTTGGGGTGTTGCGTGAAAAAATGATGATGATGGATCGTGATGGAAGGTGAGAGGAAAATTTTTGTGTAATGGGTTTTGGGGTATGTTTTGTTCCAAGGCGGTGTTTGCATCCAAATTTTGATTATTAACAAGAGGATGTGCTTGAAAAGCATTGAGAAATGTATTTCCTTTGTTAACATTGGGTTGGGTTGGAGCAAAAGATGTCGTGATTTGCGGAATGTTTTGCGTGATGTTTTGAGATGGAGGTGTAGATGAAATGGGGATGGTGGATGAGATTGGAGGAAAAGATGTCTCCACTATAGTACTCACATCAAAATCTGAAGGTAACTTGGCCCCTTGCTTTGATAGCTCTAGCATGTATAACGAAGGGTTGAGCCGCATCATAATGTTGATGATTCTGTGGTTGTCTAGATTTTGGAGCATTTCAGTCATTTCCTCGCAAGACATTCAAAAAGTAAGGTCCTCTCCTTGGTTTTCTTCTTGTGGATTTTGTGATGATGAGAGGGTCAACAGATTACATGATTCTATGGGATTCATTTCTGTGTTTGTTTGGCTAAGATTGCTTGAAGCGGGTGTTTCTTTGTTGGCTTCCATACTCTTCTTGTATTGAGATCTAGTTAGAACCATAAAACAAGGATCAATCTTTGAGAATATGGGAAATGAATCTCTTGATTCTTTGGATTGATCTTTATTTTATGCCCCAAAGTAGAAAGTTTTAGGATGCCTTGAGGATCAAAGGTGATGATATGATGATGATGTTAGTGATGGATGATATGAATGTCTTTTGCTTTTGATAAATCTTGAATGAGATACTAGGCTCTTAGGACTTGCAGATTTTGATTTTGATTTTGTTTTTTGATTTGAGATTTTGTCCTTGATTTTGATTTTGATTTTGAACAAAAAGACCCTAAGATGTTGGATGATGATCTAAGGGATAAATTTTTTCAAAGGATGATGATTTGATTATGTGCAAGGAGAAGGATGCATCTACCGACACCTATTCAAACAAGACGATCGTTTCACTAAGTATATGAAGAAGGATTCATCAACATATACTAAGCTAGACAAGATGATTTGGATAACTTTGACTAAGCATATGCAAAAGGATGCATCTACACATACCTAGCCAAAGGTGTTTTTGATAATTTTTTCAAGGATTTAGTCTCAATGATTTTGATGATTTTGATTTTTCCACAAAGCCTAGTATTAAAGATGATTTCAATATTTTCCAAAAGGTGGTGGTGAGATGATTTTATTTTGATGCTTTGGAGGATGGATGAAAAAGATTTTGATATGTTTTGATCCTAAGATGAACCTAAAAAGGACACTTTGTTTGCCTAGACCTAGGTATTGAAGAGCATGCAAATGCTTCCTAAAGACCTTTGTAACCAAAGAATGATTTCATTCAAACATTCATTTTTGGATTTCCAACCAATTATTTTTTTCTTTTGGGGTTATGAGTCTTCAACACATATGAAAATTCATTTTTCTTAGCTTTTCTTAATGTCTTTATTTTACCAAAAACACTTTCCTTGATTAGGTTTTCAAACTAAGTTGTCCAATGTCTTAATTTCTTCAAACCCCACAAGATATGTTATGTGGAAATTCAATGAACTTAAGGCAAGGGTTTTCCTATTATTTACTTAAGGAGACAAATTGAGATATAATCCAATGTTTAAAACCTCTAAGGACGTGAATCCCAAGGGAAAGCAATAACATATGGATTGATTCAATGGTATTTGTCTTCAAAAGGGTTTGAAATTTGGATGAGGTTCAAGTGTTTGTTTCCATAATGTTTTCGATCAAGTAATGCATTTTGTAACCCAAGAATAAGTACAACCTATGGATGTGTAACACAATATTTGTTGGATTCCCACTTGGGCAAGTCCAGCTACACTTATCTCTAGCGAATGGTTAGATGCTTGACCCCACTCGCTCCCCTCCACGACACTCACTTATATGGGGCAGCCAAGCATCAACACCCATGAAACTCCCATGGAATGTTTTACATTTCTACTAGAAGACTGTAAAAGTGTGGGGTGGCTTGAGAACGACCGTTCTTGCACCAACAAATAGATAAAAGGATTTTGAAAAATTCTAGCACATGGGTTTTAATAAGGACTTTCCGTTCGTGGAGATTGACCCATACAGCAAGATTCGCCTTTCGGATCCATCTTGTCTGAATCAATAACGTGATATTGGAGTTTCTTCCAATATCCACATTTATATCCCTGTTGGAAATACTCTTGGCTTTAGAGTGTTACTGGTTGAGTCGTTCCCTTAGGTGAGTACTTTTTCCCCAAGGCAGGCCCTCTAGGATAAACAAAAGCAAATGAAGAACAATACTCGTAACTCGATCAATCCTTGTTGGCAAAAAGGAGAGAGAATATACGCAACAATGCCCCCACTCACACTCGCACAAGATGTTCAATTTTAAACCCAAATCGAAGTGTGGAGGTGATTGCTTTGTCTCACCCTAAATTCATGAAAAAGGCCTTTTGATTCTCAAGATCGCTATAAAGTGCGAGAGAAGCGCATACGTCCTTTTTCAATGGCTTTAGCTTAAGTAAGCCCTCACAAAAAAACAAAGTTACACTTGTTCTTTTTAAATCCTCAAAGCAAAATGTGAGTTCAATTTGTTCAATTTGTTAATCCAAGAAACAAAATCTAGTAAGTTGTGATCCTAAGGTTTGTTTTAGCCCCTTTGCAAGAAATAAACAAAAGATTCTTTTTAAACCCAAAGGAAGATTAGTGTCCTAAGAGAGAAGAGATAACAAATTCTTAAAGAAGAGTTAAAAAAACACTAAAGTGTTTAAAAACACTTTGATTGGACGAAATATCATCATCATGCTCCTTCTTCCCTTGTTTTCGATTTCCAACTTACTAGTGAGAAAAACCAGTCAGATTATGGAAAATATAGAAGTTAAAAACTAGAAAATAGAACATAAATTAATCATAAATCAAAAGCACATGCTAAAATTAAATTTTCCCTTTTTACTGTCTCCTAGCGTTGCAACTCACAATGGCATCATAGTTTGTCTTCTCAACGGTGCCCTCACAGTGCCGCTTACCAATCAGTGGCGCTTTGTGTTAGGATAGAGAGCTCAACTGCGTTGCAATTTTTGCCCAACATTGCAGTTTGCGTCCAACATCGGAGTTTAATATTTTTTGAAAGTTTTTGTGGGTCGGCGAGTCTAGCGGTGGAGTTTGAAATTCAAAAATTTTGGCAGGACGAGCCCAATGGTGGAGTTTGTGTTTTAAGCGGTGCCTTATAGCGACGTTGGCAAACCCGCGATGCCAAAACATCGATGTTGAGCTCCCAACATTGGAATTTTCTGTGTGTGAATGAAAATGCAGAATTTTTGAAAAAAATTGATTGAAAGTGAGATGCTGCCCTCCTTCTAGTGCCAAATGTGTGAACCATTTTCCTAGTACCTGCAAAACAACATGAATAAACAAGTTAAACAAGGAATTGCAAGCTAAAACAAGGATTCCCCATGAAATCCATTTACAAACTCAAAATAGGAAAGAAAACAATGAAGAACCAAATAAAAACAATGAAATAGCTTGAATCCTAATTTAAATATGCAAACTCATGATCCCATGGGGAATTGGTGCCAATTTGATGTGAAAATTGGCCCTTTCCCAATTCCTATGATGAAATCTTGATATGTTGAAGATGATATTGATCCACTTTGATGAAAGATGAGAACTCCAAGCCAAATCTGCAAAAAGCCTAGCTAAGAATTCAATGATGGATGGAAATGGCTAAATATTTTAGCATAATAACTTTGCAATGTTTGTGGATGATCAAATGAGGATATGAGCTCTTTATTTATAGAATTTCAAGATGGATGAATGTCCAAATTTGAGCAATGTGGGACTAACATTCATCTAATGATATGATGCCACTTGTCAAGCTATGAATGGATGATGGATGTGCAAGATTTGGGGTTTGTGCCAATAAATGCCAATATTTTGAAATTCAAATTTGTTGAAATGACATGCAAGAGGGAAGGGAAAATGCAATAAATGCCACTTGGCTCAAGGCAAAAGACATGTAAGATGAATTTATTGCCTTGTTGGATGTACATGTTGACTTGGAATTTTTGAATTCAAATTGAGAGAATATTCCAAAAGATTCCTTGTGAGGAAAATAGAGATTTAATAAATGAATTAAATCTATTTTCATGTGCAACTTGCATTATCTAGAGGATGTGACATGAGATGAGATTAAATTAATCAAGGGTTAATTAATTTAATGAGAGGTTAGATGATGTGACCTATTTGACTCAAATTTATGGATTTATTTTAAATCAAATAAGAGAGGAATATGACAAGAGATTTAATTAAATAAGGACTTTGATTTATTTAATTAAAAGAGATGGTGTTAGATTAAATCAAATAATGTTTTAATTTATTTAATTTAATGAATAGACTTTAGATATTTAATCAAATAATTGATTATTTAATTAAATATGGATAATTAGATCAGATGGATTGATTTAATTAACAAAAGAGATTGACTTAATTAGATAAAATGATTTATTTAATTAAGAGACGACTATTGATGAATTTAATCAGATAGGGAAATTTGATTAAATGGTTAGACCGAGGGATGATTCAGGAAGAAACAATGTTAGTGAGTCAGGATCAAATGCACGATGTCAATCAGTATATTTTACGTGTCTACAATATCAAATGACACAGTAGGGAATAGTGTCTAAATGTAATCGGTGCTTTATCCTCTATAACTTGGGAGAATTCATCATCTAACACCTTCTCAAGGTATGAAGCAAAGTCACATTCAATATTAGTTTCAGGGTTTTGAATTCTCATGGCCATCATCATTAGGCCTATTGGCATTTTATCTTGAGCATCTATCCCCAACACTTGGAAAAGAGCTAAATATGTATTCACAAAGTAATATTGAAAATCAATCACATTAAATGGTTCAGTAGTGGTAGTTGAGATGGGGAATGTTCTATTACCAATGCCTCTTTTCATAAATAGGGGTACCTCATCACTTCTATAAGTCTTTTTTAACCTAGCATAATCCTTCTCACTTTTCTGTAGGTTTATCTTGGTTAGAGCCTGCTTGTTTAAGCCAAAACTCTCAATGATGGCTTTTCTGGTTACTTCTACCAATATTGTGCCGTTTGGAAACCTTATTGTTTTGGTAGTTGAGTGATAGTGTTTGGCTAGCAGTCTGATAAATTCTACATCAACAAACACATTTGGGATGATCAACCTTGCTATATCCAACATCCAAGCATTTGACAATGGAATCTTCTCATTTCTTTTATTGTAAAAATACCAAAATAGGTCCCATCCAGATTTGGAAATGAGGGCATCCCTACAACTTTGTGCAGTGTCCATGAGAAAATTCTTATTACCCTCTTTAGTAGACCATGAAAGTATATCTAATATGGATTGATGGAGTGGTCTCTTCTTTACTTTAGGTTCTTCATCTTTAGTTTTAGGTTGACTTTCTTTTACTTCTGATTGTTTTGTTTTAGGATGGAGTGTTTTCTTCTTTACTTTAGGTTCTTCATCTTTAATTTTAGGCTGAATTTCTTTTACTTCTGATCATTTTCTTTTAGGAGGCATGTTTCAATTTTCTCTACTATGGCTTCAGATGACAAAACCTTGAAATATTTTTTACATTAACAAAGCTCTTTCAGAGATTTTTCATGCACTTACTCAAGTATTTCATGCTTGTAAGACTTCTTCTTCTTGTATCCTTAGCTCCTTCCATGCTAGTGCACTGCAATTGAGTGCAATATTGGGAAAACTCACTTATCTTTGGATGGCGTGGTATTTAGTCATATTAGTTTTGGCAACTCTTAATAATTTAATAGCATTTATTGCTGTAAATTGTAATGATGCCATGATTACCGTTCTACCGCTGTCTTTTATTATACCCACTGTGGTATGGAAGTGTTTTTCCCTTCCCTTTTGTTGTTTACCGCACTACCGCCTTGCTCAAGGCTTCTTGCTGTGGGGTTGCAGTGTATATGGCTCTACTGCATATGTTGCTCACCTTCCTGACAGTATAACAGTGTTTGCTTTTGATCATTACTTGAAGAGTGTTGATGAGATAATCTTATTTGTCTTACCGATATCTCAATGTCTCATCGACATTAGATCTTATGTTCCTTTGATGTTGGTTGCCAGTGTCGATGAGACAATTTAATATCTCTTGCTGATATGCCACTGTATCATTGATATTTTCCTTCGGTGGTATTTCTTTATATATCAGTGTAACCCTACAATGTCAGGGAGACTTGTCATTATCATTGTGGTATAGCGGTGTTTTTCCCTCCCCTTCTGCTGTTTACTGCACTACCACCTTGCTCAAGGCTTCTTGCTATGGGGTTGCGGTGTATACCACTCTATCGCATATGTTGCTCACCTTCCCAATGATATAGCGGTGTATGCTTTTGATCATTACTTGAAGAGTGTCGATGAGACAATCTTATTTGTCTTACCGATATCTCAATGTCTCATTGACATTAGATCTTATATTCCGCTGATGTTGGTTGCCGGTGTGAATGAGACAAGTTAATGTCTCTTGCCAATATACCATTGTCTCATCGATATTTTCCTTTGGCTATATTTCTTTACATATCGGTGTAACTTTTCCATGTCAGGGAGACTTGTGATTATTGCTGCGGTAAAGCTGCATTTTTCCCTTCCCTTCTGCTTTTTACCGCACTACCGCCTTGCTCAAGGCTTCTTGCTGCGGGGTTGTGGTGTATACTGCTCTACTGCATATGTTGCTCACCTTCCTGGTGGTATAGCGGTGTATGCTTTTGATCATTACTTGAAGAGTGTCAATGAGACAATCTTATTTGTCTTACTGATATCTCAATGTCTCATCGACATTACTTCAGTATATCCAAGAGTTGTGTTTTTCCAAGCACTTGTAGATATACCTTGTCGATGTGACATAAGTGATTCTCTCCTTGATATGCCCATATCTTGTTGACATTTCATTGTTTTACATCATTGATGAGACATATAAATAAGTCTCTTTGACATAGGGGTGTCTAAACCGGCGCTAAACCCGAAGCTAAACTTGAGGCTAAAGTTGGAGCTAAAATTCGTGCTAAACTCGAAGGTAAACTCAAAGCTAAAGGTGACACTACACTTGAAGCTAATATTGGTGCTAAAGGTGGTGTTATTTTAGGTGCTAATTAGTGCCAAATTATACTGATCAACACAATAAACACCAAAAATTGTGCCATCCTGATAAATAGCACTGACGTTTTCAAAAAATTGCCAAAAAATACATTAAAACAGTGGGTGGAAGCAAAAAATGGAGCAAAAAATGGAACAAATCATAGGGATTTGTTGTAGTGAGAGAGTGGGTAGAGGAAGAGTAGAGTTGCATCTTCTAGAATTTCTGTTGGTAGAGGATAGTAGTTTCTATGAAAAGTGTTTGACAAAATGTCTTCGAAGAAGAGGACGAGATGGGTCATGAGAAGACCTATGAGAACTTTGTTTTGAGAAGAATGAGGAGACAAGAGGTATAAGAAATTTATTTATAAAGAATTGATAAAAATCCATGCTAGATTAGATGTTCTTGAAATTAATCTATACAAAAATATTGAAGAGGATAAGAAAAAGTATGTGAAAAAGATGTGCAGATAGTATGGTGGTAGATACAAGGTATGAAATTCGAAAGCATGAAGAGAGGATATAATGTTTTCATGAAGGAGAGGAGCTGGATATCTCTCATGAAATAGAGATATTTGACAAGAAAATGCTCTTGGAAGATGACAACAAAAAGAAGAATGAGGAAAAATAGAGATTTGACAAAGAGGACATCGAAAAGAAGAATGAGAAAGTGCTTGCAGCCCTATGATGGAAAGGGCATGGAAAGAAAAATATGTGGGAGAAATTCACACAGGTATAGATGATAGGAAACAAGAAAGACAAAAAAAGAATGGAGAAAGAAAGAGAAAAATGAAGTAGATAAAAATGAATTTCATATTATTTTTGACATTAATTTATTTGTAGGTGACATCAAAGGAAGAAAGAGGGAAATCCTCATGTTGGAGGATAATGAAAAAATATCAAAAGATGACATGGATGTATCGGCTAAAATAAAGGACCTTGAGAGTCCTATGTTTGTAGAGAAAAAGATGAAGATGAGAAGATATACTATTGAAAGGGGATATAAGAAGGATATAAAAGTTTCTTGAGAGAGAAGTGATGTAGGAAATGAAGATGGGAAAAGATGAAACCCATGTTTTATTTACTATTGCTTTGAATGTAGTGAAAAATAAGATGCAGTAGAGTGTCATGTTTATGCCACTGAAAAAGAAGAGATCCTCATGCAAGAGGATAAATAAGATGATGAGGAAAAGAAAGAAGTAGTAGTTGGTATATGTCTTGTTGAAGGCATAAAAGTGAAGAACAAGAAAGTTGAATGCATAGAAAAAGAATTTGTAGTAGCAAAAACAATGGTATTATCTCATTCTTATGAGTTTTGCAAAAATAATATTGATGTTGATTTCCATGTAGGAAAGATAAAGGAAAATGTTAAAGTGATTCTGAAGTTGAGGTAGCGATTAGTCCTTAGAAGGACACAAACTTGTTAATGAAAATGACACAATTGAGTGCAAGGGAGGAGGTAGAAGAAAATAACAAGATTGCAACAAACAATCAAGAAGAAAAGGTTAGGCACAGTAGCAGAGAAACAAGAGATTTACATAGGTACTAAATCCTTTTTTTGAGATTTGTGAAAGTGAATTTGATGTTAAGTTACTTGGAAAAGATACAAGTACATTTGTGGATGTGGAAAAATATGAAATGGATAGTATTGTTGTAGAAGATAACAGTGAAGTTGTAGCAAGGTTTGGTCCATTGAAGAATATAAAATTAGTGACAATTTTGGGAAAATAATATAAGAAAGAATACATGGAGAAGATGACAAGTGAGAAGAATGAAGGGATAAAAGAAAAACATGAAGAAGACATGTTACTACAAATTGCAATAGTTGAAAAGGAGTGGATAACATTGACAATAGGTGAAATAAGAGTTGCAACAAACAACAAAGTAAAGTTTATATTTTTTATAATTCTTTGATAAAGATGAAATAGATTCACATGAAAATGACATGGTCAACATGAATGGATATGAGAATACTAAAAAGGATGTTACACTGGTAGAGAAAGAGAAGAAAACAAAGATAATAGATGATTCTTCAAAATTTATTGATGATGTTAAAGCTGATTTGTATTTTGATGAAACGGTGAAAGAAAGTGAAAAGGGAGAGATGGTTAGGTACAAAAATAATAGGTTAAATACTGAAATATAGAGAGGTATGATGATTTTTGTTGATACATAGGAAGAAAAGGATGAAGGAGAAACTAGTGAGAAATATGTGCAAATGAAATTCATTAATTCTCATGAATTTGTTAGTGCTGATTTGTATGCAAGTATTGAGGATGATAAAGTAGAATGGAAAGATGAACCATGGTGCAACAAGATGAATTTCATAAGAGGAAGAAAGAGAGGAAATATGAAGTAAGGAAGATACATGATGTTTTAGATTAGGATAAAGAAAAAGAAATCAAGTAGACAAGGAAGAAAGGTGGATGAAGAACAAACACATGATCTTCAAATGTTCATGAGCTTCGACTCATGAAACATTTTGATTTCCTTGCATTTTTGATCCAGGAGCATCCAGGTATTCCAAAAAATCCCGCATCTCAATTTTATTTATTTATTTTATTGTTCTTTTATTGTGTGATTTCTAGCTATAGGCAAGTTTATCGACACTCGATACAACTCTATCAAAGCAATGATTTAAAAATTAATATGAGTGGGTATTATTGCATTCAAAATATCATCCTAAGGGTGAAATAAGGGGTTTAATAATATGCAAATGTTAATTTTAGTTGGCACTTTAGACCATGTAAATGCTGATTTTAAAGTGCATATTTAATATGCAAAAAATTATCAAATGTAAAAGTATGAAATCCAACACCCAAGTATGGAATTTGACATTTTATGGATGATTTGGACTCCATGCTTATAATTTCAATACCCTTATTTTGGTAATGCATAATTCTAGGCGCCTATTGGTTGCAAGAGAATGAGGAGTTGCAAAATTTAATTCTTGAAAGGGAGTTACATTTTTAAGAGTATCAAATTTAAAAAAGGGGGTTACTAGATGATTTCAAAGAAGTAGGTAGAGAGGGAAAAAATGAGGAAGAGGACTCAAGTAAAAAAAATCCAACTCCAAGAGGGGAAGAGTTACAAGTTTTTGGAAACAGTGTTTAGAGTATTTCCAATAGACAAGGTTTTTTGGAGTTTTTGGATTAAAATAAAACATGTTGTTACTATTATGATTTTTTTGTTTGTTTTCTGATCACGCATTCCTGTAGATGAATATGAGATATTTCATTGTACAAGTTTTCAGAAAAGAAGACTTTTATTTTTGGGTTCAAAATATTTTTCAAAAAGCGGTTTGTGAACAAGTTTTACTATACAAATTTTTAAGGAATAATGAAATAAGTTTCTTTCCATTGGATTTATATTTTATTTTCTTGTAAGTGTTTACTTGAGTGAAGGAGTTGAGATTTTTTTTATGGTTGTGAAGATCAACACTTCAATTTTGGGGCTCTTGATCTTCAACTGCATCAAAACGCCTATCAACAGTTTGACACTATAAGGAGGGCTCTAAATCTAAAGTCCATAAGAATTCTCACTTGGTTTAGATCCATTGATTTAGGCTTTATATTGTTACATCTTGATCAACACTAGAGAATAAGAACATATAAGGGACAATTAAGAAAAACTTGCACTGGTTTAGTAGGTGCAGTCCCTAGAAAGAATAACCTTGTCATAATCACTTGGTTTGGAAGACAAGATTCTGCAATGAACTTTTCCCTTTATCATTCCTTGCCAAACAATCTTCACAAACTATTCCTAGTAATCCTAATAGAATAGCTAAAGAGCACATAAAAGTTTTCAAGGATGCATTGGCAAGAGCCAAAGTTGCACATGAAGACATACTATGTAGATTGCTTCCATAAACCTTATGAGATGGTGACTATAATTGGTATATTTGCATACTCCTAATTCCATCACCACCTGGATCTTTTTGGAGAAAGCTTTCAACTCTAGATTCAAAGTCCCAATAGTTGTTGCTACCTTGTATCACTATTTTATAGGTGTTAGGATAGGAGACCATGAGAGAATTAGTGGATTTAATGATAGGTTCCAAAAGCTTATTCTCAACTCCAACATCCATATGATATATCCTAGGATGTTTCCTTGCAAATCTACTTTTTAGTCTTGGGACCATTGAACTCTATGTTAAAAGAACAAACCCAACACCAACTAATCTAGTTAAGGAATATACTAAAGTAGTTAGAGTAAAAATTGAGATGAGACTATTTGGCTATGGGTATCTAGCGAACTTAGGTGCCCCTAGTCTGCCTAATCAAATGTATAGGATCAATGATGCTTTAGTCCAACATACTCCTATCAGTATCTAGTGCCTACTCCAAATCATCTAGTGTCCGCTTATCCTATCCAAAATGTTGTAGTCCTACATTCTAGACTTGCTATATCCAAAAAACCAAATGTAAGCCAACCTTTTTTTTACCTTCTCACAACATAAAAATTGATAAATCATAATAAAAGAAAGATGAAATTAGAGAACTAACTACAAAAGTAAAAATTGTTATCCACTGGTGCAGGAGCACCAAGTTTAAGTCATTGAATCAGAGGTCCTAGTTTGAGTTTTTGTGAGTTTGGAGTCTTTTTGATGTAATAAGGCCATGTAAAGGCCATTCCTAGTGTTTTAAGTGTTATTTAAGTTATTTTGAGTTTATTTTTTCAAATAATGCAAAAAAATGCAAAATCTTGCAAAGTTGTCAAGCAAGATTGCAAAATTGTAGTTTTGGAAGGCGAAGAGTCACCTTGTTGTGTTTCATTGGAAAATAGTTGGTAGTTGTAAGGTAATGAATTTAATTCATTTAAAAGGCCTTGTGAATTCTTGAGGAGAGATTAGACATTGAAGATTTGAAATTCTTGAATACAAAAATCTCTATTTTTCAGAAATTTTTGAGTGTTTCCTTTATTTTTGTAGTTTCAAGCCTTTGTACGAATCCGTATAGGAACATATTGATCTACAGGTGCTAGTATCAGGTGTGGAGATTTTTTATCTTTTCTTTGAATCCATTTTGGTGGATTTTCATTGAGTTTAATGCATCTGAGAGCTAGTTTTATGAAATCGGCTAGTGAGCAAGTTCTTAAGGGTTTTGTGGTCTTAAATGGAGTTCAACCCATTCCACCTTAAGTAAAACACTATAAATAGGTGGAATTGGTATAATATAGTAGGAATAGGTGTTTTAATGAGGTTTTTGTGTAGGGAAGGTCATTTTTCAAGTTTGGCATGATGCCCTAGATGGCATTTTTGAGTGGTTTTGAGTCAAAAAGAGTGGTTTGAGGAGGTAAATGTGTGTAAAAATTGGAGGCAGCAGTATTTTTTTTTAGATAAATTGTTATCATGTATATTAGAACTTGTTTGAAGCATTGGCCAAGAGATTTGAGGCATGGAACATAGTTTTCCCAAAAACCCTCCCTAGAAAGGCATAAAATGAGGTTTTCGAGATCTGGTGATTTAGTGAGTGTTTCTCCTAAAGGGAAAGGTGGATTCCATGGTTTTAAGACTTTTAAGTGGCTTAACAGCAGAAAATTAGAGTGGGAAAAAGTTTTAAGGGTGGTTCCTTTGTAAAATAGGCCTAATTGGCCTTGTAGGACAACAAAGAAGTCAGGTTTTGAAGGAGTTGGTCCTAAGTGACCATATCTGGTTTTGAAGTATGTTTAATGAGGCCCATATGGGTCCTATAATCTTGTTTCATTTTTAGGATATCCAATTTTGTGTTGAATTTATACCTAATTTCACCTATATGGACTACTACAAGAGTTTGTCTTTGAATGCAAGAATTGAGAAATTTGATGAAACAGGGTCTACTGAGAGTTTTATTGGTTTGAACTAGTTAAGAATAGGTTGAGTATAGTGATTTTTGGTGTAGTAATAGTTTTGAAGCAAAGTTTGGTGTTTTGGGCTCTTTTGGGTCTTGTGAGATCAAACTACAGTGAAGAGAATTGGGAAAAAATTGTGTTAATAAAGTGAGTTAGAGTTTGGTTGATTGGAAGACCTCCCTTGGATTGCATTAGTTGGTATCAGAGCATATGAAGTAGATCATTGGAAGAGTTGAATATTGAAGTTTGACAGTTGGAAGGTGAAAAGCCAAGATGCATCCAAAAGATACCATGGCAAAAGAAATTAGAGTGTTCAAAGAAAGGTATGCTAAGCTGAAGGAGATGACACAAAGGAGGACCCTATTTAGGAGAAAATGAAAATTCAAAAATAAGGTATGTAAAGTGGTAATAGATTTGGGTTCTATTGATAACATGGTTTCAAGTGAAATGGTTGATAAGTTGAATTTGGCAAGGATACCTCATGAAACACCCTATATAGCATCTTGGTTGAATAATGATCAGTCAATAGTGGTTAATGAGAAAGATTATGTTGAGCTTTATATTGGTCCATACAAGGATAGGGTATTATGTGATGTGTTACCTATGAGTTACTATCATTTGTTACTTAGAAGACCATGGTAGCTCAACAAACATGCCATATATGATGGTAGGGAGAATATTTATGATATTGAGAATGATGGAATCAATTTCACACTAACACCATTGCAGTAGGAGGATAAGGCACAACATAAGACAACAAGGATAGTGATGGTAGGAAAGAAGGAATTTATAAGATATGATGAAGACAAAAATGAAGGTGCAACCACTACAAAGGAAGAACATGCTGAGACAAGTGTAAAGGAAGATTTAAGGTCGAAGAGTAAAGAGGATGGTGATATGCTGGTGTCAATGACTGAAACAAAGAAGGTCAAGGATGAATTGAACATGGAAATTCAAGAAAAGCTTGAAAAGCATGATGAAGTCAAGAGAGGGACCAAATTTTGTCAATTGAAAGCAAAAGAGGTTGTAGGACAGTCAAATACTATCAAAACAGTGATGTGTAAGTCTGATAAAGCAATGAAAGTAGGGGCAGAGACTCCAATGGAAGAGATAATAGGTAAAGAGGAAGTGAATAAGAGTGCAGTGACTGTGGAAAGCCAAAATGGGCTTGTGAAGTGTGGAGAGATCATGGTGGGGGTAGTGTTGTGTCCTTGAAGGTAAAAGAAGATAATGGGAAGTCAAGCACTGTTAAGAAAAGGGTAAGGTGTAGTTTGAATTTGCTGGGAAAAGGTGATGGTTTGCTATCAACAACCAATGAAGAAAGAGTCAAGGGTGAAATGATTGAGAAGAATTAAGGTTAGCATGATAATGGCATGACAAGGACACCATTTAGTCCTTTGGTTAGAAGGAAAGTTAGTGAGCAGTTAAGGTCTGAAAATATAGTGGTCTATAGGACTGAAAAAGCAGAGATGATGAGGTCAGAGAGTTGGGTACAAGACATGAAGATGGAAAGTGCAGTGAACCAAGGAAAAATTCAAAGGCAAGGGGAAAGGTTTTTAGAGGTTGAAGAGATGAGGAAGGTTGTAGTTACCCCAAGTGGTGAAGAGGTTAAGGCAGTGAGTTTGAGGAAGGTCTTAGTGTTGGAAGAGACCAATGATGTGATGTTGGCAAGGAAAGGCCAAGAGAAGTCCAAGAGAAGGCCAACGATGAGTTGGTTGTGAAGACTCCAAATGAATTGGAGAAAAGTGATGATACTGAGGTAAGGGTAGTGATTTTTCCTTTAGTGAAAAGAGTGGTTGGTAGGCAGTCATATGTTGCCATGACAGAGGTTTTTAAAACTGATTGCATAAGGGTTCCAAGAGTGGAGAACTTAAAGGTGGTTGTGAAGACAAAGAATGAGGTGAAAGTGGATTTTTGGCAAGGCTAATGAGGAAAATTAGAGTATGCAACAAATATGATGAGGAAAAGAGATCATGAAATAGTTGAACAAGGTTTTTTTGCAAGTGTAAGGATAAGTGTATCATCAAGTTTTTATGAGAGAATGGTTGAAGGACATGTAGTAGGTCTGTATGCAGTAAAGAAGCAATATCAAGTTGCAAGGAAAGGAAGAGTTGATGAGTTTGAGTTTATTCCAAGGGTAAAGATGAAGACACCTCAATTTCAGATAGAAAGGGGTTTGTTAATAGGTATAGGGGTAGAAAAGACAATGCTCTCAGGTGAAGGAGCAAGCAAAGGTCATTCATCAAGTGTGGAGCAACAATCCAAAGGGAAGAACCGGTCTAAGGCTAGAAGCAATGCATGTTTTCTGTATCTAACTCAATGGAAGGGATTCCCAGGTGAAAAAAAATTTGGAGATGGAGAATAAAATTTGATCAAGCCAAGGAAATGGTGCAAAATAGTCCTCATGGGACATGATTTTTTTTAGGCCAGTTGTATGGCACAAGAGCACCAAGTTATAAGTCATTGAATTAGAGGTCCTAGTTTTATTTTTTGTGAGTTTGGAGTCTTTTTGATGTAATAAGGCCATTTCAAGGCCATTCCTAGTGTTTTAAGTGTTATTTAAGTCATTTTGAGTTTATTTTGTCAAATAATGCAAAAAAATGCAAAATCTTGCAAAGTTGTCAAGCAAGATTACAAAATTGTAGTTTTGGAAGGTGAAGAGTCACCTTGTTGTGGTTCGTTGGAAAATAGTTGGTATTTGTAAGGTCATGAATTTAATTCATTTAAAATGCCTTGTGAACACTTTAGGAGAGATTAGACATTGAAGATTTGAAATTCTTGAATACAAAAATCTCATTTTTTTAGAAATTTCTAAGTTTTTCCTTTATTTTTGTAGTTTCAAGCCTTTGTACGAATCTGTATAGGCACATATTGATCTAAAAGATTTAGGATAATGTTTGGGGATATTTTATCTTTGATTTGAATCCATTTTGTAGGATTTTCATTGAGTTTAACACATCTGAGAGCTAGTTTTATGAAATAGGCTAGTGAGCAAGTTCTTAAGGGTTTTGTGGTTTTAAATGGAGTTTGACCCATTCTACCTTCTGTAAACCCTTGTAAATAAGTGGAATAGGTCTAATAAAATATGAATAGGTGTTTTAAGGATGTTTTTGTGTAGGGAAGGTCATCTTGCAAGTTTGGAATGATGCCCTAGATGGCATTTTTGAGTGGTTTTGAGTGAAAAAGAGTGGTTTGAGGAGGTAAATGTGTGAAAAACTTGGGGGAAGTAGTTTTTGTTGTTATATAAAGTTTTTTCAGGTATATTATAACTTGTTTTAAGCATTTACCAAGAGATTTGAGGCCTGGAACATAGTTTTCCCAAAAACCCTCCTTGGAAAGGCATAAAATGAGGTCTTCAAGATTTGGTGATTTAGTGAGTGTTTCTCCTAAAGGGAAAGGTGGATTCTAAGGTTTTGAGACCTATTAAGTGGCTGAAAAACATAAAATTAGAGTGGGAGAAAGTTTTAAGGGTGGTTCCTTTGTAAAACAGGCCTAATTGGCCTTGTAGGATAACGAAGAAGTCAAGTTTTGAAGGAGTTGGTCCTAAGTGACCATAGCTAGTTTTGAAGTATGTTTAATAAGGAAAAAATGGGTCCTAGAATATGGTTTCATTTTTAGGATATCCAATTTTGTGTTGAAGTCATACCCGATTTCACCTATATGGACTACTACAAGAGTTTGTCTTTAAATGCAAGAATTGAGAAATCTGATGAAATAGGGTCTAATGAGAGTTTTATTGGTCCAAATCAGTAAAGAATAGGTTGATTATAGTTATTTTGGGTCTAGTAATATTTTTGAAGAAAATTTTGGTGTTTTGGTGTCTTTTGGGTCTTGTGAGATCAAACTACAGTGAAGAGAATTGGGAGAAATTTGTGTTGATCAAGTGAGTTAGAGTTTGGTTGATTGGAAGACCTCCCATGAATTGCATCATCCACTAAGTTTATCTACCTCAAAAATTATAATTTTTAGGAACAATTCGCAAAACAAAAATTAGAACTTCCACCGGTCAAATATAACTTGGAATTCTAGACCAAACAATGGTGGAGTACCCTCTCGACTAGAAGGTTAGAACCAAAATGATTACATGCCATTTGGAAGAGTCAATTTCGTTGATGTCGCTTTGCATAATAGTTGTAGATTGTACAAAAAAAGTGCACATGCTAAGGTTGACTTCTCACATTTCATAGTAGCACGTGACATATTTCAGAGATAAGTTCATAATGTAAGAAAATCCAAGAGCCTAGTGCATCTATATAATATTAGATAGTGCCATTCAACTATGAGTATGTAATGATGGTAGAAAGATATGGGTTTTGTCATGAAGGGGACAACTAATCAAGCAACAATATGGATGAGGTGAAGGCCTACCAATAGTATCAAAAGGGTCAAAATGACACCCTCAATAGCAACAAGACAAGACGTCCTCTTATGAACTCTATTCTTCCAAACAACTACCAAATGCCTCTTGATTCAAAGGTCAATAATAATCCACTACCTCCTAAAGTGACTATGCCTTCTTTGGGGCCTAATTTCTCAATCCCTTAAAGTTGTAACCTCGTTAGGAAAATGAATGCTAATAGGTTGGGATCCTACACTACAAAAAAAATCAATAAAATTAAAGTATGTATTCTCTTAGCAGAGCTAATGAAGATTCTAGATGTGAAACAAGCTTTTCTCCAACCTTTGTAGGATCATCTAGTTAGGGATATTTTAGCAAAAAAGGTCACATTTTAAAGAAAATAAAGAAAAACATAAATTTATAGTACCAACAACAAATACTCATGTAGCCACATATAAGGATAAGATAAAGTCTCCTCAATTTTTAATGACCTTGCACATATTAGGTAAGAATCTCCACAATTGTTTAGTAGATTTTTGTGCATCCACAAATGTCATGCTTTTATTAGTGTGCCTAAAGTTAGGACTAGCACCAAACAACTCTTCTAAGAGGGTAAATCAACTGAACAAACTAAAGTAAATATGATTGGGGAACTTGATCAAATCTATATGTGGTTGGCTTCACATCCTCATGTCCATGATTACATTGATGTCCAAGTAGTGGACATACCAAATGCTTATGCATTATTTTATGTAGGGATTGGTCCAAAACACTAAATGGATGCACGAAAACTAATTTATCAAATATGTGGTTGCCATGGAGAGGTATCAAAATCCAAAAGAAGATATAAAAAGAGCCTAGAATGAAGCACCTTGTTATGCCCTACATAACCACCCCATTTTCTTGTTGATCAAAATGGGTTCCTCTTTGTGGTTTTGGTTTTTTTTTCTTTCTTGTTTTTCCTTGTTTTGGGTTTGCCTCCTTTTGTTTTTGTCCCGGGGGTTGTTTGTCTTCTTGGGCATTGTTTTCTTGTTTTGTCCCTGGTGGGTTTCAAGACCCAATACAGACCTTGGATACTTCCTACAAGGGTCCAAGTCTATCTAGTCTTCCGACCCCACGTGTGTTTTGTCTTGTTAGGGTTTGAGTCCCAAATCGGACCTTGGATATTTTGAAAAAAGGTCCAAGTTTGATTTGTTCCCCTGATCCTACTCCTTCATTGTCTTGGTGAGGATCCAGTTCCGATCCAGACGTCAAACCTTTGTTCAGAAGGTCTGAGTTTGCTTCTTGGTCTTGCCCCCACTTTTTGTTCCTATGTTGGGATTGAGGATTAAACCTAGGCTTGGAATCTATTTCCCAAACTCCATGTCCTATTTTTATCCCTGACCTCATTTTCTTTCTTTTCTCAACCTACCTTCGATCCACTCAAGGATGAGAGTTCTGATTGGACTTTCTGATTGACGTTTGGATTCTTGCATCCGCTCTAACCCTAAACTCCCAACCACCTTCTGTATTAATGGCATACTGGTTCATACGAGTGGGTTTGGTATTTAATTAGATTTCCTACATGATTTGGGTCATAATTGCATCTTCTCTTTGTGAATTCAAGCTGTAAAGAGTGTCTCGAGTGTTTGGAGCTTTGGAGGGTCACACTCTTGTTGGTTTGTGCCCATTTTGTGTTTCAAGGTAGGTTTCATTTTGTTCTTCAATTTTTTTTCTTTGTTCATCCCTTTATTGCTTGTTGGGTTTCTTTTCACTTTGTCGTGTAGTTTTCTTCTATTTCTTCGCTTGTTTGTTTTGGATTTTTTATTTTTTTTCCCATTTAGGCCCTTTTGTTTCATGCACTTGTTGAGGGCGTGTTTTACGTTCATTGTCCCATCAAGATTTACTTTCTCAGTGTGTCTCTTTGGTGGGGTTCTCATTTCCCACGATGCCTTAGGTCGTTAGGGTTCTCCTTGACCACCTTTTGAAAGTTAAAATTTTGAGCCTCATGGGGCCTTCATCCCCACATGAACCTTTGCATAATGATTTAGGTTCTTGGTTCCTCCCTGAACCCAATTCTTGAGATTTAACTGGTTAAGTGTAGAATTATCTTGTAGTCTCATTGGGATCCCGAGTCCCGTTTGGACTCTTCACAAAAGGTCTGGATTCAATATCCATTTCTAAATTTGAAACTTGAGATCTTACTTAGCCAATTTCCATTAGTTCTAAAGTTTCTCTCTGGTCTGATTGGGACTTCCGGTTCTAATCGTACCTTGCATTAGATTGTCCAAAGTCAAGATCCTTTCCTGATTTTGAAATCCACAAGTTTTCTTTCCATTGTCCTCACGGGGTCTAGGATTCTAAGGAGTCCCTTTTGTTGAATTTCTTGATTTGTCTCCAAACCCAATCCCGATTTCTAACTTGAATTATCACAAGAAGTCATTTAGGTTTGCATGAACCTGAAGGTACTTCTGATATTTGGTCCGTTCAAGACTCCTAATCTTGATCAGACCCAGGGTTAAAATTCCAAGTCTGGAGTTCGTTCTCGACCTCAATTTCATCTAGTTTAGGGCATGGTCCCATTAGATCTTTCAATTTTGATTGGACTTCCTATGCTATTGTCTTATTCTCGAGTTAGTTCCAAAACCAGATTCCCAACAAAGGAAAGAAGTTTGTTATATTTTAAGGATTCCTTTTCGGGGTTTGAAGACCCAATGGGATATAATTGCAAACTTATCTGAGGAACTAGATTTATGAAAATTCTTTGTACGATTATGATGGATATTTGATTATTTTTTTGGGTTTACTTTATGTTTGATTCAAAAGAACAACCCGGTGCCAAGGACGTGAAACAAAAATAATAAAAGGGAAAGAAAACCAAACTTGATATATTCCCGTTGACCATGAAATATATGTTTTAGGGAGTCCCAGTGGTTTCAAAGTTCAGCTCCAAATTCATGAAAATCATAGACACAAAGTTGGGACACATTGACCTAGAAAGCTTCAAAACAAATACATTCTTAGAGGACACCTCTCCAAGGGAAAAAATGATAGTAGCATTAGGCATCACTCATTTTGCTTCTTTCCTAGTAGTAGTTCAGTGTCCAAAGTTTATTCTTACAGTGACAAAGACTTATAATCCAGTACAAAGAAAATGCATTGATCCATGGGGTAATTAGATAATTGACTTATCTCTTGCTATGATTAGATTGGTCTTTGAATTTCCTTCATATACCAATTTGAGGACCATAATAGAAGCCCAGGTAGTCCAAAAATATGAAATAAATGTAAGTACCCATCAAAGGTACTTGAACAAGAAATGGCTCAAGGCAGAGAGGAAGTCTATTGCCAAAATTCCCACTAAGTTTAGAAGATTAGATTTCCATTCTAAGGTCGAAGATATTATCACATTGGTGTGTAGAGAATTTGGAAAGGAAGACTCTCACATGTATGATACTTGGATGTTCCATTTTATTGATGTCATTCTAAAAGGTGAATTCTTTTTGGATTGGGGGAAAATTGTTTCCAATGCTATCCATGATCAAATCACCAAGTTGGACTCAAAGGAATTCTTCATGTCTTCATATATTATTTATTGTGTAGCAAGGATGTGAAATTTTCTAGGAATAAATACTGTAGGAGTTAGATGAGGACCTAGTCAAAGAAAAATTAGGGAGTATTATGACTAGTTAGAGCTCAAGAAAGCAAAAAATCACTTTAAGAGGGTAAATGACGATTTCTTATATGCGATGATTAATCAATAGATAAGGGATGTGTGGTTTAGATTGAGCAAAGAGGCAATGGCCTTGGTTGGAGAATGGGGGAACTGGTTCATTCAGTATCCCAAGTCTACTTACATTTTTTTGTTTGGTTATGGTAAGGCTCCATTTCTGTTGCCATGGTGTTGTAGTGATAGGCTAATTTTGATTGAATTATCCCAACAAATGATGGAAATTAATCTAAATTTTTATAGAAAGAATAAGGTTGGGGGAATGAAGTACCCCATTAATCTTGGTTAGTATTAGAGCTTGTCAGTCATAGCTTCCAAGACAACCACAAATGAGTTGCAAGCATTGAACTTGAAATAGTACCAAGCAAGGGCATATTTTGATCCAAAGAGCAAGATGAATAATATATATGCATCCCTCTTCCCAAATCATGAGCCCAACATTGAGGACTTCTGGGCTGATCTACATGATGAATTTGAAGTATGGAAGAGGAGATATGAAAGAATGAAAATTCCATAAATGTGAGATTTTAAGATTAAAGAAGATATATCAGAGGGGATATCAGATAATGGCTTGAATTTGGATCCCTAATATGATTAGGATCAAGTAGGGAATAAAGTACCAGATCCCATCAATTGGATGGAGAGAGAAGAATGTGATATTGATGAGGTCTCTAAAGCTGTGATTGATAGGATTCTAAAGTAGATCGATATCCACATCGAAAACTATCAAGGAAGAGTTGGTAGGAAGAGAAAATATGAAAAAGAAGAAGCCTCTTCCTCCACTCCACCTAGAGAATATAAAAGGCTTAAGAAGAAATCACAGGTAGTTGAAGAAGACCATCCAATAATGAAATATTTTTCAGAAGCAATGTAGAAGGCTTCTATAACATACATGGCTGTCTTTGCTAGAAAAGTCTTGGGATTGGGTGTATTGCCTATATCAACAGTACATCCTGAGGAGGGAACAACTACAAAAGAAGCCCCTACTTCACCTCCACTAGCAACTAAAGCAGTTGAAAAAGAAGAAAAGAAAGGCTTAGTAATTGAAGTCACATAATCTCCCCTCCCTTCAGAAACTGAGAGAATCCCTCCAGAAGGAGAGAAGGAATAGGGTGACAAGGAGTATGATGTTGAGGATGCAGATTTTGGAGAGGGTAATGGTGAAGGAGAAGATTCAAGGCATGTTTTAACTGAGGTTGGGAAGTGGGAGATCATTGAGAGCACTGAAAGACATGAAACCCAGGAAAAGGTCAAAAAAGAGAAAGAATAACAAGAGGAGGTTTACAGGAAGAAACTTGAGTAGGAGAAAGCTAAGAGGGAGAAGGCTGAAAAAGAAAATGCTTCTTCATTGAAAATGATTGACCCTGGTAGGTAGTCCAAAGAGACCCCAAAAGAAACCCCTCAAGCTGAACAAAAAGTGGCAACATCCATAGGAGCCCCAACATGGTTAAAGTTAAATTTGGAGAAGAGGCAATAGGTTGTGGCATAACCATTAAGTTGGCAAGAAATGATGAAAGAATTCAAGAAGATGAAACCAAAGAAGTCAAGGACCATACACTCAACTTGGATGAATAATGATGGAGAGTTGGTTGCAGAAATTTCCATGCCTATGGTGGATAAAGATAACTATGAACTCTAGGCATTAGAATATCAATTGATGACGGTCAATTTGGGTAAACATACTCATGGCCAACAAATATCATTGCTAGACCATGCAACTAGTTCAAAAAAGTCAAGAATGGTGAAGGATAAACAAGAAAAGGATGAGCTTAAGGCTTAGGTAGAGCAAATGAATTTTATTTTTGAGGGACCTTGCTTCTCCCATTATAGAGCAACCATCTTTATTAGAGGTGCCTGTACTAATAAGTAGGAAAGAGGTTGACAACCTCACAGGTTTGAAGAAGAAGGCTCACCTCTTTGACAAATGGATTGACAATCTCAAGAGTGAAATGGATGAATTCCTCACCATAGGATATAAGCATTATGAGGAGGCTTGCTCACTAGGGGAACAACTTGAGAAATATACAATTAATGTGTGGGAAGAGGAGGAAAAATATAGGGAGTATCTAAGGAAACTGAAGGAAATAAATAAAATGAGCATGGGGGAATTGAACAAGTTAGGGATCCTAGGAGATGAGGATTTTGATTATGTCAATAATGTGCAAAGGTAATACTATTTCACATGGAGCTATTGATTGAACATAGAATAATACTACTCAGACTGCAACATGATTTGTGCAAAGATATAGGGGTATTTGAAGGGATCATCACTGTTGTCATTGCCCAAGATCTAGTGTGGCCAAACCAAAAATTAGATACACTGTAGGTAATTAAGGATGCTTGGAATAATAGATTAGAAAGATTGATAAGTGTGGAAGGTGGTGATGAAGAAGTTGTGCTGGATCAATTAATGAATACAAGATTTGATACAAAATGGGCTAGGAACGATGTCAGTCATCGTCAAAATACTACTGTAGTGGCTAATGCAAAGTTCTAGAAGTCAAAGTTAAGAATTGATTGGGTAGAAAAACCTGATGAGGAGGTACTAACACAGTTGTTGGCCAATTTTGAGTAGTATAAACAACAGGGAACATGTTGAGTTTGAATTTTGAATAGAGAATATGTTATTTTGACTAGAATAAAGTCAAAGATACCACTTTTCTAAACATTCTCTATAAAATAGGAGGGTGCTACAATTGAATTGATGATCATGTAGAACATATTTGGAAAAGGGCACCACTTTCCTTTGCAACCAATTTTGCTAAGTGTTCACTCTAGTTTTGTCGAGACATGCCTATATTTTTGGACTTGCATGCTAGGTGCCTTGATTTTTATGTTGTATGTCATGATTTTTGGAGGGAAATGTGATTTGTAATATCTCTATATATCATATAATTTTACTCATTGTAAAGGTCAACGAATTGAAGTATGATTTGCAATCCTTAGGCTAGAATAGGTTTTTTAATTTTTTTTTTAGTTAGTTGATTTCTAAGTTACTTAGTTTTAGGAAGTAATATCAAAGAAAATGGTTTCCCGTACACTAGTGAAGTTTTTTGGATGTAAATGTTGCTTATTTGAATAAAATCAATAGAAGGAGCCAAATTCAAAACTACCTTTGGTCTTACTGTGAATGGTATTTTCCTATTTCCCATTGATTTGTAATTCTATGATGAGTTAATGAAATATATCATGTTATGAGATTTATTTTTGATGAAAAGAATTTGAATATGCTTATTAAAATTGCACTATGGATGAATACAATGTTGTAATTATTATGATTTGTTTCATTTATTAGTTTAAGTTTGGAAGGGTTTATTGAAGAATTGCATGTCTCGGTAAAGGAGTAATATTTCTTCACATTTTCTGTTCTAAAACTCCTTGGTATATCTTTTGCTATTTATTTAAAATTCGCTATTAGTTTAGATCTTTGAAATCAAAATACCTAGTTTGTTACCATCGACCAACATGCCCTTTGAACATTATAGTCACATTGACCACTTGATAAAACAACATAGTTGTGAACCAAATCTCGAGATCTTGGAAGATAATAAATTTTACAATTAGTTGTCTTTTTCAGGAGAGGTGAGGTTGTTTATAGTCTTGCCTATGTTGCATGTGTCAATTTTTCCATCAACAAAACTGGCGTTAGAAGGAGGGCCCATTAGGAAACAAGATGAAGCGTATTGGTTCTTTCTTGCCAAATAGGTTTGAATGAGTCTTGAGATCTACTCCTTATAAGGAGCCATTTTTTGAACTCATATTTCCTACGTAGCCTAGAACGATTCGTGGGAATAGAGTTGCACCACTAGTAACCCCACCTAGATTTTTTCTTATATCACAAGCACATCAACCCAATTCACCTCTAGCAATGGAATTTTTTGTAGGAAACCCATCACCCCTAGGAACCATCCCAGGGGGTATCCATGATATGCCAAAGAAACCAAAATGATTTTGTCCTAGATACACTCATGGAGAATCAAGAAGTACATAAGAGCATATTTAGGCATTCAAAGATGCATGTGTAAGGGCTCAAATAGAACATCAAGACATCACATGCAGGCTATTCCCATATTCATTGGGGTACATGGCCTAAAATTGGTATTTAAACTTATGTACTGGATCCATTTCCAGCTGGAAAAATCTAGAAACTTCCTTTATCAATCAGTTTTGGGTCTACGTAGACCCTACTATCTTTTACCACCAATTTTCCACCGTTAGAAAGGAACCCAATGAACCATTACCCTTGTTTAATACCCAATTCCAAAGGATGTACAAGAGATTGTGGCCAGCCTATGTGGTTGTAGAGAACATTTCAATTCAGGCATACCTCAAAGCCATAAACCCATTAACTGCTCTGGTGCAGGAGCACCTGCCTAAAATACAAGCACATTTTGAAGTGTTGTTTTAAAATCAATTTGTTTTTGTTGTGCAGGGTCTCTAACACTAGTTAGATTGTGTTTGAGGATCTTTTGATGTTGAGGTTAGGAGTTGAATAAAGTTGGGTATCCTTTTATGGTTGATTCCTTAGTTTTAGTAAAGAGTTGGAAAACACAATGTGTTTTCAAACAGTGAGCTTTTTGCCATTCTTAGGCTCGGGGAAGTAAACCTAACTAATTATTGACATTGTAAAAGGAACCCATTGACCTTTTTCAGAGGTTGGATGTTTTGGAGAATTGGAGTTAAATGTAAAAATCAGAGAACAATGATTTTGGAGTGCATTTTTTTGTGTGTTCTTTTCTTTTTTCCTGTGACAGCGATAGAATGGACTTAGAAATAGTCCCCTGGATAGTGTAGAATGTATTTGAGTTCATTTTAAGCTTTCTTTGGTTAAACTAGTTTGTGGTTTCTATCGCTTTCAATAGTTAGACAAGTTTCTATGTTTTTCTTAGCTTGCTGCCCTGACTGGTAATTTGGGTAAGCATGGAGTTTTAGCTTGCTTCCACGCCGTACCAAGAAGTATGGGTTTTCTATAAGTAAGGTTAAGCTCCTTAATTGTATATAGTGTAAGAGTAGGTGTTTGTAGTGGGCGAGGAAGCATGCTTGAGAACCTTCCCTAGGCGAGCTTGTTGAAGTCCAGTTTGGGAAGATAGTCTAAATCTATGCTCTAACGTGGCAGGGGTGTGGTATTTTTGATAACTAAAGTGTGTGTCATATGTAGGAATCCTTCAAGGAGGTCTAGGAAAGTAGACTATGGCATTAGAAAAGCATTTGGAGGCTGGATAAAGGAAACAGTCCTGGAATTACTCTTAGGAACCCTAGTTTGTTGCACATGTTGAGTTATGCTAGTGTACGGCCAGACAGGGTCCCAAACCCTAAAAATATTTTAGAGGTTGGAATTTGAGCCAGGGTCCCTGAAGTGAGTTTGGCACCATTTTCTAAAAGAGAGGAGTCATAACTTGTTTAAGTGAAATAGGAGGGCTAATAGGGGCTCTTAGCTTGTAGCCCTTCCTAAAACCCTAGTTTGGTGTTACAATCTAGCGATGGGGAATTGAAGTTTGTAGGTCCATCAAAGACCTGTAATAGATGATTTTGAAGTCACTTAAGTTGACACACACCCCTGTATCAGCGTTAGGAAGTTTTGGAGGTTAATTAGTCTTTATGCTTGTTAAAGGCTACATGGAGTTTGTGTGAAAAAGCACCATGAACTGATTGGTAGTAGCAAATTAGTGATGATAGTAGTGTTGGAAATGAACCAGGGGTACCTAAGCTAGTAGGGGACCTATATGTTGAATGGTGGATGAAGTGAAACCTTAGGAGTTCTCAAGATAAGGACTCAGCATTGAGATTGTGATTTTCTCAATCCAACCCTTGTTCTATCATGCTCTCTTCCTACAAAGGATTTATGCAGATGTGAAAATTGACTCTCTGGCCAAAGTGTACCACTTTTCTATTAAACACTTTGCTCTCTTCCTACAAAGGATTTATGGGAGGAACACTACCCTTATTAGGATACCTAGAAATACCTAATCTAATGATAGCAATCAACAATGCAATTACCA
>VDFB02271358.1:1251919629-1252360258 GCA_007258455.2 Sequoia sempervirens | reverse complement strand
CTCTGTTTGCCTCCTGTCCTCCGGTGGCCCTGGCTGTCTCTTGTCCCCCCTCCTCCCCTCTGGCTATCTCCTGTCTCCCCTGCCCTCCTAGGTCTCCGTCCATCTCCTCTTTGACTCTGGCTATCTCCTATCCTCCGGTAGCCTTGGCTGTCTTCTGTCCACCCTCCTACCCTCCGGACCCACTGGCCTCGCCCTGTGTACCCTATGACTCTCCTCCTTGGGCTCCCGACCTCCTCTCCTGTTGACCCCACCCTTGGGCTCTTGACCTCCTCTCCACCACCATCTCAGCCTCATCTTCCACCACCTCCTCAGCCTTAGCCCCTACCCCCTCTACTTCGTCTCCTCCCTGACCCCTCTACTATCATCTCCTCCTTCGACCACCTATCACCTGCTCCTGTGCCCCTCATCCTCCTCTGCATCCTCTTGATGGTCTTTGTAGACTAAATGCCCATAATCGCCTCTCATCCTCTGACCCAAATCCTCGTGCCTCCTCAATTGGCACCATTGGTGTAATCCAATCAAGTGGTTGTCACCTGAACCACTCATCATACCGCCCTATCATCCCTGCGTCTCGTGGCCCCTCTCGCCTATTCGGATAGGGCTTGAACACCAGTCCCTCAATATCATCCCATACACTACGTAGATTTAACGTTGCTCCCCATGGCCACTCCCGTGTCAGTCATGCAAATGTCACTCGGCCTGCCGGAATATCCTTTCTCACTCTGAACTGCCTCATCACCTGATTCAGTCGATGCAACTCCACTACTCGTGGCCTACTCCCAATCATGTAACATTGTGTAAAGAAGTAACCACTATGCAACCCTTCCTCCCTCAACCACCCCCTGAATCGCCGCATCATGTATGGCCTCCACACTATATCCACTACACGCACCTCATCAAACTATCTCCTCTACACATCTACCTCTTGCATCTCTTGGTACCGTAGTAGAGCCCCTGCCTCTACTCCCCACCACCACGCTATGGCCTCCCTGTCATCATGCTCACCAACTCTCACTATAATCGGCCTGGTCACACGAATATGCTCCCAAGCCCATACCTATAGTAGTGTGACGTGTGTCACACTCAAATACTTTCGGTAACAAATCACGTGCATGTCTCGATACAACTGTGCTAACATGCAAGTCCCCCACGCGAACTATCCCTCTCGGCCCTCGATGATGTGATGAATCACCTCGACCATCCTCATGTGAAGAAACTGACCACTCCAGTCCGATAGCAGTATACCACTAATCAACTCTGCCAGGTATAGTGATAGTACTGGTACCCTGCACGATAGCATCCTATCCACATCCAATTGACCCTGTTGCACCGGTAGCTCATCACTACCAAAAACAATACACAAAGACTCATCCAATGCCTCATCCTCTGACCAACGCTCGCTAATTGGGAGCCCTAATATCAGGAGTCTCAGGATCCGCCATACATCCTCAAGTGTCACCGTCATCTCCCTTGTCGGTAGGTGAAAGGTCAACGTTGCCGAATCCCACCGCTCTATCAATGCTATCAACATGGCCCCGTGGGCCTTGACCATCATATATGCCATCATATGAAGTAGTCCTGCCTCTGCCAGTCTCTAGTGATCCTCCCCGATCATCCTCGCTATGCATCTCCTCAGCACCTCTGATCATCTCTCTCGCATTCGCAAAATACCTATTTTCTACATATACACAATAAATTTTTATCATTTCCAAAATGCCCCTCATCATTCTTGGGTTTCCCATCCACACCTTTGTTTTCCCCCCTCTGTCGTCCTCCCCTCCCTTCAACCTCAGTGGTCCCGCCCGGTTGGCGGATCTGCCCTCGCGCTGGCAGACCCGCCCCTGGTGGCAAACCTGCCCTCGCGATGGTGGACCCGCCCCCACGGCGGGAGCCCCGCCCCTGCGGTGGTGGACCCGCCCCAGCGGTGGCGGACCCGCCCCCACGTTGGACCCGCCTCCGTGGCGGCGAACTCGTCCACCTGTGGCGGTGGACCCGCCCCCGCAGTGGTAGACCCGTCCATGTGGGCTTCCGCCTCCTTGTTCCCCCCACACGGATTTCAAAAAATACAAATTATTAAAAATCTGCCTTCTACCCATTTTTCTTCCCGCTCTCCCAGACAAAACCCACATTTTTGTTTTTCCAAAACACTTGCATAAATGACTCAAAATCAAAAAAGTTTAGTTTTGGGCTAACCTGGCGTGGTACAGCACGGTGGGTGAAAAATATCCGCCTCTCGTCCGCCTGATGAATGATGTCACTATCGTACTCCGGCATCGTGCCCAATCTCTCTCGCCTCCTCTTCTTCCTCTCCTCCTTCTCCACACTTACCAACTGTCACAATGAGCAACGGTAATTCTCTAATTACCTTTTATTACCTTTTCCATCTTTCTTCCCTTTTCAAATAAAAGGTCTTTTTTTCCTTTTATTTACCACAAATTCCTCCAACTAATTCATCCAACCTCTTTCTTCCTGGGGCCGCCATTCGCACACTATTTACCCAATTGACTCTGTTCAAACACCATTCTTCTTGTTTTTCCATGCTCTTTCCAACAACATATACCACTCCTTACTTTCGAGAAGTTGACCGGGACCTCTTTTTCCTCCCCTGTCCCCCTTCTAGAGGGGGCATACCCTACCATTCTCTCCTAACCCGTCGCTCTAAGCCTACCTTCACTGGACTGGGGCATCCTCTCCACATTCCCTCTGTTTGGGGTAGCTCACACACATTCCCCCATGCTGGGGCATCTCTTTTCTGATATATTCCTCTATAGAGTCATCTGCATTCTATTTTTCTTCGAAACCCTATTATCCTAATAGTATTTTGAAGAGGGAAAAAATGTAGACATCTAATTTGACCACTTCCATATGATCAAAGACGTCTCCTTATTCATCAAGTTGCCTATCCCCTCTATTAATATTAATTAAATTATTTGTTTAATTAATACCTTGCATCTTACATTGGGTTCATAAAGTATTTAATTTAATAAATACTTTACCCCTCTTCCTCCTCTAAATTAAATAAATACACCATTTTATTTAATTTAGTCATATTCCCCTTTTGGAATTAAAATTCATTTTTTAATTCCTCTTTTCTCTCTCATTGTCACATCCTCCAACTTTTGCAAGTTGGTCTCTAATCCATCTTAATTCATTCATCTTCTTCTAATTAACTATGGTTAGCATATGCACACCCCTAATCATCATTAGAGTCACATCCTCCATAATCTCCCACTTGCTTCTAATAAGTCATTAGTCCATCTAATTAAGTACTTGCACAACCTTAATCATATGGTTAGTCTAACCTAATCCTCATCCCATTTATGACATGTGTCCTTAAGTCAACCTTATTAAAGGCTTTTTCCTTTTGGGCAAGGCACTCCACTTCCCCATGTGATTTTTTAATTCACCTTTTAATCCCCCAATGCACTCAAAAGGAATTTTTAATTCCTTCACTTCTTCCCACATGTCCTCTCTTTATTCTTTATTCTTTCCCATCTCCCCATGAGGATATTTGAGGAATTTTTAATTCCTCACATGTCCTCTCACCCACATAGGGACAAAGACCTCCTTTATGAGGAGATCTTGTCCAATCCCAAGGTACTTTGTACCCCCCTCCATGTCATGTACTATCATTCCACCTCATGTCCACTTCACCTTTTAGGGCTATATCACATGCCACATGTCAAGATGTGAGGGCTTGTGAGTTCTCAACTCACCTTGGCCCTAAATCTTGATCATTGGTGGCTCAATCTTGGCCATCCATCTCTTCTAGGAATTCTCAAAATTCCTATAAATACCCCATCTTTTCTCTCATTTTGGGGAGATCATTTTGCTAGCCAAACTCTTGCAATTTTATTTCTCAATTTACACTTAGCCATTTTCATGCTTTTAACCATTTTCATCCCTCCTCACATCATCATCTAGCTTGCATCTTGTGCCATCCAAGGAGCATATACATCAAAGATCAAAGGGCCAACCAAAGGATCGATTCGAGACAAGGTATAAAGTTCCATTTGTTGCTTTTATCTTGTGTTGATTCCAACTTAGGCTAATCTTGAGGTGTAGGTTGTTTTTGGTGTTTATTTGCACTCTCTTTAGTTTGTTGCTCATTTTCTAACACATATATTCGACTTATCACACCAGGATATGTTCATGAAGCTTTCTGATGATAGGTAGATTGATGGCGAAAGTGAATGGTCGACATGCTCAAATAGAAATAAAAGCTAACCTATCACAAATAGCACCTGTTGCCAGGTTTTCACTACTTGTTTTTATTGCACTTTTTTATATTTTATGATTTTTTTGATTTTTCACTTTTTTTGTATTTTTCAAATTTTTGATTTTTTTTGTATTTTTCTCTTTTTTGATTTTTTTTGATTTTTGATTTTTTTTTTTTGAATTTTTGAAGGACATTTAAGATGGAATGAGATGACCAATTTTTCCCTTAATCTCGTCAAGAACAAAGGAAGAAGATGAGACATGGATTTTGATAAGCCAGGAGATATAGAATGGAAGAAGGCTAGGATAATGATAATGACTAAGATGATCAAGATCAACTAGATGAGATACAAACACAAGGTACAAGTAATTTTCCCCTATTCCTCATCAAGAACAAGGGAAGAAAGGATGTATTTAGAAAGAATGGTGGAATATGGATAAGGCAAAGGATATGATACAAAAGATATGGAAAAAACGAATATGATAAGATATATGATGTTTAGGAAGTTCCTTAACTTTGTCAAGATCAAAGGTGGAAAAGTGGAAGATAATATATGCATGATAGGAATATGGAAGAAGGACTTAAGCATCAAGTTTCACAACCAAATAACTCTCGAATACATGCTCTAATAAACCATGACAATGGGAAAATAGACTCCTAAATGTTGGCAGATTTAGTGTATGATGGGATAATGGATAGGAGGTTGAAAGGTTTTTTGATGGATAGATGGAAAGTATGGCAAGATAAACAATGGAACACACCTTGAAAGGTGGTGGAGTGATGGAGGAAAAATGGATTTGGAAGGTGTGAGGTTTTTAAATGGAAGATCAGAGGAAGCTTTTGGATCAGCAAATTTGGATGCCAATTTAGATTTTATTGCTTCTATGAGACTTTTAGTAATCCACATGATTTTTGACTTTGATATTTTCTTTGTGGGCCTTTGTGGCCTTTGAGATTTTTCTCTTTGATTTATAGACCTTTGTGGTCTTGGAAATTTTTCTTTTTGCTTTGATGGGTCTTTGTGGCCTTTTGAAATTTCCTTTTGATTTATGGACCTTTGTGGTCTTGGAAATTTTTCTTTTTGCTTTGATGGGCCTTTGTGGCATTTTTTATTTTTATTTTGATTGTGAATCAAATTTTCTTTTATTTTTGCATGTCTCTTCGAGGAGACATGTTGATCCTTTGATACATGTGAATTTTGATATGGAAGCTTTTGACATTTGGCACCCAAATTCCTTCCAAGAGCAATAGGAGAGATGGATGGAGATGAATGGTATGAAGGTACCATGGATGAGTTTTTGGAGGTAGAATTTTGAAAGGGCATCAAGGATGTGTGCCTTTGTTGTTCTTGAGGAATAGGATATGGACCTATGATAGATGGAAGGTTTGATGAACTAGGATGAGGACCAAGGATAGATGGAAGGTTTGGTGGATTAGGATGAGGACATAAGATAGATGGTAGGTTTGATGGACTAGGACACTTAGGTGTATAACCAAGGCCATGGTAATATGTGTTTTCTTGAGAAAAAAGGGGTTGTAGGATACCTTGTCCATGAAGGCCTAATCCTTTTCCTTTGCAGTTCATACTTTGACACATTCGTTTACCAATGGGATATGTATTGTTTGTGAAATAAGATGCAAGTCCATTTTGAGGAGGATATGATATGGATGAAAGGATCAGTGTTGGAAGTAAACTAAAGCAGATGAAGGTGGAGGATCCCAATTTGTATGTGTGGGGTTCATGAATAGCTTGATTAGGTGTGTTAGGATCTTGAAATGGGGATGATGGGGTGCTTTGATCTTGACTTGGAAAAGAATCAAGAGGTGTAGGAGATGGAGTAGCTTTCTCTTCATTAGGTATGAAATCATCATGAAGTAGTATGAAAGCCATATCTTGATCTTGGGGAGGATGAAAATCCTCGTGGAATGAATGAATATCTTTGGATGGAGGTATATCTTGATCTTGATGAGGAAGGGAATTGTGGGATTTTGTAGAAAGCATATCTTGATCATTTGATGGTAGGACATCGTTAGATAGATTGGAAGAACTATCATGCTATTGGGATGCAATGGAATCCTGAGGTGGTATGGATTCATCAAATGGAGTGGAAGGAGGACTTGGAAGGATAATTTTCTCTTGAGATGGAAGGGAATCATCATGGATGAAAAGTGAAAGGAGGGGATCATAATAAAATTCTTGAGAGATGGGATCTTGGTGAAAGATTGGATGAAGAGATTGACATGAATCATTGGATGTAGAAGGTATGATAGAAGAGGATGGTTGGATGGAATTGTTGATTTGGGTGAAAGAATCATGAGGTATATTTTGGCTTATGGGAGATAAAGATAGATGCATGACCTGGTAAGATTGTTCAATATCATTTGTATTTGAGGACTTTGATTTGGGTTTCTCATTTAACTTTTTCAAGAATTCAAAGACATTGAACTTGGATGATGTAGTTGTTGGTGGAGAAGGTATCATGTCTAGATTTCTGTCAGAGGAATAAGAACATATGTCTAGAAATAGATATCTCTCTATGGTTTCGCTTTGCATATCAAGGATCTGTTGTTGAAGGTTTTGTATTTTTTGAGTTAAATCATTCAATTGATCCTCATCTAGTTCAGGTTGATGAAACTAGTGAAAAGAATTTCCTTTAGTTTCTACCATGATGGTTCTATTTTGAAAAAGATCCTGAATTCTGATCTTTAATTGTTTGACAAAAGGTGAATTTTTCTCTCTGGTTTAAGATTTACTGGATGCGCTAAAACAAGGACTGGATGTGCTAAAAGATGGCACAAATGCTCTAAAATGTGACCTAGATGTGCTAGATTATTCTTGGGATGCACTAATAAATGACTCAGATGCGCTAAATAATGAACTAGATGAACTAGAGGATGTATTGAATGCACTAGAATGTGGATTAAATGCACTAAGATATTCCATGGATACGCTAGACTACCCCTCCTAGATGTGATTTTGACTGGGTATCCTATAAGTGAATGCACTAAAAGGATCTGAAAATGCACTGAAATATGAAACCTATGCATTGGAAGATGACTTATATGCACTAGCAAATGGAGGGGATACACTGGAAAAAGCCAATGATGTGTTAGACAAAGTAATGAATGTGCCAGAACAGTTAATGAATGTGCTAAATCAGAGCCTAGATGCACTAGAACATTTAAATCTGAATTTAAACATGAAAAAAGGCATGAAAAATTAATTGCACAATTTACGAGGGAGGTTTTTTGGGTACATACCAGAGGTCTGTACGCTACCGGAGGTTTGTACACTGTGGCATCACACGTGCTTGAATTGATTAAGTGCTTTTGACAGTCTATTTGGTTTTTTTGCTTTGAATCTAAGTGTTTCCAAGGTGTAATTGGTTGAACAATGAATTTTGCTTGGTTTCTAGTTTGCAAATTATGTGAATTAAGTACTTTAAGTGGATGGTTTCTTGAATTATGACTCCAAACACAACAAGTTGTCAAACAATTATTTCCACCTAGGAACTAAACATTGAGTGTCTATTCAAGAATCTAGTCCGATTCCTTTGATTTCCACTGGTATAACACAAGAGAATACAATTCAAGCACTTTTCTATTCTCAAGGGTCACTTAAAATACCACAACCCACATCTTAAAACTATGTCAACTCACACAGCCGTGTCACCCCTAGAGGGCACCCATGTTTTTTCCTTTCCCGAGTCTTAACCAAAGTTGAATCCTCCACTTTTGGCTAGGGATCTCTGATATTTATATGGTGAGAGTCTTGGGGGAAAATTCTCCCCTCCCCTTGCACCGTGATATAGAAAGTGTTCAGAAACTAACTCGGTTGGCTTCTACACTAAGGTTTGTAATAAGGGTTTCTGTTCGATGCAAAAATAGATAAAATTCCTTAGGAAACCTCCCAACCTTTAGAACAAAGGCTTTGGGGATGGTTATCTTGCACACTACTGTCGAATTGCGGACTTTCCCTAAATTCATTTTTTATTATAGTGGGTTGGAAAACCTAGCTTTGGTTGTTCCCACTTAGGTCGTTCCTATAGGGTGAGTACTTTTTCCCACTATGCCATGCCTTCTAAAGGTGTTAATAAAGAATAAAATAGTGAGTCTGGCATTCTAGTCACCCAGTTAAGGGGAGAGCATAGGTCTATCACTTCAAGCACAAAAGATAAGGGGTTATTTAACCTTTTAATTAAACTATGTTCCTAATTTAATCAAAGAAAGCATTAAAACAACTCCAACCCCTGCATACATCATCAGTAGTTGCATAAGATTGTCTTTGAACAATGTATTATGCACCCGCAACACATAAAACATTAATTAGTTCTCAGAATTTTAAAATTTTGCAAAATTAAGCAGATGCACTAAAACAATCATCCTATGCGCTAGAAGATTATTTGTATGCACTAAAAAAACTATCCAATGTGCTAGTAGAACTATTGAATGCACTAGTAGAACTATTGAATGCGCTAAAAGAATGATTGAATGCGATAGAAAACCTCCTTTATGCGCCGAAATAGATGATGTATGCACTGAAAGATCCTTTGGATGCGCTGTAACAAAGATTGGATGTGCTAAAATAATTTTTTGATGCGCCATAAGAACTCACGGTCATGCTAAAATAAGTTCACATCCAACCTATTCACAAAAAAATTTTCTAGAAATTTTTAAAAAATGGGGCTGGGCCCCACGGTGGGCGCTAATTCATGTGTGAGGTAAAATGTGTATAATAAACAAGATCACACATGTAATGAAACATTTTACATTAAAGATTTGGATCACAAACTAATCTAATTGAAAAAAAAAGCAGAATCTCTAAAATCATTCCACTGTTCTCTATTCTCAAGGATCCCTGAAATCATTAGTGCTCTCAGATTTGGTATATGCACTATGACTGGTTTGGATGACAACCTAAGAAATGAGATGCTGTAAATGCAAGGATCTAAGTTCCTACATGAAGGATAAACTATGTGATTGAATCCATGATGCTAT
Organism: Sequoia sempervirens; assembly: GCA_007258455.2. NCBI lineage: Eukaryota > Viridiplantae > Streptophyta > Pinopsida > Cupressales > Cupressaceae > Sequoia > Sequoia sempervirens. The sequence goes on along the minus strand of VDFB02271358.1, from coordinate 1,252,351,041 downwards.
GACATTAATACTACTGTGATAAAATGAAGATTATGCTATGATAATGATACTAAATGTTATGGTAGGAATGCTATATGAAAGCTAAGATGATAACTAAAATGCAGCTATAAACTAAGACATGATTCTAAATTAATATGATACTACAATGCAACTTGCTAAATACTAAATTGATCTATGATCATTAAATTCTCTCAATATTTTTGCATAATAAGTTTGCTCAAAGATGGGATTGCTAAATGCTGTAGAACGGGCTTGTATTTCTAGGATTTCCAAAGCATCTTGTGATGTGGTAGCAATCAGCGGCCAAGATTTCAACATGAGAGATGAACGGTGGAGATGGAAGAAGTTAGGAAGAATCATGGAGGATGTTCCCTTGACCAATGGCAACATGCCAAATGTATGAGAGAATAAAATATGTGATATTGGAAAGTGTCCAAAGCATGTTTTGGAATTGGTTGAGAATAATGCAATTTAAATATTAGACATATTTAAATACATGTTACACTTGATGAGGTGGCAAGAGGAAAAGTTGTAGACATGTGCTTAAATTCCAAATTTGGGGTTTAAATTTAGCAAAAAGATTATTAATTAAATAAACCAAACTATGCAAATTTGTTTATTTAATTAAAATAGAAGAATATGATTTTAGATTGAACAATTAGAAGAGTATGAACTATATAAATAAATTTGGAATTTATTTATAAGTAGATGAATTAAAGCGGTTTATTAATTAAATAGCTTGTATTTAATTAATTGACTGCCTTGACCAATTTTAGGTGTATACATGGACTACGACTTGGTTGGAGAAATGCAGAAGATTAGGACTAGCTTGTCTTTCTTTGATGTCTTGAAGTACTGCCCTACTCAATGAGATCTCTTTATGAAAGCTTTAGCCGAAGAGGATCATCCCCAACAAAAAATTCCTTATGTCTTCTCTTCTCATCTTCCTACTCCTTGTACTTATTGTTCATGTCCTTCAAGTGTTTTTGAACTTGACTATGCAATGTTTCCATGAAATCTGCAAACTTTTCTAGTTCTGCACTCCTATTATCCTCCATATTGATGTCTATGAGCTCCATAAATCCTTTGAGATGTGTCCCTATCACAATCTAAAATGGTGTCTTCCTTGTACTCTGGTTTACTGAATTATTGTATGCACTCTATTTGTGGTAAAATTATATCCCAGTTTCCTACTTTATCTCCAATCAAACATCTTAATAAGTTACCCAGACTCTTGTTTACTACCTCTATTAGAGCATCTATTTATGGGTGATATGACGAACTAAACTTCAGGTCTATCTTCATCTTCTTCCACAATATACTCCAAAAGTATCTAATGAACTTGGTGTCCTTGTTTGAAACTATACTTTTTAGTAGTCCATGAAATCATATAATATCCTTAAAAAATAGTTCAGAATCATGCACACCATCATTAGTCTTCTTGCAAGGAATGAAATGTGCCATCTTAGAAAATCTATCCACTACCACCATTATAGAATCATATCCTCTTTGTGTTCTTGGTAGTCCTAATATGAAATCCATGCTTATATCTTCCCAAGGTCTCTTTGGTATTGACAAAGGTTTAAACAATCCAGTATTCTAACTAATCCTTTTTGTTACTTGCAAAATTTTACAATTTTGAACATGCTTCCTAACATCCTTATAGATATGTGACCAAAAATAAATTTCAATCACAAAAGCTACTATCTTATCTACCCCAAAATGTCTTGATAGTCGTCCACTATGCTTCTCCTTAATCAAATTCTTCCTCATTAAACTCCTTGGAGTACACAACTGATTTTCCTTGAACAACATATCATCTCGAATAAAATAATCCAACCATTGAATCCTATCTGTCACTACTAGTTCCTTACATGCTTTCCATGCTTCAGGAAAATATGGATCACCCTCATACATGTGTTTCGGTTCTTCAAAACCCAATACTTCTATCTTCATTCTTGTCAAAAAATTCCTTCTACTCAATGCATTTAAAACTTTATTTGACTTACCACTCTTATGCTTCAACACCAACGTATAACTTTGAAAGAACTCAAACCATATCATATGTCTCTAGTTCAAATTACCTTGACTATTCAAATACTGCAAGGCTTGATCATTAGTATACAACAAAAAATCCTTAGGCAGTAAATAATGTCTCCACTTCTTCAAGGCTTGAATTATGGCATAGAACTCCTGATCATAAATTGAATATTTCCTTTTGGAATCATTCAATTTCTCAGTAAAATAAGCTATTGGTCTCCCTTCTTGACTTAACACTACTCCAATTGCATTTCTACTGGCATCACAATCAACTTGAAATACTTTATCAAAATAAGGTAATGCTAACACTGGTTGCTCTGTCACTTTTTTCTTTAGTAGTTCAAAACTTCTTTGTGCTCTAGATGTCCACTTAAAATATTTTCTATCTCTCATTTTTTTTCATGGGTATGCAAATGCTACTAAAAATCCTCATAAATTTTTGGTAAAAACTTTCTAATCCATGAAATGATCTTACCTCCCCAATGTTTATTAGTGTAGGCCACTCAATAATTGCTCTAACCTTCTAAGGGTCCATCTTCAATCCTTCAATAGAAATGAAAAAATCCAAGTACACCAAATCTATCTTCATAAAGCTACACTTCTTGATGTTTATCAACAATTTATCCTCCCTCAAACTTTGTAATACTTGTCGAATGTGCCACAAATGTTCTTCTCTAGTCTTAATGAAAATTAGGATATCATCCAAATAGACAATAACAAACTTACACAATAAATTGCTTCAGTACTTCATTCATAAACCTCATGAGAGTGATAGGTGCATTGGTCAATCCAAAAGGCATCACTAACCACTCATAAAACCCTTCATTAGTCTTAAATATATTCTTCCACTCATCTCATTCTCTAATTCTGATTTGATGATATCCACTCTTTAGGTCAATCTTTGTGAAATACTTTGTTCCACTCAAACAATCCATAATGTCATCCATCCTTGGTAATGGGAATATATACTTGACTGTGATCTTATTGATTTCTCTTGAGTATGTACACATCCTCCATTCTCCATATTTGTTTGGTGCCAGTACAACAATTTCCAGACATGGGCTTAAGCTCTCTCTAATCAATCCCTTCTTCAAAGGTTCTTGTATTTTTCAATTTAACTCTGCATTTTTTGTAGGTGTCATCCTATGTGCCGCTTTGTTAGGAAAAATTGCTCCAGGTATTAGATCTATCTGATGAATGATGCTCTAGACCAATGGTAATCCATCTGGTACATTCTCTGATATGATGTCCTAATATTCTGTCAACAGTTCTACTACTTTTGTTTGCGGTAGATCTTCATCCTTTGCAGTGGAATTCTCTACCTCCTAATTATTGCACTTCTTTAGAATCAACACAAAACACATGTTATCATTCATCAATCCTTCTAGAAACTTCCTTCCATCTACCAAACATAGTTTTGTAGTGCTACAAACATCACTTTTGTCCTCTTCTCCCAAAGGTATCAATATATGTCTCTTTCCATTTGAAGTCAAAGTATAGGTATTTTTCCTCCCATCATGAATGAATTTTCTATCATATTTCCATGGTATTCCTAAAAATAAATGGCATGCATCCATGGGAATAACATCACACAACACTTCATCATTATAGGAGCCTATATGAAATTTTACCAAACATTGCTCACTTACCAAGATCTTATGTTCATCCTGAATCCATGCTACCTTGAGCGCAAATTGGTATGATTATTCAATGGCTGTCATCTTCACCAAGTTTAATTCTTCTAGGTTACTTTTTATTAGTCCATTGATGTACTGTGCAACCTTCTCCTTTCTTACTTCACTATGTCCAACTCTAATGATCATCTTGTAAAATTCTTCAATATACTCCTTCATAGATTTCTCCTTTTGCCTAAGATTCAACAATCTCTTCAATAATTCAAGTTCATAATCAACAGGTATAAATTGATTCTTCAAATTTATCACCATCCTATCCCACTTTGTGATTTTCACCTTTCCCCTTATATTCCTATCCAATTGAGCTTCTTTCCACCATATAACATGTCCTTTTAGCTTAGTTTTTGCAAATCTCACTCTTTTTGGATCTTCAATTTCTTCATGTTCAAAGTATTCTTTCATATCATTGATCCAATCAATCGATTCCCCAGGGTTTAAATTTCTCACGTAAATTTGAAATTCAATTTTAGGTATCTTACCAATATTAGAAATAGCTTTTAACATCTTTACCTGATATGAGTCTTCTTCTTCTAGGTTTTCTTCATTTTGGTTTGCAACATGATCTAATTCATCATCACTTTCATTCACATGTCTAGGGTTTAGATCTCTCCTTCTATCTTCTTCTACAACATCCAACTAGAATCTCATTTCCCTCATCATCTCTAACATTTCACCCATTCTTCTAACAAAATTTTCCATAACAAGAGCTCTTCTTGGTGACATCTCTTTCCTTGGATTCAGTGCAACTACATCAATTTGGTGATCTGGCTACAAGGTCTCAACTGCCTCATAGTTGACACTCGGTTAAAAACACTTGCAAGATTCCTTACATCAGTGATCTATTCACCATAAGTAATTCCTTCTCTCCCAAAGGACTCACAAACTCACTCTGATACCACTTGGTGCAACCACAGATGTAGGGTCCATAAAGGACTATCTAACCATGTAGCCTAGAGTTCAACACATTGAAAATAACACAAGAAATACTCAACAACGTGAACTATAATTGATTCAATAACTTACAGTCTTACATGCATCATATGCCAAATATGTAGAATGAATAGGGCTCATAGGCCTACCAAAAGGGAATTACAAGATATTACAATTGGCACAAGGCCTTATTACAATCCTCAACCTTGAAGGTTGAATATCACTATCTCTCTCCTAACTAACTACTGAGCTAATTGATGAACTAATTTATTTCCAATGGATTACAAATGATCTTAAATATGAATCTCTAGCTCCAATTATGGTTCACTTCATCCTCAAGGACTTACGACCCTAATGCAAGATCAAATGTGTAGGTCAACCTTAGAACATGAAAAGATAACCCATCGGGAGATGGAATATATTGTAGATCTCCAAGAAAGTTCCCCCTAGACATAAAATGTATTGTACGATGTTCTATTAAGCTTTGCATGCTTTGAAAAAGGTTTTCACAACCAAATTGAGCTAGGATGGCCTTGACTGCTCTATCTAAGAATTGATAGTGAAATTCTAAGAGCGATAACTTTCAACAAATGAATGCAAATCGCCTAAAATATGGATATATTGAATATGGCCTTGTGTAGACTCTATATCCTACTCCATGAGCTGAGAAAGGATAATGTGGTAGAATTTTGAAGAAACTGCTCAGATAGCTACAAACTAAACTATAAAGAAAATATTTTTTTGGTTGTTACAATATTGCTTTACAACCAGGGATGATTCTGCATTAGTTTATTTAGTTTTCATTAATATATTATTGTACCTATGGATTCTCCCTTTCTCCAACATATAATAGGTTAAAGATTTGTCTAATATGAGGAAATGTTCATACATTACTCAAATTAAGGATTGATGTTATATGAAAAACCTTTGTTTTGGCCCATGCAACAAAATTCATCTCTCACCAACATCATTTGGAAGTTTATTTTATACATTTATTCCTTCAATAAATGTTAAAATTATAAAAACTATTTGAGACTTTGAAAAAATTATTAGTGAGGCTTAAAAATTATATCTTCAACTTTTGATACTTGAAAAGATGGAAAAATAGGTCGGGGGTTCAAATGGGGTTATGAACCACTTAGGGACCTATTTCTCCTATTTCATTAGGAAATGAGATCCACATGAAGAATTGACTTGCAACTTGTTAGGTCTAAAAAATTCAGGTTTAAACCATGAGAGGTTGCCAAGCTCTCACAACATTTTTGGCTAACGTACAAGGCCAAATGATGAATTTGAACCTTCTTCTCTTTAGGTTCTGCTAGACCTAGGCAGGTAAACCTATGTGAATGAAGTAGATTTGAACTATGTGTTTATTCCCTAAGTAGTCTATCCACTATGGTAGTTTAAGGTGGAGAGATGAAATCCTAATTTGTTATAGATTGTATAAGAAAAAATAAAATATAGATTAATATGTTTAGTTAGTAGATGTAAAAAATAAATGAATGAAACAAAGTGATGGATTGTATGAGACCAGTGCCTTGTTGGGTATACAGAGTCAAGTGAAAGTTTGAGATGAGTGACTTCTATCTGGCATTAATTCTAATTGTTTGGCATACAAATATTCATTTATAGCTTGTATAAACATGCAAGAATGTAATCACCAAGTTCTTCTTAGTGATCCAAATGATACTTCTAAATTATTGTGACTGACTTGAAGGGTTTAATCCTTACTTGAAAGAACTAGCAAGTCATACCACACAGATGCAACAAATGTGCATTGATAAAATGAACATATACTTGATATATCAATTTAAATAATATAGAAATATCAACCTTGGAGACAACTTAATAATATTTTTAATTAATCCAACAAACAACTGATACCATAAATATGCCACACAAAAATCAGATGACTTCCATTGATTCCTCCAAAGTTTTATACATGCATCATAGTCTCTTGAGATGTAAATGTTACCAATTTTCACTACAAATCAATTGGTAGAGCTGATTAACGTGTTATATCTTAAAGTGGAAGGTCAGTTATTCTGCATGTGCATTAAGTGTTGTTTTCACTACATTCATCAAGTGTCAGTTATGCATTGTTTCAGTAAACTGAGTTTCAGGAGTTGTTTTTCAGTGCTTTACAAGTCAAATGGAATACAAAAATGAATGTACAAATGATTAAGCATAACAAGTGCTTTCATTTATTTCACGATGCTATTCACATTACAATATTTCATTTGATTGCAAGAATAGAAATGATGGTACATTTTTGCATTTTGATGCATTTATTTTCAGAATGAAAAGAAAGAGGAAATTAAAGAATCCACACAAGCCATGGATGTAACTGTCACAATGCATCACAAGGAGCATGCTACACTATTGAAGATGCAAGAAAGGAAGACACATAAGTATGAACATAATCATCATTTCCTGTGATTTTGGTTGATGTAGAAGTGGTGCACCATCCTTCGTCCTCGAACTCTGATCGACCTGTAAGAGAAGTAAAGGGTTGTTAGAGCTCTGACTATGAACATCCCTATATGAACCACTAACAATAATGTAAAATGCTGTTGATAATACATTGAAACAGTTAAGAGAATGAGAGATGGATAGGAGAAAAGAAGGAAACATCATAATAATATACTATTTTTATTGCTAACATTGTTTGTTTCTTTGTGTAGGTATAGGAAAATTCATGCATCTGATCATCTCATGAAGACAAAAGCATGTGGAGTAAAATGAGCTCCCACAAGGGTAGAGCTCAACATGCTTCCCCTTAAAATTACAAGTGGGTTGAGTAAGAAAATACAATTATCATGCTCATCTGAGTCATTCATGAAGGAGTAAAACATAATTCCAGTCATCAAAGCAATTAAGTTTATTGTTCACTCATAACAATCAGGTCTGAGCAGCTAAGTGAAAGCTACAGGTGGACAATGAACTTAATGGATTCAATTAAGCTGAAATGCATCTTTTAAATACTGTCAAATCAATTGCAACCTTGCTGCCATATAATGTTTTGGTCATCTTTATTCATGCTATTTCATTATATTCTTTTTTGGTATAACATTTGTTTCATGCTCACAATTTGATAGTGAACATGAATACATAATGCCTTGTTTAAAAATAATAACTACAACTGAAGCAAATGGAACAACTCCAGGTTGTCATGGGAAATTGTTTCTTTTTCAAAGTATGCTATACAATGTAAGTTTCACATCATCACACTGCTGTTTGAAGGAAAAAAAAATGCATGAAGAGTGCCAAGATAAAGAGCATTGATATCATCAAACCAATGCATGGGGAGTACATGTAAGAAACAATTTCGATTTTCTTGTTTCATGTCTTGTCAAGGAGATCTTTGCATGAAATTAAAAGCAGAATAAGATTACATCATTTAAGGATTTATGTTTGTAAGCAGATACTTGCATTGACATTGTTTTGTCTCTTCAAATAATTCTTGTCATCATGTTTACATCTTCTATTGCTTCCATACAATCATTTTTTGTTGGTTATGTGTGCACATGGGGAGTACAATCATCTATTAAGTAGCAAGAGGGCAGCAATGAATGCATTGCCATAGAATGCTAATGCAGGGAAGCTATCATAGTTTTCAAGTGACTTATACAAGAAATTATCAATGAAAAGACAACATGGTGATAGCCTTATCAAGAGTAAGAGAAATAAAAGGTACATAACATGAAGGAAAGGAATAAAGACTTGATAGTGTAAGCTAGAATGCACCATGGGGTTTTGAAAGAGTGCTTGGAAATACAAATACAAATACAATAGCTAAGGATTGAGAAGCCTCAATATGTGAACTCATAATGAAACAATGCTGCATTTTTGAAAATCAGTAAAATCAAGTTACAGTTGCTTGTATCAAAGGAAGATGGAGCTATATTGCTTCCCCAGGAAAACAAATGATGAAATTTTGATAGTTGTTTTTCAATGGACGAAGTCATTTTCAGTTCACAATGTGCAATGGCATTGAATCATTTTGCAAAAAATCTAAAGTTTGCTCTCAAATATAAAGGGACCCATATGGGATTATCATGTAATTTCAAGTCTTTACAAGTAAAAGCTACAGAAAATGTGAGGAATCAATGTACAAATGTGAAGATATAGTCCATGAAAGACTTAAGTCTAAAGTTCAATGTACAAAGATCAAGAGTATTTTTTCATCTTGGAACACAATACCCACATCAGGTGAAGTTCATCTTAAAATGCAGAGATTTCTCCTTGTTTCAGTGAACCCACATGAGGGTTTGTGTGAATAGAATGCATACAATACCATGGTGGGTCAAATTCAAGTTTCAAATGCATAACAAAATAAACATTTTCTTTCAAAATACTGAGTACCCATGATGGGTTTTCAACAGAAAATACGGAAGTGAGTGGATTTCTTCTAAGTCATAGAATACCCACATGGGGTTTCAATTAAAATACAAATTTGTCACAGAATACCCACATGGGGTTTCAATTAAAATACAAATTTATCATTTCAATGAACCCACTTGAGGGTTTGTTTCAAAAATGCAAAAATGCATGTAATATTATCATGGGTGGAGCCCATAAATGTTCCAAAATACCCAGTTTGAGCATGAATGGTTGCGGCCTAGAGGAGGAGTTTGAGTCATAGATTTCACTGAAAATAGAAAACCTTTTGGAGTTTGGTCAAAAATTCAAAATCTGAAGCAAACATTGATTTTAATGCAAGTAGTTCTTTGTAAAAATTCATTATCAAGAGCATACATGGTGTGGCCTATACAATGGCCTACAAATTTTCAAATAAAGATCATCTTTCTACAGAGACAAGCTTTTATAGGCTTTGATTGAGTGAAAAGTAAAGAAAAAAATAAAAGTTTACCACTATGCGTCTGTGAAAGAGTAAGCAAGCTTCGGCTGAGCTCTGTTAGAGCTCCCTACAATGCCTCAAACAATGTCTCCCATGGTGGCCAAAGTAGAAGAATAGGGCAGGAAAATACAATGAACACAAGGAAATCAGATATAGCCAAAGGTCGCGGCCTTTAAGCTAGAAAATTTTAGAATGGTGCAAAGAAAGCCACAATATGGCTTAAAGGAATAATTTACCATGCATTTTGAAGGGGAATCCATTTACAGAGAGGTCGACAACTAGGTTTCCAAGCTCCAAGCTCAAGCCCTAACCTTCTTCATGGCGGCTGCATACAAACAACATTCTCTCCAAAGTCTTCACTTTGCAAATGATGCGAAAGGTTAGGGATTCCTTTGTTTTGATATTAGGGTCTGTTTCTTTTCCCCTAATTCGAACTTAGGGGATTTTTGCAAATGTTTTAACATATTAATTCCCTAAGTCAATATCATGTGGCTGAATGTATTGATTTAGGTCGAGCCCTTTCCAAATTCCATTTGACATTGTTTTGCCTAAGTATATTAGGGTTAAGGCATTTAGATATGTTTCGAGTCAAGAGAGCCTTAGGGTTTTCTTTTTCTTTTATCAATGCCTTGTCTTAATAAACCTTATCAATATGCCTTAGGTTTTATTTCTTTTATTAATTTTTTTAGAAATTAATTGGAATGAAATGATAAATATGACTATTTTTTCTAAGAAAAATCAAATTTGTAATGGAGAGATAAGTATTGTTTTGCAAAATATTTTTAAATATTTAATTGCAAAAAATAAATCAATTTGGAGGAAAAATTAAAACTGCACGTCTTGTAAAGCAGAAGATAAATCAATATCCTATAAATTGTTTTATTCTTTCTTGCTATTTTTAGCAGTTTGTAAGTCAAAAGAGTTGACTTTTCCTTAGTCGAATTTGAGCTGCATGGAGAGGAGATAAGGTGTTTTTCTTTTAAAGCAAAGCAAACCTATTTTTAGGTGTTTTTCAACATGTACATGCAAAGAGTGAGAGTTTTCCATTTTAGTTACTCATTTTGGGACAGTTTTAGATTCTTTTCCTTGAGCTTTCTTCTTGAGCTCGAATTAGGGTTTTTTGTGATATATCTTGAAGAAAAACTTAGTTTTTCTAGAGTTCAGATTCATTGTTTCTTCCTCTCATGCTGAGCAAAGAGTTTTGTAAGCAAAAAATTGTACTTAGACTTTTGATACTCCTTCAGTTGAATAAAGCAACATTCCTATTTCTCAATTTTGTGTCATTTGTAGTTATAGTTTGATGTTATACTATGATTTCTATTTACAGGATCCTTATTATGTCCTAAAATTGCAATTATTGATGTAGAAAGTTCATATAATACAAGTTGCATGTTGTATTTAAGCTTGAATCTTCATGCAAATCAATTATGTGTTAAGTGTTCATGAGATATTGTGAAGTACTGTTATTTTCTGAGAACTGTTTGTGGGTTAAAAAAAGAGTCATCACTAAGTCAGCTTTAAGTCCTAAAAATCACTTTAAGTCATAGATTTCATTTCATTTATCTTTCTAACTCTTTCCCTCAGAAAATCATTTAGAGTAGGATTTATCATTCAGAGAACCAACTCACTCTGGAGATTCGTTCTTCGATAAGATCACCCACATCTAAAGAAGGTTTCCATGTGTCAACAAAATGTTAAATTCTGCAAATTTAGCATATGGTGAATATATGATTGATAACAATAAAAATCATTGAAAATTATCTACTATATACTTCTCCTATTCGCCTCCATCCATTTTGTCATTATGAAACAAACATATATACATCAAAATTGTGAAGGGACATGTCCCTCTAGAAATGTCTTTTGCTTAATAATAACAAACAATAATTAAAAAAAAAAAATTAGGCTCTGCTCAACCACAAATGAACTCTTGACAAATGGTCCAAGTAATCTTGTCGCTCATGGGTGTCAGCATCTCTTAGCACATTCCAGATTGATATCTCCATTTTCACCATCTTCTCGTTTAGTTCGCAGGCCTCGTCCAACGTTGAGTCTTTTCCTGTAGTTGTTTCCAGAATCTTTCGTAGCATTGAATCACATTCCTTAATCCATTTAGCCTTTCCTTTCATTTCTCCTCCATCTTCAAGTAATGTTGGTAGTCCCTTTTTTGTGGCATCAATTAATCCTTGTTCATCCCCCTACAATTCCTCTTGGAAGTCTCTATGTTTCCTTATGATATGGTTAGCAATATTAATAGCTACATTGTCAGGAACATCCCTCTTATTTATTTCTTGGAAATTTTCTTAGATTCTACCATCAATTCTCTTATGTTCTTGTTCCACAATATAATTCTTTGAATGTGTTCCCCAAAGTTTGTTCAACCAAGTCATCAAGCCAACTTGCCTCTTTCTAATCATTGCAGCAAGTGTATCATATTTACCCTAAGAATATGCATTTGATCCCTCCCACTAGTCTTTTGTTTGTGAGATTTCCCCATGAATCAGTTTCTTAGTGGATCCCAATGTGATTCCCATCATATCTTTCAAGCGATCATTTTCTCTAAGTATTCTTTCATTATTCATTTTGTACATTTCCTTCTCCTTAATTAACATTTGGATTTGGGCCTTATTCAACTTGGAAACATTGATGCCAATCTCTGCTGTAGCCTTGGGATCAACTTCTCCAACTTTCAATGTCATAACATGCCCAACAGATTTTTTAGTATCAATAATAACAGATTTCTTGTGTGGTGGATACAGGGCGCATATCATTAGTGATCCAACCCTAGAAAAATCATAACACCCACATCTTCCAACAATTTTCTTCCTTTCTCAGGGGTCATATTTTCCATCTCTCTCTCCACACTTGACTTTAAATTGTTCAGTAACTGTCCTTCATTACTCGGTGTTATATTTTCAACTGACTCCCTTATTGATTTTCCTTTTTGTTTGTATAAGAAAGCCTTGAATTATAGAGAGTTCACAAATTCATCATCAACCACAAATGATCTGTATGCCATTTTCCTTGTGTTTGCATCTAAACTTTCTTCATTATCTAGTTCTCTAGGAGGACACTTGTAATCTTGAGTTTTTAGTCTAGAAATTTTATTAGTTGGGCTTTGAGGCCTATCATCACCAGATGTCTCTTCTCCAAAAGATAACAATTCTACGTCTTGTAGTTCCCTGTTGTATTCATCAACTACCCTTTCTGCTTCCTCCAAATTTTTGATTAAATCATCATATTGATAGGGTATATGATCATACCCACCTAAATTTAGTTTTTTCCTAGTAGAATGAATGTACCCCTCTAGATCGAAACCCTTTCATGGTGGACCTCTTTTCATATTATATTGCAACAATTTATCAAGAATCATATCATACCCCTTTTTTGTTAACACAGTGAAATCACCAAAGCATAGTGTGTTGGGCATGGATGCCTGTTTTCCAAAAGAGCTTAGATTCATAACATTTGAATAATCCATTTGTCTAACAATCTCCAAATAAGCAATTCTATTAGGCATCGTTCTGGGTAGGATAAAAGGGGTATCTTTGAAGCCATATACTCTAATCATGGTTGCATCTTCTAAACAATACCAATCTCCCCAATTGTGACTAATAGGACCATTGAAGTCCTTGGGTCTGAGAAATATTTTTATATCATCAAATAATGAATACTCACAAGGATGATTAGAGAATCTATACAATGGTTTCACAAAATACTCCTCAAAATGTACAAAACAAGAGTTGGAAAAACCTGTTATCCCAAATAGCAGTCCATAGTTGAATTGGTAATATTTTACCTTCCCTATACAACTGTGAAACCCTTAATTTCTCAAGCCACATCCCCAATTCCTGTCCATAATATAGTATTATGTGCATAAAGACTGAATAATGCTTGAAATGTAAAACATGAGATCCATTTTTTATTGCCATCAATCCTAAATCAAGCTCTTTGAAGATATATGAAGCATAATCAAAGGGTATAGAGTTATGACACTGGACATTTGTTGTGATCACCATGGGCACAATTGACATGTATTTAGGGGCCTCCATCCCCAAAACTTGGCATGCTGAGAAATATGTATATCTCATGTAGGGCTCAAATAGGTCAATATGAAATGGGAGTCCATCATTGTCTTCTAGTGGGACTGAATTTCCACCCTTCTTAGGTCTGTGTAATGGTAGCCTCCAACCCTTATATATGGTGTTCATCCTCCAAAACTCTTTCTCCAACTCTTCATGCACAATTTTTTTGTTACATGCCCCTTCCAGGTTAAAAACTTCACATATTGCGGCCTCCGATATATGTATGAATGGCTTTCCTGATGGGTCACAAATGGCTTTGAGCTTTGGGTTATGTTGGGTAGCTAAAAATTTCACCAATTCTACATCCACAAACACATTTTGGAAAACTAATTTTCCTAGGTTGAAATTCCAAGGATTACATATTGGCTCAAACCGATTCCTTCGATGGTAGTGAAAAATGAACAGCTCATATCCCCTAATTGAGTTCCATACATTGCCTATGTGCCTACATTTATCCTCCATTTTCTCTACCTCTCCCCTAAGTTGCGCAGAGGACTTGGCTTTAGGTCTTGAGCCAGGCAGCTAATCAATAAGGTCTTTATTTAGTTTCCTCCCAGCTACCTCTGGCTCATTCCCAGTTTCAATTTTTTCTTTTTTCCTTTAGGGTGACTACTTTCACCTTGTCTCTTACCCTTTAATTTTCGTGAGCTCATACTTTCCATTTTACTTCTTTAAAATTACAGAATTGGAAAAATGAAATCACAAAGAACTCACAAGATTTATTTGGAGATCTCTGGCTAAACAATTCTTTGGCCCTTCGTTCGCTCTTCCATTTCTCCCACTACCAATTTTGCAAAATTTCCTTCAATTATTCTTCTTCAATTCATGGAATTATCTATGCATTGGGTGTTCATGCCGCCATTATTGTCTTAGCTTTGAGCATGAGTGCAACAGATTTTTTGAATTTCCCATTGTGACATCAAATGATTATATCAGCGAGACAATTTGAAACTATGGGCGATCCTTTCATTTGAGTTAGGCCAACATTCACTAAATACACTGTATGTCAGGGAGACAACACATTATTCCTACCAATATCAAATGGTTAATCCTTCATATTCTTATCATTTTTGCCAAGTGTCACTCTGATGAACCTTTTGATCTGTTTGTATCTTTATTGGCAAGAGAATAAGTGTTGCTGAGATATTTAAAAGTTTCCTTGAGGTTATAAGTCTCCCCAATGAACATTTCTTTTATTTTGAGTAATTCGGCAAGAATATCACCAATGTAATTGTTAATAAGTATTTAACAAGCTCCCTTCAGGTGTATTTTTCCTCTATGTATTGGCCTGCGCATTGTAGGGAATCAACTTAGCCTTTTTTTTAATCAAAATTTTGCTTTTCCCCTCCATGTGTCTGCTCTGTGCATCCCGAAGGTTTCTGTTCCTTTTACATCTAGGGAATCCCTGCTATGCTTCCACATGTCATAGTTGTGCACTATTTTTGATCTTTCTTTTTTGCTTCCTCATCGGGCTCTGCTCAAGTGCCACAAAGCTCCCACTCCCAAGAATTTGGTGGGCCCCACAATTGTTGTTTGTAGTGTACTCTTGCTACGTGTCTACTCTTTGCAAATTGTTCAATGTGGAGATGAAGTAACGACTGTGGGAAGTGAAATTTTTCCATGCGTATCTTTTGTGCCTAACCGATGATCATTTCTTTTGTGCCATGACTCAGTTTAGCACCAAAGGTCCCCCATAAACTGAGTTTCCCATAAGACATTGTTACCTTGTCAAATTTTGGTGTCAACAGTTTGTTCTTTTTCTGGCACGCCCGGTGGGATTGAGCTTAAATGATTTTGCATTTTAGAAGGGTGTATGAGCCATTGGCTTGTAACTAGATCTCAAACCGTAGAAAACCCCAGTTTACTAGTACCTCCATTGGGAATAGTGCAGGCTGCAAATCAGTTGGTAACCGTTCCACTCCCACCACCCGTTCCTCTCATCATGTTGCCAGCTGCTAATAGAAATTACATGGCATGGGACGCTGAAAGTCCCCTAACAATCCTAGTAGCACCCATTATTTTGGGTGGTATCCTAGTTTCAGCTATGAAAACTATACCCAAGTTTACCGAAGATGGTTCAAGAACACTCACAAAACATCTGCAAGATGTGGTGGATGTGTGTCTGGTGCATGGGATCACATCGCAAAATGTAGCTCTAAGGATTCTCACTGCATATTTCAAAGGAAAGGCTTTGAATTGGTATCGAACATTGTCACCTAGCACTATTCGCACCTGGGATGAGCTCGGAGATCGGTTCTATGAGAGGTTCTCAAATGACAGAGATTGCTCTTCACTGTATTATCAACTATTTGTTATAAAATGAGCCCCCTAGGAGGCTCTGACGAACTTTAATGCTTGATTTCACATGAATTGGAAGAGGATCCCTATTACTATACACCCAACTCCTGAGTTGGCGTTCATATTTTATTTGAAGTCCATCAATTCTGACATTTCTATGATGATCAAGTCTTTGGGAGGAGCTACTCCATCAGATGCTTATAGTGTAGCTGTCAAAGCAAAGAATCATTTGATAGATTGCAGAAAGTTTCCTCCTTAGCCTATCATGCTGATATTTCCTGAAATATCGATTCTCACACAAGAAGTCATGTCAACTAGCATGCCTGCAACTCCCTAGTCAATGTACACATATGCGGCAATGCCACAAAATGTTGCCTCTACATTTGTTTCTTCTAAAGATGAAATGAGCGATCTTAAAAAAATGTTGCAGACCATGGAAAATGACATAACTACCCTTAAGCAGAACCAATCAATGCCTCTAAAACCTATGTATCAAGACTATCAAGGCGGACGGTCCTCATATCAGCAGAATTAGTACCAAGGCAGTTCTTCCCGCACTAATTCACCAGCTTTGACAGTCAACCAAATTGTGCCGGTGCCTACTCCGCTAACTAGAGCTTCACCAAGCTCAAGTAGGGAATTAACAGTGGGAAAAATAACCTCATTGATGACATCAATCCGTGGTGCTTCCCTTGCAGTGATGTGTATATGCCCTAGAATTGTCTGTGTGGGAACTTACAACAAAAGGTGGCAGAACAACACAACCAAGGCATGACGCCAGACCACGGGGGTTATGTATATCCCTCGCCACAAATGGAGAGTGTGTTTCTTACCACTCAAATGCAAGGAATATCTCTAGAACAAGAATCTGACATCGCTCCTGATCACACACTTTTTTCATGGATGGAGGAAGAGGAAACAGTGTTTGCTAATGATACATTCATATCCAAAACACTGCAAGTGTAATCTGATTATAACACGCACTCAAAGAGGAGATTTACCAGCGAGTCAGTTGCTCCACATCTAGCTAGCCCACAGCTTAAAGGTACTTCCGATCAGATTCCTAGCACTTCCACCGCCCTGCTACCATCTCAACCACATAAGAAAATTATTTTAAGAGCCAAGGAGCAGAAACCTCTGAGTTTGTCACCTTTTAATGTGGTAGAAGAATTGAAGAAATAATCTGCTAATGTGTCTCTATGGGACATTCTAGCTATCCCAGAGCAAAAAATGCTATTATAGAAGGCACTTCAAGAAGAGGTCAACGCAACACCAACAGAGCAGTTAGCCAATGAAGAGGTTGTTAATCAAATACCGCCAGCTAAATTCCTTATGAACAATACAAAAGAATCCCCTGTCGAAGTTAGAGATAAGTTGAAGCCCCAACCCTTCTTCTTGACTCTCATTATAGGAAAGAAGTTATTGCACAATGCTATGATTGATTCTGGCACTAGCACCACAGTTATTCCTAAATAGATAGCCGAAGCTTTAGGACTCAGCTATGAATCTATGAAAAGGGGGGTAATTCAGCTTGATGGGAACAAAGTTGAAACCATAGGTGTCACCAAGACACTTCCTTTAACTCTATTCGCTTGCCCTAGTATCACAATGTTGCAAGATACTATGATCATAGATGTTCCTCCCATGTTCGGTCTCTGTTTGTACCAAGAATTTACTTCAAAAATGGATGGATACCTGTCCTTGGATTGGTCACATTTGATTCTTAGAACCAAGCACAACGCAAAAATGAAGATAGAATCAGAGGCTTTGCATTTTGAACATGTAGTGGATGAAGCCCTGATCAATTTTGAAGCCGCACATACCTCTATCACCAAGAAAGAAATGTATTGCGTTGAATTACTAGATGAAGAAAAGGTGAGCGAAGACTAGGATGACCAAGAAGATTCTCTATTGAGTGAACACATGGACAGTGACCCTTTCGGCAATTATCATGCTACAGGGTTGGGCACCTATGTAATTTATGATGAAGACCAGGTGCTCCCAAAGGTTGCTAAAGAGTTCGAAGGTAGCCAAGAAAATGAGTTATGGACATTGTACTTTGACGGAGAAAGAGGTAAAGTAGGTGCTAAAGCAGGGATATGTTTAATATCCCCACAAGATGAAAAAATGCTAAGGTCTTTCCATTTTCATTTTGCTTGTTCAAACAATGAGGCTGAATATGGAGGATTAGTTCAAGGTCTAATCCTTACAGAATGAATGGGCATTAGGAAATTAATGGTGTTCAAAAATTATGAACTAGTAGTCAACCAAGTCTGAGGGATTTCCGCGGCAAGGAATGTCTGCATGAGATCATATCGGCACCAAGTCTGGGACCTGGTTGAGAGTTTTGAAGCCTTCAACATCCAAACTATTCCTCGAGGACAAAATAGCAATGTAGATCACATGGCCGTTATTGGTGCTTAGTTTGATCCTGCCTCTGACCTTATACATAATGAACATTCAGCACAAGTACTAGTCAAACCGGCGATTCCTAACAATGATCAGAGTTGGCAGGTTTTTGAAAGTGATGAAAACATCACCTCGTTCATCCAACAGTTAGGGGAATTTGCCAATCAACTTCAACCAAAGATTGTTGAGGCTTATGAAAGACAAATCATGCAACTTAAATCCAACAAGATTCTGAAGGGATTGGTTACTCTAAAAAAAATTGATTGTGATGATGCAAGGAATGATAGACAGAAGTTCGTAGCAGACAAAAGTGATTACGTATACCTTCAAGTATTAGATGGTAGAAATCTTCGAGTTGGGAAAGATGTCTCGCACCAGGATAAGGAAATATTCATCAATTTCTGTGAGAGATATGGAGTAGTGGCCCGGTCCTATGATGATTTGGAGGGATATGATCCTGATATCATTCAACACATGATCGAGCTGACAAAAGGTGTAAAACTAGTCCGAAAAAAGCATAGGCCAGTAAACCCCAAAATTGAAGTGCTAATGGTGCAAGAGCTAACCAATCTAATTGAGTTGCACATTGTCTTCTCAATCAAGCATAGTACTTGGGTATCTAATCTGGTCCTAGTTCAAAAGAAGAGTGGAGATATCTGCTTGTGTGTGGAATTTCGAGACCTAAATAGATCATCCCTGAAGGACCATTATCCACTGCCTTCTATGGAATTAATCTTACAAACGGTAGCAGGATCAATTTTTTTTTCTTTGTTGGACAGCTTCTCCGGTTACAATCATATCTAAGTTAAGAAGGAGGATCAACACAAGACCGCGTTCACTACAAATTGGGGAATGTTTGCTTAGGCTAAAATGCCTTTTGGTTTATCCAACGTAGGGGCGACATTCCAGCGGGCGATAGACATTGCATTCAGCGAGCTAATCAATAAGTTTATTCTAATCTATTTAGATTATCTTACTGTGTTTTCTAAATCTAAGGATGACCATTTTGACCACTTAGAAATAGTCTTTCAAAAGTGCCAGGAGTTTGGAGTTTCCCTAAATCCAAAAAAAATCGTATTCAGAGTACCACAGGGCAAGTTGTTAGGACATGTAGTATCCAAGGAAGGAGTTTCGATCGACCTTGAATGGGTGAAAGCTATCAAGGAACTTCCCCTTTCAGTGAATAAGAAAGGCGTTCAGTCCTTCTTGGGCAAGGTAAATTTTGTTAGAAAGTTTATTTCCGACTTGTAGGAATAATTAAGCCGATCACCCTAATGCTTAAGAAGGATCAAACATTCAAGTGGATGACTGAAGCTCGGGAAGCCTTTGAAAAAGTCAAGGACGCTATTTCTGCAGCTTCAGTATTGGTTAATCCAGATTTATATAAGGATTTTATAATGTATGCATTCAGTAGCAAGTCCAGTATTGCTACTATCTTAACCCAAAAGGATGATGAAGGAAAGGGAGAACATCCAGTGGCCTTCTACTCCCGGACCCTGAAGGAATATGAGATGAATTATAATTTCGTCGAAAGACAAACCTTTGCAATAGTGAAGGGACTTAAAAAGTTCCACCATCTAATTTCTTGCAACAAAGTGTTTGTTTATGTTGCACATTCTAGTGTGTGTGAATATATCATGGAGGGAGAAATCAAAGAAATAAGAGCTAATTGGATCACCAAGATCCTTGAATATAACATTGAATTCAAACCCCCTAAAATTGTCAGAGGAAGAGGACTGTGAAAATACATGGCACAGAAAGAGGAGATACCCGCCGAATGAGAGCAACTAGAGCTTGTTCTGATAAATGAGCCAAAATCAGAGGGTTGTTGGCTGACAGATAGAACAAGGTTTATGCAAACAGGAAAGTATCCACTAGGTCTCTCCTCCCAAAAGAGGAGATACTACCGGTTGCAAAATTGCAGATATGCGCTAGTGGAGGGGGTCCTTTTCAAAATAAATTTCAATGGTCTCCTCCTGCGATGCATTACTACAGAGCAAGTGAAGAGAATCCTTAACACATTCCACAATAGTGCTGTGGGAAGACACTTCTCTGCTAAGACCACCACATTTAAAATCATGTGCACAGGTTACTATTGGCCTACACTTTTCAACGACTTCCACTCTTTGGTAAAATCTTGCAAAAAATGCCAGCTCTTTACTGACAGAAGGAAGAATTTTGTAATGCCTCTCAAACCTATAGTGGCAAACAAACCGTTTGCACAATGGGGCCTGAACTTCATCGAGATGATTAATCCTACTTCTAGAGCTAGGCACAAGTGGATTATGAGCACCACAGATTACTTCACGAGATGGACATAGGCCGTTTCGCTTAAAAATGCAACACAAACATAGATTGTGGATTTCCTTGAAGAGCTGGTGACAAGGTTTGGTCCTCCGAAGACTATCATTTCTGATAATTCTAGATCTTTCCTAGGCACAAAGATATGTCACTTTGCATTAACGAATGCCATATTCCTTAAGACATCATCAAATTATTATCCACAGGAAAATGACCTAGTGGAGTCAACAAACAAGAACCTAGTCTGACTCCTTAAAAGAGTTGGTTTGGAACACTAGAAAGAATGGCACAAAAACCTTCGAGCAATGCTTTGGGAAAACCACATAACTCCTAAGCAAGTCCTTAAGACTTCACCTTATGAGTTGGTATACGGGAAAGAGGCACTGTTGCCTGTATGTATGGAGATTCCGACGCTCCAACTGTTGAAATCTCTCAAGATAGAAAAAAATGGCACCATGGAGGTTCGGCTTGCTGAACTCTTAGAAGTACAAGAAAAAAGGGAGAATTCCCTAATAGCCATGACAAACTGCCAACAAGTGGTCAAGTGATGGTTTGAAAAGAAGGCTTCTAACCAAGGCCTAAAGTGCGGAGACTTAGTACTGAAATATGATAAAAGGGCTGCTAAGCTAGGTCAACATGGTAAATTTGATAGCCTATGGGAGGGCCCCTTTAAAATCATTCAGTGTAGGGAGCATAAGGCTTTCAAGTTAGAAAATATGGAACATGAACCCTTAGGAATCCCGGTCAATGGGATTCATCTTAAGCTATTCCATTAAGTGTCGAGTTCTATTTTTGTACATATGTGAATAATGCTTTTATTTTATTTCCCTTTGTGTTGGCTGGTCTTTTTTGAATTGGTTTGTGTTTCTGTGGAAATAACCTATAATTGTAGAGGGTAGAGCAGTGGGATTGCTTTACATTTAAAACACACCCATGTGCGAAGAAAATGAACACATATGCTATTAAAAGAGCTCGTAAAATAGAAATGTAGAATGGAAGAAAGAGCTATGAATTTTTCTAAAGATATATGTCAATTTATATATATTCTTTTGTTTTTACATTGAAAAATGGCTAAGAAAGCCATAATCCAAAAAGTATATGACTATTCGAGCTATTCTTTCATATATGCAATATTTATAGCCTTTTTCAGGCTTATATACAAAACTGTAAGGTAGGTGGTGTGTTCAAAAATAGAAAATGAAGGAGCAGGGAGGCATTTTATCCAGGAGAAGGGAGGCATTTTATCCAAGAGCATAAGAGGCAGCAATTGATGCATCTATGATATCATCTACCGCTTCTTCTACTGTGGTGCCTACCGCATCTTCATTAGCAGGTTCTTCGGCAGTAGAGGCAACATCATTTGGCACAACCGCCATTGGCAGGGGGAACACCAAGTTCCTGAAGTTGGTATACCAATCAACGTCATAGAATGGTATTACGTTATAGCTACGAAACAGAAAGTGCAAGGCATGGGTAACCCTCTGCTAATGCTCATCGCCTGTCTGAAGGAAGAATCCATTGAGAAATGACAACCATACAACTACCACTTCTTCCTCAATGTAGTAATGGAGGTTAACCTAATAGGAGTATCCATGATATTGATACTATGCTTCTACCCTCTAACCAACACTGAAACTTACCTACCACCTAGCCTATGAAAAAACTTACTTAGGACTGCGCCAATGACCTATTGTTAAAACTGTTCAAATGCTAAGTGTGATTTTCTCACTACTTAGCGGCCTATTTATAGAAAAAATGAGAAGACGCATGCTAATCCATTTTGAGAAAATGTAATGATAACCAAGTGCCAACTTGAAAGGCATTCCTGCATTTGCTCGCATTTCTGGACCAGCTGCATCTGCAGAGGTACAGTTCAATATGTGCTAGATTAATAAGAGCTAGTTAATTAGCTTTAAAAAGGTGGCACTCATCGGTAGTAAGCTGCATGGTTGTAGGCTATCGTGTCATCTCACATATGCTTCTAAGAGCCCAAGGCAGTATCCATATCTTTTCAGGCCGTGATCATTTGCTTTGGCTTAATCATTCCATCCAGGATATTAATTGCCAACACATACTAATGCAAGGTTAGAAGGAATTTTTTTGGCTCAAGTTTCAAGGGAATCACAACATATCACATGGTTTCCAAAAGCAATAATGAATTCTTTCCACCTTGAAATGGCAAGTAATTCATTTTGCATGAACCATGAAATTAATGGTACATGCTGAATTAAATGCAAAAAGTATGCTTTCCTCTACCACCTTGAGAAAAGATAGCCAAATATTGCATGAAAAGGTTTAAGGTTCAATTTTTTTTCAAATTTTCCAAGGCTTAAAGTGTAGAGAAGTTTTCAGCATATTCAGAGCCAAATAAAATTTTCAAAGAGTCCAAAACCTACAGAAGTTTTCATCTGAAGAAAAATGTTAGAAAGTTCACCACAAAAAATGCAAGAGGATATTGGATAGGAGTTGTTTACAACCATACGGTCATCAGAGGATGTGTATATCTATGAGGATTTAGCATATGCTATGCCTAGTATACCAAGCAAGCCAAAGAGGGTGTATATGATAGAGCTGAGCAAGCCCAAAGATTGCAGAAACAAGAAAAGGGTTGAGGAGAAATGGGATAATATTTATGACCCACGCCTCGCAAAAAACCCTAAATCCTTAAGAGAAGCAGCCTGTGCAAGGCTGATGGCACCAAAGGAAGACACATCTATAGCAAGAAAGGTTTGGTATAGTGGTCTTCCACAATACATGGTCCCGCTGGTACATTACTGCCCAAAGATAGTTGACACTGCCATTTAGCGTTATAACCCTAGTACCTGCTACATCGAGGGCCAAAACTTAAGATTTCACATCAGCCCACAGACCATTTGGCATATGCTATGCATACTAGACACAAGTAAAAGAAGAGAGAAAATTGAGTCCTTTTACCCTAGTAAAGGAGAAAAAACATGGAAGGAAATGAAAAAGAACTTAGATTTCTTAATGGAGGAGATTGGTAAGAAAGGTGTCCCAGGTACTAAACTTCCAAGTATTTCATTGCCATGCAATTCATTTCACGAGGATATGCAGGATGCCATGTTAATGCTATCTTTTGTGTGCAGCTGAGACTCCGATGAGATGGTGGAAACCTTTCAACTAGGACCAGCCTTCCAATTCCACAAACAACACGATACCTTTTGGTATGATTTCATTGAGTTCATGGTAGATGAAATGATACAACAAATACAAAATTACCTGGTGGAGGGAAAGTTTAGATTTCTCTCCTTCCTAGTTCACATGTTCCTACATCAAAACCCTAATATCTTCGACAGGTATTTTGAATTATCAATTTTTGATGAACAAGGGAAGAGGAAGCCAGTATCCATGTGGATGCCCTTTTTTTCCATGTCATATGATTATTATGCAATTTTTAGATTATTTTGTAACTCTGGTTTTGCATGATTTATGAGGAGAAGGTGATATGATTCAGCTCGATAGGGACCAGATCAAATATATGCAGAGTTTCACTCCCTCTTGTGACTAGTTCTTAGGAACAAATTTCACAATTCTCAGGATGCGGGGCTTCACTGGTCAACCCTTCCTTCTCCTAGCTTGCATCATAGATAGGGTGCTCATGCTTGAAATGTATAGGAAGGTGTATATCATTGATTTTACCTTCTGCAACAACAAAAGTGTCAAGAGAAAAGGATTCTTCACTCGTTCGAAGAATTTCAAAATGACGACTCTGTTAAAGAAACAATTAGATCAGTTATTGCAGGATAAACTAGCTCATTTAGGATTGGTTTTGGTAAGTGAAAAGTGGGATTACAACCCTTTCAATGAATATAGGAGTCACACATGAAATTTATGCATGTTCCCCGACCTTACTGGGAAAAGTGCCATAACCCGCGGGTAGAAAAAGGATGAAATTTTTGTTGAACTGGCGCATATTCCCACACAAGATAACAAAGGGTCATGGAACAAGTTCTACTTTCCTGTGGTAGTGGCCAAAGATAATGTCCACATGGAATGCACCATGTATAACAAGTTGCAGAAGGATGAGGAATGGATTGATGAAAAGATAGAAGCTTTTTGGAAGTATCGCCAGGAGACAGGGCAATTGGATGCTCCTTATGAGAGCTTGAAGGAGGACAAGCAATTTGAAGAATGTTGGGATGATGACCACCCTAGCCTAGACTCTACCATCAATAAGAGCAATGATCGATAGGATGAGTCCAAAGAGTAGGAAGAGGAAGTGGCAACTTTTGCGTCCTCTGTGCCAAAGGAGAAAGGCTCTAGACAACCTGCCTATGTAGCCACAAATGTACGTTTTAATGTATCAAGGTCCTCACATACACGCAATTGGGCAGCTAAGGCAGCTAGGGTATCACAATAGCAAATGAAAATAGCTACCAAAGCTTAAGAGACCCCACCCACAAAATGACAGTGTACAAAGACCATTATCAGAGAAGGTTCACAAGAACCCGCCAAAAGATAGGTGCTTGCAGCTAGTCAGGAGCCTAAGGTTGAGGAAGAATCACTAACGATTCAGTAGTTGCCATTGACCAGTCGACAGGTAAAATTCACTCTTTCTTCCCTTGCTTCTCATTCCTTGGTATCTACCCCTACCTCAAGGGTAATCCCTACCATGAGTACTGGTCCTTTGTTTCCCACTTTTTGTCCAATAGATGTGGGAGGTTTCACCCAATTCTCACAGATGACTCCACCCGGCTTTACTCCTCTGCGAATCCTTACACCAGTTGATGCCACTCAGGCTCTCCTTGCCTCACTTTCCAAAGGCGTGCCCCCTGTGAGCACCCCTTCTTCTGCTATTGCTACGGATCCTCTTCCATTGCAATAGGCTGACTCTGCAATAACAACTCCTCCACCATTCTAGCCTATGAGTCCTCCCGTCGATTCACCAATTGAGCCATGGTAAGTGGCTAGCCCTTCTAATGGTCCTCAAACCAAGCTTTGGAATGTGCCCCAATTCTCCCCATAAACTCACTCTCCAAAAAAAGCAAATGCCCGCGCCTATTAGGGTTACCTATCCATATGCCCTATCTTCTGGTGCTCCTTTTGCAGGTGGACTAGTTTCATCGCCAATTGAATTTATGGCACAGATTGATTGTGGAAAGGAAGCACATGCAAGTAGAATGCAAAAGTGTAAGGAAAAGGATGATAATGCTTTTGTTGAGCCAAAAATATAGACTCTTTATGATGAGACCTAACAGGAGTTGAAGTTTGCAACCATGTACCCGAGAGTAACCAAGCCTCAGGGGGAGATGCACCCGAAAGATTATGAAATAGATGCGGTAGGGATTGACATGAAGGTGGCCCAACCATAGGATAAGGTTGAGATTATGGAGGAAACACAACGGGTGGTCACCTCTGACTTTCTTAAAACTGGCTGCCAGCTAAAGAAGGATGAGCAGCTTAAGGCAGTAAGGGAAAGAGTTAGTTTTTTGGAGAAAAAAGAGAAATCCCTAGAGGTGGATGTTGCACATATGATAGAAAGGGCGCTAGCAGTAGAGGATGAGAAGAAAAGACTTTAGGGTGAGCTTGCAAAGATACAGACTATCGACCTTGCCATGGTAAAAGAGCTACATGCTAAGAATCAAGAGGCAGAGCAAAATTTGCAGCTAAAGAATGAAGAGCTGGAGCGACTTCACCTTGAGTATAGTCAAGGAATGACATAAAGGAATGAAGCTTTGGAATACCAACAAGCTCAATATGAGCAGAAAATACAAGAAAAAGAGGCTAAATTTAAGGGCCTAAAAGCTCAATTAGAAGAAGAGCTCCAAGAGACAAAGTCCTCTCTAGACATGCACTTAGCAAATCACTCTCGAACTGAGGAGAATTGGAATAAAGAAATGAGTAGCTCTACAGAGAAACTGACATCTGAGAAAAAGAAAAGGGAAGAGTTGGCTCAGATCATTAACTCAAAAGACGTAGAGATCGTTTCTCTTAAAAGCTCTCTCTTGTCTTCTCCTACACAGCCTGACATTATTCCATTGGTTAGGTAGTTGTACATTTCTCACTGGGAAAAGATTAATAATTTTTTCCTAGCACTGCAGCCCATCCTCCAATTCATTGCCAAAGTATCAAAGCTAAGCTAGGAGGCTCATGATATGATTGAGCAGTTCCCACGGTTTATCTTGGAAAAAGTTTTGGAAGAAAAAAATCTGCTCATTGAGCTATACTCGGTCTCTGATGAAAACCTCACCAGGGCAGGAATTGAAGATCGGGATGCTACTGCTCAGATGACAAATAAGTTTATCCATTGCCACTCTACCTTCTAGTGCACTAAAGCAACCACAACCACTCTGAGCAAGACACTAGACAACATACAGGAGGGTTTCTCCAAGTTAAACAAGATGGGTTTTCCATCCCCGTTCCTTGAAAATGTCTCTATTGCTATGGCTGAACAAATTGTAGAAATAATAGAAGAGAAAGAAAATGATCCTGATGCTTTCAAGAATTTTAGTCATCTTCCCACCACAACTGACATTGAGGGAGTTATTCATCCGCTTGCACAACTACTATTTCATTGCGAAGCAAGGGACGATTTACCTAATGCACTTCCTCATAAAGAAACTATTGATCTAAGTTGAGCATAGGAGAATTTCTGCAACATGGTAAGGCCATCTGAGGATGAATGGTCACCTCTACAGGTGACTCTTTCCAATCTCTGACTCTGTTATCTAATGAAATGGCACTTTGGTTTGTAAATCAGAGAAATTTTGGGTTCTCTGTTCCTCAAGTGAAATGACCCTGATAGTTTCCAAAAGTTGTTAATAAGTACTTAACAAGCTCCCTTTGGGTGTATTTTTCCTCTATGTATCAGTCTATGCATCACAGGGAATCAACTTAGCATTTTTTTTATGAAAATTCTATTTTCCCCCTCCACGTGTTTTCTCTGTGCATCCCGAAGGTTTTTGTTCCTTTTGCATTTGGGGAATCCCCTCTGTGCTTCCACGTGTCATAGCTATGCACTATTTTTGATCTTTCTTTTTTGCTTCCTCATTGGGATCCACTCGAGTGCCACAAAGCTCCCACTCCCAAGAATTTGGTGGGCTCCACAATTGTTGTATGTGGTGTACTCTTGCTACGTGTCTACTCTTCGCAAATCTTTTAGCGTGGAGATGAAGTAATGACCGCAGGTAGCAAAATGCTGCCACGTGTCTCTTTTGCACCTGATCAATGATCATTTCCTCTGCTATTGGATAGTGCTCTACCCATTCAACACATGTAGCCTTAGCACAAGTATTCAAGGGCGAGAGATAAAGGTTCACATGGGCAGTGAAATGCTGCCATGTTCCTAGTCGGCGGATCTCATATTTGGGCAATCAACCAGATGAACCAAATGCTGCAATTGGAAAATATGTGTCATAATAATTTACATAGGATGGTGACACTTGTTTGATTAGCCTTGTCGGGACCACCACCATCATTTATAGATGTACCTATTCCTGGAATGACTAGATGCTTGGTTTTGAATCGTTTCTGTTGAAACGACTTGGGGAATATTCTTATTTCTGTATCATTGCCAAGGGATAGCGAAATATTTTCTGTTGCTACTCTCCGAAGCGGTGGGAGTTTTTTCCGCTATATATACTTTTCTCTGTTGTGAGAAAGAGACCAAAATTTTGAGGAAACAATGGTTTTGGTTAAAGATGCTAGGCCTTTATTATTGTTTTATTTTATTGCAAAATACTTTTAGACTGTGCTAATTGTTTGGCCTTTTTGTTCTTTCATGCTATTTGATTAAACTATAAAATGTGCTTTTATTGTCTAGACATTTCATTTAAGAACTTCTATATATATTGAATGCAAGTTTACTAGTCTAGACAATGTCTAATGACTCTTCTTGGTAGTAGGAATGTATGCAATGTTATTTTATGTCAATGATTGGATTGTCTGTACTATAATCTTTAATTTCTACTCTTCTAGAACACAACAAATACCAATTAGGCCCTTAGATCTATGATTTATCATGCCTATCATTAAGTCTTGGTGCATCACCTTAGGTTAGACATTATTTTATTATATTTGTTTCCTTCTCTCTTTCCAAACCCCCATTATAGAAGAAGTCGACTTCTCTAAAAACCCAGAGGTCACTCAGTTTAGCACAAAAGGTCCCCCATAAACTGAGTTTCCCCTAAGACACTGTTACCTTGTCAAATTTTGGCGTCAACAGTAACTTCCATCGGTGTGACAAAGAGAGTCAGGAAGACATTTTAAACCTACTCCGATAACATTTGTCTTGCCGATATATTTCCTCGTGCTTCATTGGTGAGACATGATGGGTATCTTGTCGATAGTATTTCATCGGTGAGACATGTATGCTCGGGCTAACTTATAGATCTCTCTCTGATAGTGTTTGTCTTGCCGATGAATTTCTTCATCAGCGAGACCATGAGTTGTATCTTCCCAATAGGTATCCTCCTATGAAATTTGATCGATGTGACAGTCTTGACCTCTCGCCAATATTCCCAAAACACCTATGTTGGAATGTAATAGCTTATGGATCAGAGAGACCTGCATCTACTCATGTCGATATGGATTATTTACTCAAATGTTTTTGCTTAGAGGAATTTTAAGGTATCAAATGGTCAAAACTGATGTGATCATTAGTAATTATGATATGCAAAGGAGATTATATCAATTTTACACTCAAGATATGGATTTCTTTGGGAAATTTATAAGTGAAAATTACTATAAAATTTTGAAAATTTAATAGCTCCAACACAACCCTTAGGTGAATCAACTCAAGATGTGAATCTACAGATTTCCTTTTTTTGAAAGGATGGGGGTCTTGGTCAAACAAAACTTTGGGGAGAAAAACTAAAAATATTAAATCAAAACCAAATTGTAATCTAACACTTGGATCTTGAAGCTTAAGCTCAATATTGACAAAACAAAAAATTGAAATGCAGATCAAAGAGAGGTAGATCTAAGTGTACCTTTCACCAAAAGTTAGTTTTTGAAGTTGATTTGGGACTCATTTTCCTAGGGGTGAATGGGTCCTGAGTTAGGGTATATCTGCAACTTTTGGGACCCTTTGCTATAGATATGAATCCTTCAATTTTCCCAGGTTTTAGGTTTGAAAAGTCAGAAATAAATTCAAACCCTTGAATAAACCTTGGAATGTAAATATGCAACTTGCATGAAATGAATTCAATGGATGTGGATCTTGAAACTTTAATCTTGCTTGAAAGAATGAATTTGAATGCTTGAATGGATCATGAAACCATCATCATATTAGGTCCAAAAACATGCATGATGCAAGAATACTTTGAAATGAAAATTGGATCTTGATTGTTGCAATAAATCTTCAATAAATATGCTCTTGAATGCCTTGAATTGCTCTTGAAATTCTCTTGATAATCAATTTTTCTATAGGAGTGCTTGCATAAAAACTCTAGGTGAAACATAGTGAAATGACCTTATATTTATAGATATGTATCCTTAATTTCCCGAAATTCAAATATCACAAGCTGACATCTGAATATAGATTTGAATATGTTAAAATATCACCAAAAAAATAATTTAAATTTAGGTCCTAGGTCTAAGGGAGGACTCATTCGCCCATGGGCGAATGGGTCCTAGGTCCCTAACTCTAGGACACACATTGCTCAATGAGAATTGTAACATGCCTAACTAATATTTCCAAAATAAATTAATAATTTGACATTATGAATATAAATTTGTGACATAAATCCCATAGCTATTTTCCAACATAGCATTTTTATGTCAATAAATTAAAAAAATATGAATATATATTCATTTCCAAATTCAATAGTCAATATACAAAGTTTGACTTGGAACCAAATCACCACATAGTCAATACATTGATTAAATTAATGATACAAGTACATAAAATAGAATTCCATTGTAATTCCTCTATGATAGCTCACCTCCACTGGGGGACGAGAACATGGTTGAGGTGCTTTACCACCCAACCACAAAGCAATGCTTCCTCAAAATTCTTCAGTCCATCGAAGAATACCCAACCTTGCATGGAACACTTAGCAAGAGATACAGTTTGCAAGGTGGAATCTGTGCGTGCCTAATAACATACATTTCTATCTATTGTTAGAACATGCAAGTTACATGTTAGGTAAATAAAAGAAATAATAGAGAGGATAAATATTAAATAGTCTATTCCAAAATAAAAATGACTGCAAAGCTTGTCCAAGCTCATGCTACATAAAATGCAACTTAAATTAGATTTGGAAAAGAAAATCCACTCTCTAGCACCCATTCCTAGAAGATAGATTTCCATAACAAAGGGGTATCCCTCCCTTCTATACAATCTACTAGCATCAAATTCCAGTGTGCTACAATCTATCTTAGTACTTTATATCATTTCACTTCATCAATCTTCAACAAGTAATCCATTTAAAATATGGTATATCCACTCATCTATTCATCATATAACTATATTTCCTTAAGATTCATATTTTAATTCAACACTATTCCATTTCTACAATTCTTTCCATTGCAATTGAAATTAAACAATCATATTCAAATGAGTAAATTAAGATGAAATAAGAAGGTATACCGCATGTATGTGTTCATGCATAAACGACGAGTTTATGCATGTTCACATATATGCATATTATTCATAGTTTGTATATGCGTATACATTCTTTAAGAATAATAAAAGTAAAATCTATTCAACATGCAGATTTACAGATCAAGATAGATTGATTTCTTCAGATACATAAATTCTGGTCTTATCTACTATGTTCCATTACAACACAATGAAATCACAAAATCAACTTCAGAAGCATAATGAAAATCAGTATTAATTTTTGTCAAAATTTATCAATTTGAATTGCTTTGGGAAAACATAACATTATCCTGCAATCATCTAGTTCTAGATAGACACCAAATCATTTATTTCTCTATGCCTAATTAGAACATTTTGGTGTTCTACATTCTATTCTTTAAACCACACATGTATGCTTATCTAATGAAAATATTGGGGTCAATCTGCATTAACTATACTATCGGCCCATATCCTTCACCTAATGTTTCAATGGTGTTGTCGGCCTCATGCCTGAGGAAATGATTTATCACTTGAAAGTTACAAAGTACATGCTACTACTCGAATCTGTATGATTATTACACATGATTGATGAGCATGCACACACACACATATATCTGTGTATATATATACATATATATATATATATACGTGTCGTTGAGAAGTAAAGAGAATACATTCATAAGATGCGAGGGTTTCATATACCCTCAACCTTTAATGGCTGATATGCTGTTAGCCACAAATCAATATAAGACATGCATTATTGTTTACAAAATATTACAACAACAATCACAATAGAATGATAGCATCATTCCTATCTATATTCTAAACGAAGCTTGATCATTCAACACAAAATGGAAATAATAGTATGACATAGGGAATGCATTCCCTAATACATATTTATATGTTTAAAGACCAACCTTGGTCAATACAGATTTACACTGGGTTGATAACATTCATCCACACTATGCTTGAATAGGACGAGGTATATCGTCCATCAACCTGCAACATGGTTGGCGTTATTATTTTTGCATTACCATACACATGAAGCATAATGATATGGATCATTCTAAGTTAAGATTTACACTCGAATGGTCTAACCATTTAGCCCCATGAAAAAATATACATACATATTATTGCAAATGTAGATATTGTTTGAATGGGTATCATGGGTGGTCAAAACCAAAAATGGTGTTCTCATCACAGAGAACATATCGATGTTCTCAAGTTTGAAGATAAAATAACATGTGAGATAGAGCCCAAACATAGACCTTCTAGCTGATCATTCTTTTGCATGTCGTTACACATAGTGAAGGTAAAAAATGGGGCTTTCATTTTCCCCAAACATGGAAAGTTCTATAATTTCACAAAACATAAAATGGAAACAAAGCCACAAGTATAAGACAAAGCTAATAACAAGGAGCTCGATTTCTAATTAAGTCAAGCTTTGCTCAAAAGATAAGGAAAAATCGATTATTTTGAAGGAAACATTTTAAGAAGGCATTATTCTTACCTCTTATTTGCAAGTTAGATTCTCTTTCCTCAATCGAATAAAATTGGCTATCTCCCCTCTTCGTGCTTTTTTCCTTCTATTGCTTTTTCCTCAATCACCTCCCCTGATTTTGCTTGATTGACTCCTCTAATTCAAAATTATCACTATCTTTGTCCTTTGATTCATTGCATTCTATTCTTGGAGTGCTCTTAACTCTCCATAACTCCACTATCTAATTACCTCACTCCACTGTCGTTTAACATTATCCATTCATTCACATTGTTTTAAGTGGTTGACATTATGAAGGGATTGTGTGAATAATCACTATCATTAGTTCCTTCCATATAGTTTCACAACAAATTTGTGAATAAAAGAAACACGTATATTGTAGAAATTTTTTTATACTTATTTATATATATATATATTTATTTAATTATTTA
The DNA here is from genome assembly GCA_007258455.2 of Sequoia sempervirens. Classification (NCBI taxonomy): domain Eukaryota; kingdom Viridiplantae; phylum Streptophyta; class Pinopsida; order Cupressales; family Cupressaceae; genus Sequoia; species Sequoia sempervirens. The sequence continues at coordinate 1,252,317,951 of VDFB02271358.1, read as the reverse complement.
AATTCACAATCATACATTTTTTTATTTCCTTTGTCAAGAGTTTACTTTCAAGTTCTTTAAAAGATCAAACAACATAATCGTTCTTCTCATAATAGTTAGGTACAATCAAATGCATTTCCATTTCCATTATGAAATTAGCTTTAGAATAGATAAGGCAAGACAAACAATTCCATAATTTTTTATTTAAGTTACCGATTTATTCATTCATGATTCATACAAGCAAGAATGATATTTTTTTCATTTACAAGATAAATGTAGATGTCATGGTCTACTGTGGTTTGTGAGATTCCATATTCCAATCTTGCTTACCATTTTTCATCTGGCTAAGCACCCCTACCTCAACCAAGTTCTCATTCTTCAACCTGTTCCTGCACACACACGTTCTTGCACTTGCCATCTTTATCAATAACCTTTAACTGATAATCATTATGAAATAACTCTTTTAAATCATAAAATTTGAAAAATGAATAATTTTCTATATAGCATTTGTATTTATCAAATTCATAAACAATAACTCATAAATATCATTTTATCCATTTTTAATTAACTTAACATTATTAAATGCAAGTAAAGAAATTAAGATGTGACAAGTGTTATGTTAAGGCATTAATGAATGTCGGGTTTCCTCTTTGGAAAATATAATAAGATAGGCTTGGATTTGAATTAAAGGGGACAATTAAGGAAAATTAAGCTCAATTATTTAAAGGAGCCCTAAATAAGTGTGAAAATGTAAAGGGGTACACTTCACAACACCAAAATAAGGCACAATTAAGTCCATTTTAACATTAAATCTAAATTAAGTGTGAAATTTAAAAGGGATACATTTTTCTACACTACATTTAGCCCCCACTTTAGTGAGAGGATGAGAACAAGCTCAAAATCACACTAAAGTATACTTTCAAAACATATGTATGCAACAATGACAAGATTACTCAATCATAAAACACCAATACTTAAAAGGAAAAGGTAAAATTAAAAAGGTGGATCAAGCCTTGATTGTCCAATGTGATGTGAAACATGCCTTAACTGTTTGTCCAAAATAAAAGGGAAGATCAAGCCTTAACTATCCAACATGATGTGGAACACATCTCGACTACTTTTCTAAAAACATTCAAGAGAACTCGATGTTTAGCATGCAAACAATAACACACACTCACTTCAGGCTAATGGTACCTTAGGCTCCACTAGGTGAGCCCCCAAAAAGTGGCTTAGTGAGAAAGTCATGCCAAGTCTATGGGATCTCATTGTACTAACCATATCAAAGCTATCCCTATGATAACTCCAATAGGGCACCACAAAAAAAAACAAAAACTTTGAGCTTCACAAGGTTAACAAGTTGTATTATGTTAAACAAATGAATAATAAATAAAGGTTTGTTCAAAGGGATTTTCCTTAGTTCATGTAAGGTCTCCTCTTAGGGAACATCTTGCTTAATGTCTCCAAGAGAGGAAAATTCAAGGATAAAAGATCCACAATCTTAGGGAATGCAGTGCGTAGCATCATCACTAAGAGGAAAGTTGTATGCCAAGAAATATTATGCTCTCGGAGGACATCAAATCCAATGACACCACCAAGAAAAAGACAAATCACAAGAAGAAAGAAAATATGGATGCCCCCACTTTAAAGAAGTTGCTAGCACCATTACTGTGAGAAATTTACTTTAAAGTAGCCAATAATCAATGCTAAACAATAAAGAGGACATGAGATCTTATTCGAAAATCCCTATGCCAAGTCATATGTTTCCAAATGAAGCTACGTCATGAAAAAGAGATATGAGGGGGTTTCCCCCAAAATGAAATCCCAAAACACATAAGGGATCCACAGATTTGGGGTTAGTATATATTTTCTACAATGTGATTATAAAGCTCAAAAATGTCACCATTCCCCAAATACTTGCAAAAAAGGAAGAATGACACATAGAGAGTGATTTTTTTTTTTTTAGGTCAACATGGAAGAGACCTAAATGTCTCGACACCTTGTGTCATCCCCAAAAGGAAAACACAAGACAAAATAAAAGATACAAGTTTATGAAATATACAAGAATGTAGATTCAAAATAGAGGAATGCACATGAAGAGAGATGCATCAAACAAAATAGTATGGGGAGATCACATTATGCACATGCAATCACACAAAGAAACATGAAAAATAAAAAAAGATAAGACTAGTAAGGAACCTCCGAGTCAACCTATAGCAAGTCATCTGCATCCCAATCTTGATCAGTATATGTGAAAGGTGGATAACCAACCAAAGGGACAACATCAAGTGCAAAACTAGGACAAGCACCAAATTCAACACTCTTATTAGGAGGATCATCATTTAAGCTCATAGAAGGTGAAAATAATGAATTCAACTCATTATGCACTTGTTCATCAATCTTTGCAATTTCACTATCATCATCCAATTTAATCACAATAGGATGTCTATTGAAAATATCCATAGAAGGTTGTTGTTTATGTTGTGGTGAAGGTAGAGAGGCATCATGCATTTCTTGAGACAAGTTTGGATTTTTGGTTTTCTATGTTGTTATTTTCTTCTTTTGCTTGAACGAATTAGAAACAACATGACGTCTACACCTATGCTCTTTGGCATTTTGATTTCTTTTCATGTGATTTTCAAGTTGTAATTATGTAGGAGCAGGTTTATCAACCATAGGTTTCTTTTCTTCCCTCAAGGGAGGAACAAAAGGAACCATGGGAGGTTGCTCAACCACTTTCTCTTTGGATTTATCAATTTTTTTGACTTTAGGAGGCACAATGGGATTTGTTTGATTATCTCATGGTATTTTATATGAAATAAGGGAGGATTTGTTATAGGCTGGTCTTGGTTACATGGGACAGCTTTTGGTTCAATTATGGTTTCATCAAGGATAGGAGGATCAATCATGGGTTGAGGAATATTGCTAAGGGATAATTTTACTATGTGCTTTGCCTTAAAATTTTGATAGGATTTGAAAAAGAAGTCTTCACAGGGTCTAATAGGTTTAATAGGATCAGGACAAAATAAATCCAATGAAAATTTCCCATGGGAAGACATAGGATTAAAGCCACTATGATGTACATTAAAGATTTCATTGCCAAATGGAAAATTTAAACATTTATGCACAACTGACGGGACAACATTCATGGAGCGAAGCCATGGATAGCCTAACTTCACATGAAATTGGTCTAAAGTTGGGATGATGGTGAATGGGACATTTAATTCTTTCGGTACAACCTTTAAAGTAAGATTTATCGAACCAATCATAGGGAAAACAAAACCATTATGCATTTTGATCCATGCTTTCGATCTTTCGTATGTATCTTGATAAAGCTCATGCAAAAATAGAAATTATTCAATGATCACATCATCTACATAGACATGATCAATTAATATCCCATTAGTAGGCTTGTCATTGATTCTTCCAGCTATGTAAAGAGGACCATCGGGTGCATGTTTAAGTATGTCTTGTTGTGAGAAATCAATACCAAGCGATATCTTAGTTAGGCCCTTACTATTGGTATGTGGCGATTGATCATGGTATAATGTACACTCTTTGTGTATCCTTGCCGAGGTCTACGGTTGGGCTGGGCCCTAGGTGGGGGTTCGAGGGCGACAACCCCCGAGAAATTTTTTTTCCCATTTTTTCACATCATCACCAAAAAAGGAAAAAAAACTGACTTTGTAAAACCCTAATTCTTGAAGCTTCTACAAAGCTTGTTATAAGCGGTTTGGATGGGGGTTGTAGTAGGGAATTATTAGTGAGATTGTAATATGTTTTACACTAGATAATAAAATCATTGGATGGCTGTGGTTTTGTGGATGTAGCTCAGATTGGGTGAACCACGTTAAATTCTTTGTGTTGTTTTGTTTCTTCTATAATTTTGTGTGTGTTTTATTTCTCTATTTTATTGATCAAATCTGCATTTAACTGTTAGATATCTGCCTTCTAACACTAATACTTATGAGGTTTAACATTAATAAATCCAACCAAACCATCCATAAGGTTGTTCTCATTGTCTTTCATTTTTTTGTCATCCACGTCAACATTCATCACATCATTCTTTGTTTCACTAGATTTGACAAAGGAAATATTATGATTTGGCATAGGATTGGTAAAGATTTGCAATTTTTGATTAGGAGGAGCTAAAAATTTATTACCTTGATCATTAACACCTCTAATTAGGATATGATTAGAATCAATGAGGTCTTGCACAAGATGTTTAAGATGCTTATGTAATGTTCCTTATCATGTCCATTTTGTCAATGAAAATGGAAACAGGCATTTGGTCTATAGTTTTAAGGTAAAGGCTTAGTAGGATCAAGAGCTCTAATGGGAGATAAGGAAATAAAATCATTTTCTAAGAGATACAACATGATATTGTAAAGGGTATCAATTAGGGGTGTAAACTATCTATTTTTATCTACAAAGGCATATGGTTTTGTTGTCTTTATAGCAACCACTTGGGTGTCAAAATTTTGATTTGATTGAGAAGGATTAAGTTTGTATAAATCCTTTATTTTGTTTCTTCAAAGGTTGATAGTTGGTTTGAGGTGTGGATCCAAACTTTTTTAGGACAGTTAGAGGGAGTTTTCACTTCATGGCTACTAACCAAATTTTGATAATCACGAAGGGTTGTACACAACTGTGTGAAGGAAGGAAATCTTAACATCTCAAGCTTAGCTTGGATTTTATATTGCAAATTGGAAATAAAAATTCTTTGAAGGTCAACATCAGGAATTTTAATGTTTATTTGTGAATAAAGCATTTAGTATCGTGCTATAAAATCAATACCCTTTTCATCAAAATTTTGTTTACATGTCATCAAATCAGCTAAGGTCATCTTAGGAACCATGTGAATTTGGAAGTGGTTATAAAAAGCATCAATAATTTCATTGAATGAACTAATTAAATTATTTTGTAGGGAGCAAAGCCCCTCTAAAGCAACATCTTTCAAGGATTTAGGGAAGAGCTTAGCCAAGATTTTATCTTCAAAAATGAAGTCCCTACATAAGGCCATGTAAACAAAAACATGACTAACATGATCTCCCTTCCCACCATATTTCTCAAACCTAGGAACGTCTATACATTGTGCCATTTGTGTTCTCAATATCTCCAAGGATAATGGGTTGGTTTTGATGTATTGTGAAGGTTGACCATTTTTTTTTTGATTTAATGTGGTGATTTGTTGTTGGAGGGATGAGACATTTTGCAAGTGCATTAAGGATTGGATCATTGATGGTATTGTGAGATGGAGGTGAATAAGGTGGAGTTGTGAATGTATGGGGAGGGAAAGTGAATTGTAGATTTGTAAGAGGGGATGGATGAGGAGATATGAGATTTGAATTCACAAAGCTAGAAGGATTCCCAATGGACATACCTAAGGAAGTGTTGACATTGCTAGTAGGTTGTATGGTTGTAGTAACATGAGTACTAGTGTAGGTAGGAATAGAGGTAAGGGTTGTGGAAGGAAGAATTGAATTACCACCTTGAATTTGAGTATACCCCAAAGCTTGAGCACAACTAGTCATAGTAGAGACATGTTTATCAACAATATGAGCTAGCTTTTGCACAATCTCTATTCCATGTTCATTTTCAAGCATTTTCCTCACATTATCTAAAGCAGGAATGGCACTACTAGCAATGTTTTCAGAAGTTACACATTTTTTCAATTTTTCAATTTTTCCATCTATCCTTCTTATTTTTTCTTGCGGTACATTAGCAACCATTGTTTCAACATCATGCACATTAGTTGTAGGTAGGGAAGGCATTGGAAATGAGGTATGAAAGCTATGATCCATAGTGGGTTGATTAGTATCAACACTAAGTGAAAGAGTTGGAGAACCCAATATCCATGACAAATGGTGTATCATGGAATGATATGAGTCTTGAAATATGCCTCACAATAGTATTCCTAATAGGACACCAAGTTGTGAAGCTCATACAAGTTCCAAAAACTCCATATGCACCCAAAATGGATAGAAGGTGAGATGCAATGAAATAACCTAGGATGTAAAGTGCAATGCAAATATGTAAGAGCAATTTTCAGATTTCAAACAAGATAATTTCTTGATTATACTATGTAAAAAATTGAAAATGATGTATAAATGCAATTTTGAATTCACACAATGCACTAAATTTATCAAATGAAGCTTAATATGATCAATTCCAAGTAACAAAAAATATGCAAACTGAAATAAAAATTTGAAAACAACAAAATAGAATACAGAAACAAATGTTTTAATGCCCATAAACTTAGAAAATAGCCTTGATTAGGGACTTATTTTCCCTTGGGAGAATGGGTCCTATCTTAGGGTTTTTTAAAATGTTTTTATAAAATTCTGAGTTGATTCTTGTAGTTTCTAGATTTTGATTTAAAATAGTGAGTTATAGTTTGAATTTTTTGTGAAATTAAGCTTTAATGCAAATGAAAATTATGAAAAAATGACAAACTAGGAGACCTAATTTGATGTACAATTTTGATTCAATTTTAAAATGTAAATGGATGATGATGCAATGTTATGTAAATGATTTACAAAATGACTATTTTTTTGTTGTATTTTTTAGATTCTAAGAGATACAAAAATGTAATCCTAAAACCCTAAATGAGATGCAAACTAATGCAAGTGAAACAACCCTAAAGTAGATTCAATTCAATGCAATGTAATACAAATGAATGCAAGATCTAGATCTAGGGTGAAAATGGACTCCAAAATAAAAAAATGCAATGATCAAACTCAGGTTCACTAAAATGAAAAGATATAAAAATAGGTTGGGGGATCAAATGGGGTTATGAACCACTTAGGGACCTATTTCTCCTTCTATTTCATTAGGAAATGGAGATCCACACAAAAAATTGACTTACAACCCTTAGGAAAGTCAACTCAAGATGTGAATCTACAAATTTCCTTTTTTTGCAAGGATGGGGTTCCTGGCCAAACAAAAATTTGGGGAGAAAAACTAAAAATAGTAAATCAACACCAAATTTAAATCTAACAGTTAGATCTTGAAGATTAAGCTCAATATTGAAAGAACTAGAAATTGAAATGCAGATAAGAGAGAGGCAGATCTGAGTGTACCTTTCACCAAAAGTTAGTTTCTGAAGTTGATCTGGGACTCATTTGCCTAGGGACGAATGGGTCCTGAGTTAGAGTTTTTCTGGAACTTTCAAGAGCCTCTTCTACAGATCTGAATCCTTCAATTTACCTAGGTTTCAGGTTCAAAAAGCTGAAAATAAATTTAAACCCTTGAACTTGGAATGTAAATATGCAACTTGCATGGAATGGCTTCAATGGATGTGGATCTTGAACCTTGAATCTTGATTGAAATAATTAATTTGAATGCTTGAATGGATCATGAGACCTACATCATCATATTAGCTCCAAAAACATGCATGATGCAAGAAGACTTTGATATGACAACTAGGTCTTGATTGCTGCAATAAATCTTCTCTTGAATGCCTTGAATTGCTCTTGAAATGCTCTTGATCACCAAATTTTCTATAGGAGTGCTTGCATAAAAATTATAGGTGAAACATAGTGAAATGAACTTATATTTATCGATATGTATCCTTAATTTCTCAAAATTCAAATATCACAATCCAACATTTGAATATAGATTTGAATATGTTAAAATACCACCAAAAACATAATTTAAATTTAGGTCCTATGTCTAAGGGAGGACCCATTCACCCATGGGAAAATGGGTCCTATGTCCCTAACCCTAGGACACGCATTGCTCAATGAGAAGTGTTATGTTAAGGCATTAATGAATGTCAAGTTTCTTCTTTGGAAAATGTAATAAAATAGGCTTGGATTTGAATTAAAGGGGCCAATTAAGGAAAATTAAGATCAATTAATTAAAAGAGCCTAAATAATTGTGAAATTGTATAGGGGTACACTTTACAACACCAAAATAAGGCACAATTAAGCCCATTTTAACATTAAATCCAAATTAAGTGTGAACATGTAAAAGGGATACATTTTTCTACACTACAATACTATAGAAAAAACACTCACAACTTCAAAAGATAAATTCATTATGTGGGTCATTTAGCAAATGAAAATCATGTATGGTGAATAAAAAGTTTATAGATTTACACAAAGATCATTCCTATAAACTTGCGTTACTGAATCTCAATCCGACCCTTCATACACCAAAATTTTGGCAATTGTGTAGTCATCCATACCTCCAATTTTATTCAAATATTTCTTAACTAATTCAAATATATTTTTTGATGTTGTATTTCCTTCATTTTATGAGTAGAGAGTAGGTGATGTTGGAAAATATTTTTTCCCATGGTATACACTTTCATACATACCCAATACATATTATCTAATATTGTAGTTTCATCTAAAGATAATGAAATAAAATTTTACTCTCTTATTTTTTCCTATACATCTTGTATTTCCACTTTAGCAAGAAAACTTTCCTATTTTCATCCACTATTTATTAACCAATGTGTGTTAGGAAGGTTAGAAATTCTTGTAAAAGATAATAAAATATTATATTATAGGTAATCTATCATAGGATATCCTCTAGTCAAAATATGAAAATCAACACTCAACTGAACAATTTTTGCCAATTATGCTTCTCCCATCTTGTTTCTAGATTGAGATTCAATTGAATCTCTACATGCATCAAGCTTCACCTTTCTTTCCATGTGAACATTATATTCCAAGGTTTTCTTAACATGGTTAGATTAATCATGCATTAATCATGCATTAGCTAATAATTGATTAATCTTTAATTAACTATTAGGTTAATTTATTCTCATGTACTTAAGCTAAACTTAGGAGTACTTTTTTCTGTTAACTAGAGTGAGCTTTTATTAATCATTTTGTCTCATCATATAGGGTGTTGAGACTTTTCATGATATAATCTATTTATCAGTTAGGTTTTCTCCTCTAAAAAATTCACCCTCATTGTATTATCTCACAATCTCCATGAAGACTCTTGATGTTCATTCTATAAGCTTTTCTTATTGAGGATATAATAAATCATTGTTTGCAACTCTCTTTGCATAGAAGGTGTTTTGGTTCGTTGTTTGATCCTACATCTCATGTTTATTCACAATTGTAACAAACATGAAGAAATTATTCCTTTATTTTCTACCTTATCACTAATATTTACATGACTTACCCAAAGGTTTTAGGAAGAATCTTCCAAAATTTTGAGGTGATGGAAAGGTTTCTAATGATGAACATTTGAATGCTTTCTTTGCTACATGTGGGGTCCTAGGAGTGCAACATTAGGATGTTGCTATAAGGTTATTTACTGAATCTTTAATAGATTTTGTTGCAAAATAGTTTTACCATTTTCCTAATGGTTTGATTAATTCATGGGATTTCATGAAGACTAAATTTGAAAGTAGATTCAAGAGTGCTAAAGATGAACATTTCCTCTTATCCCAATTAAATCAATTGAAGATGGAGATTCATGAGCCAATGAGAGAGTTTTTGGCTAAGTTCAACAAGATAGTCAATAAAATTGATGCCACCAAAAGGCCTATTGTAGAAAACCAAAAAATATTTTTCATTAATTCAATGCCTCTAGATATTATTTTACACTTAAGGAGAGCAAGAGTAGCAAACTTGAATATAGCAAAAACTCTGGAAATTAAGCTTAAAGACAATTTTATCAAAAGGAAGTGGAAAAGAGAGTTACAAACTAAAAATGATTAACCATCAACATCCTTTAATCCCATGATATAGAGGCTAGCCAATGATATCATTGCCTTAAAGAGGTAAATGCCTAAAAATTCTCAATATTTTTAGCAACTATATCAATATATACCAAGGAAATGTTACAATCAACAACTTAGAGGTAGCAAGAGATAGATGCAATTACCCCTTACACAACATAGACTGGCCATATAGGTACCACCAAGAGCAAATGGAGGTAGCATGTGCACTTTCCATCTAACAAATGATCATTATGGAAACACATGTCTAGAGATTAATAGACATGCAAATGACAATAATGAGAGAAGTAGTCGAAGAGGTTGGTATTGAAGAAACTATACTTGAAAATTATGGCCTTTGTAATTAACTTCCTCAAATATGAGTCTGATTCAAAAAGAGGAGGTGATATTTATATAACATTGGATGTTTCTTCTTGTGTAGTGCTCACTTGAGGGTAGCAATGTATTAATAGAAAATATACACTTAACTTCTAGTAACCTAACTTCTCCTTTTAGTTTTCAAAAGTATTTGTATGTTTCCCATAAAAATCCAACTGCTCAGCCTCCTGAAAAGGGTGTTAATCATTTTTATATTGTAGATTATTGTAAAAATTCCAAGATTCAAATTTCTCCTACTAGTACTTAAAGTTAAATTTGAATGAAATCGATCAATTAGTGAAATTTGTGAAATATGAGAGTGTTGAAGCCAATATAGCTAATGAATAATTATTATATCTTAGAGTCTCATCCTTTGGTTTATCTTCTATTACTAAAGACCATACTTTTTTCATAACTGATTTAAAACCTAATCCTTTTTATGTGTCTCTGTATATTAATGGTCATAGGATAAGTAATTGCATTGTTGATTCTGGAGCCTCTAATAATGTGATGCCTGCTACAGTAGAAAAAGACTTAGGGTTGTCATTGAATAAGAATTTTGGTAGATGTTATTCAATGGATTCTAAGAAAGTTCCATTAATAAATCAAATAAAAGATGCTTAAGTATCCTTGGCAGCTCATCTAGGAAATAGACTTAAATTAACCATCCTAGTGGTAGACATCCACACAAGTTATGGCATGTTATTGAGGCATAGTTTCTACAAAGACCTAGGAAGATAAATCCAAATGGATTGGTCCCATGCTCTTATCTTGCTTGGAAATAAGAAAGTTTATTTAGAGTCGAAGGGAAAAGCTAAGTTCATAATTTTAAAGTCTGATGACCCTGATCTCAGATTTTATATGATGAAGAAGAGTTTGGGAATTATATGATGTTTTCAAAGAATACAAGTGATGAAAATTTCCCTAGTCCAGATATCTCTGAAATATGAACCCTTGAGTTTTATGGTAGATGCTCTAGCTTAGGCTCTGGTGCTAGAGTTGTATTGATATCACTTGATGGAGATAAATTTCCTTCATCATATAAGCTAGAATTCAAGAATACCAATAATAATGCTAAATATGAAGATTTGATGTTAGGACTAGCAGAAGCTAGAGAAAAGTGAATTAAAAAGTTGAGGGCAATAGGTGATGTTGAAATCATTGTCAAACAAGTAAAGAAAATGTTTATGGTGAAGAATGAGAGACTAAAGCATTACAATAATAGAGTTTTGGATGAGATAGAACATTTTGATGCCTTCTTGATTGAAATATGATGCAGTACCCAAAGGACAAAATAATAGATCAAATTCATTAGTTGTATAGGAATCTTTGCTTCTTCCACATCCTAATTTTAAGTATGATTCTTATAGGATTGAAATGATCTATCAACCTAGTGTCCCTGATAATGTTGAATTTTGGAAAGTGTTTGAGAATGATAGGAAGATTCAAGCTTTCTTGAAGAATACAAAGATGTTCATGGAAACATTCTTTGAGGGTAGTACAACTGAATGTAAGGAATTCTCTAATAAAGAGAGCGAACTAGAAGAAGGCATAGTAAAAATTAAAGGTAATCAAATTCCTAATGGTCTGATTTCACTTGAGGAATTATTTGATAGAAATGATAGATATATCAAGAAGAAGATGAATGATTATATCAATGATTCAGGTGAATATGAGTGTTAACATTGGAAGCCTAGATGATCCAAAATTAGTCTACAATGGAAAATGTTGTATGCCAAATGAAAGGAATAGATTGGTTAAATTACTTGTGGAGTATAAGGATGTTTTTTCTTGGTGTTACGATGATTTGAAAAATTTCATGGATGACCAATTACAACATCATGTACCTCTCAAACTTGGGACATCTCCATCTAGGAAAAACAAAGAAATTACAATCCCAAGATCATTGATGCAATCTTTTGTGAGTTTGATAAAATGTTGAAGGAAAATATTATCTACCCTATCCATCACTCTACTTGGGTAGCAAATATAGTTCTTTTTTGCAAGAAGATCAGAGAGATAAGGATACATGTGGACTTCAAAAATTTGAATTGGTCTTCTCTAAAAGATAATTATCTCCTACCAATGATGGAACACATGTTGCAAATAGTAGTAGGTGTAAATATGATGTCCATGCTTGATGGTTTTTTAGGTTATAATCAGATCGGTGTGGATGAAAAGGATCAACATAAAATAATTTTCATAACACCTTTGGGTATGTTTTCTTATAATCACATGCCTTTTGGTCTGATAAATGTTGGGTCTATGTTTCAGAGAGCCATGGACTTGTCTTTTGGTGATTTGAAAAACAATATTATAGTAGTATACCTAGATGATTTGATTGTATTTTCTAAAAAGAGAATCATTTGAAAGACCTGGAAACAATCTTGCAAATATGTAGAAAGTATGACATCTCCCTCAATCCAAAGAAATCTTTTTTCTGTGTTACTGAAGGAAAACATTTAGGGCACATTGTCTCTAGAAAGAAGAAATTAGGATTTATCTAGAGAGATTTAGAGCCATCCAGTAGTTAACCCTTCCTTGAAACAAGATAGGTGTGAAGTATTTCTTTGGGCAAGTAAACTTTTTGAGAAAATTTGTTCCATATTTCTCAAAGATCACTAAACATTTAGTGGAAATGATGAAAAATAAATAAAGGTTTTAAGTGGAATGAGTCTAGAAAGAAAGAATTTAAGGACATAAAAGGAGCCATCACTGACACCCCTGTACGAGTTCATCCTGATTTCAGTAAAGATTTCATCATTTATTATCATGCTTCATAACACACTTTTTCAGCTATCTTGTTGTAAAGAATGACAAAATAATTGAAGATCCTATTGCTTTTATGAGTTTTCCACTCAAAAAGCATGGATTGAAATACTCACAGATTGAGAAACATGCATTTTTTGTAGTTAAAGTGGCCAAATAGTCCAGGTTTTACATTTTACATTCTGACTATGTGGTATATGTACCTGTTCATGCAATCAAGAGTATCCTTACCCAACAAGCGATTGGATACAATAAAATTTGAGCTTGGGTGGTGAAAGTACAAGATTATGATTTAGATATCAATATTACTAAATTTGTTCGAGGTAGAGGTCTTTGAAAACTCATTGTTGAGAACGAACCTGAAGCAAAAGAAGAATCTCCAATGGTTTTGTTTGTAAATTTTCAAGATCCATGGTTTTATGATGTTACATATTATCTTACCTATGGAGAATTCCCCCCATGCTTATCTCCTAGAGAAATGCAAAATATGATATCAAAGGCATCTAAATATGTAATTTGGAATGATACTCTGTACAAAAGAGCATTAGATGAGACTTTCCTAAGATGTGTAGATAAGGATCAACAATAGAAACTTTTGGAGGCTTTTCACAATGAAGCGTGTGGTGGTCACTTCTCATCCACCATGACTGTTTTCAAAATTCTCAAGAAATGTTACTACTGGTCGAGTATGTTTAAGGATGCCTATCACTAGGTAGCCAAAGTGTGAAAAGTGGAAACAATTTGCTGGTAAACCTCAATTGGCAACTCTTGCTTTGAATCCAATAGTGATTGAGGAACATTTCTAGCATTGGGAATTAGATTTTTTGGGGCTAATTAAACCAATTTTAATTGTCGGTCATGCTCATATCTTGACATCCACAGACTATTTCACTTAGTGCGTATAATCCATCCCTGTGAAACGTACTACTTCAGAGATTGTTTGCAATTTTATTAAAGAAAATGTTTAGTATGTTTTGGAGTCCCACAAAAATTGGTGACAAATAATGCAACCAAATTTTTATCTTTTGAGGTTGTTCTTTTCTATTATAAACATGGGATTTACTTATCCCACTCATCTGATTATTATCCCTAAAGTAATGGCCAAGCTGAGTCTAGCAACAAGAACTTAGTATCAATTATGAAGAAACTTGTAGATGAGAATCAAAAGAATTGGCATAAGAAGCTGTACGAAGCTCTTTGGGAAAATAAAAATACACCTAAGAGGGAAATTGGGATGTCTCCCTTTGAATTGGTATATGGCATTGGCTCAACCTTACCTTTTCCATTAAACTATTAGCCATGAAGTTGCAAACTATTTTAGAGGACCAATAATTTCAAGATTCCTTGGAGAAAAGAATCATGTACCTCAGTAAGATGGGAGAACAAAGAAAAGACATGGTGGATAGGATTACACTTCATCAAGCTAGGGTAAAGAAGATATTTGATAAAAGGGCCAAAACCAAGAATTTCATGGAGGGAGACATGGTGTTACTTTGGGATAAGAGAAAGGAACCCAAGGGTGCTCACAACAAGTTTTATTATTTATGGAAAGGTCCTTTTAAAATCAATCAAGCATATGGGAATAATGATTTTAGCTCGACATACCTAGATGGCATAGTCTTGCCACTTCCATATAATGGGAAAGACTTGAAATTGTACCAGATCTAAAACAAGTATCCCATGTTCTTGTATATAGTAGTTTAGGTTTTGGTGTGTCTCCCATTTTTGGTGTGCCTTTGATCCTTTTGAAGAGTCCTTTGATTATGTCTTTTGAATTTGTTGCTACTTTTGAGTCTGAACCAGAGACTCTAGGTCGGTTTTGCATCCTTGGCAGTCTTAGTCCACAGTCAAAGCCAACTATTGCCTTGATTTGGGTCCATAATACTCACCCACTTTCAAAATATCAATTTTAATCATTATTTGTCCAAGTATAATACCTATGAGTCTTCAATTCTCTTTGTGTTGTTACTAATACCTCTTGAGTCTCTAAAAGTCTTTTGATACTTAGTCAATTTTGTTTAAAGTTAGTTTTCTAAAGTAGTTTTGAAACTATTGTCAGAACCTGAGAAGGTTCTCACAACCGTATCGGGCTCTAACAAAGTTCTCACAACTCCCATAGTCCCAAAAAAACTTAATTTTTCCTGTAGCGACCTTTAATTTGGTTTTCAAAACTTCTAAAACCGCTAGGGTTTCAAAACCTTTCAATCTTCCAAAAAAAATTTGTTTTCAAAGAGAAAAATGATCATCAGGAAGAAAAAGTGGCTCTTTTATTTGGTTTTGAAACCATCATCACGAGCTGACAAGGGTCTAATAACCTTATTGGGTTCTGAAACCAAATAAAAAACTTTATGTTTTGCAGCCAAAGGAAGAATGGTAAGTCATTCCTCAAATTTCAAAGGCATATATCTGGAGTTCTGACAACTTTTTTCGGGACTTGAAAAGGTTCTCACAACCTTGTTGGTGCCCGATATGTAATTTGTAATATCAAGTTCTTCAATATGAAGTAAATAAGAAAAGAAAGATGATATTTGAAGTAGGTATTAATCGATGTTTTGGAACCTTTGTTGGAGCTTGACAAGGTTTTAAGAAGTAATTAAAATCTCAACTTTCTTCTTCATCTAGAAAATTTGAAGTTGGTGCCAAGGAAGCCATCTACCTTGCATTAATTTTTGTAAGATCTAAATGAGGTGAAATTAATGTCGATTGTATATGAAGAGAAAAGGATGTCGACTCTAATTATTAAACACATTTACAAATAGAGAATTGAGGGCTTTCAAGAGCATGAAAGGTAGAATTTCATTGAATGGATTAGCTAAGATAGAAGCAAAATTTCTTTATAGAGAAATTCCCAGGGAAGATTTAAATTGGTAAGTGCACTCCTAACATCATAACAACTACTTCCATTACAAGTGTTGAACGAATTCCTAGAATCAAAAGTAAGAATTTCTAGGTGATACTTTGCCCAAATTTTTCTAGAATTTGGGAATTGAGATTAAAAGCTAGAATCCCAGTAAAGATGACGTATAAGTACTTGGGATATGAAAATTTGATTGATTTAACTAGCACATTACTTGAAATTGGTGATATGAGGCTAGGGCACATAAATATCGACGAATTTTAGGAAAGGGTGAGAAAACAAGATAGAGATCTAATTACTCAGCCATTACGAACCTTAGACTAGGGAGATAAGGACAAAATATGATAATTTTCTAATTACTCTAGATAGAGCTTCCATCTATGATTGTTTCAGGTTACTTGAAAGATAAGTTTTTTTTGACTTCACTCATGTTGTCACAAGGCCATTTCAGTGAAAAGAAAGGGTACTAAAAATATAACATTGCTAGGGAGTGGTTTGCAATTCCAAAGAAGGTGAAATCCCAACTACCTAAAAATTTGCACAAGTGGCACTCAAGGGATGAAATTTCAGTTATCATTTTATTGTTGTACAAATTAAAGGGTAATGTGAAAGCCCATAAATTTGAAGAATGGATGGTTTTATTCATACAAATTAATTTTCCTAGCCAAATTTTTTTGGATTGGGAAACCCTAATCACTGACAAATTGCATGAAATGATAGCTAATTTTACTATCATTAAATATTTCTATATGTCTTCATACCTCTTTTATGCTTTAGCATGTACTAGGCCTTGGCCAAGACTCCACCTCATGGAAGAATTTGATGACCAAATTCAGATTTATAACTATTACCTTGATTTACAGTTGGAGAGAAGCTACCAAAAATTTAAAAGGGTGAATGATGTATTCACCATGAAGTTAGTCAGAGAACTACAAGGTGATTTGGGGCAAAGGATTTCTCTTGAAGCCATCCAAATTATAAATAAGTACAATAGCCATTTCATACAGTTTTAGAGGTTCACTTATATAAAAATAGGAGGATATGATGGATTACCTCACAAGTTGCCTAAATATGCAGATGATAAGTTCATTCTCATTGAATTCTATAGGAAAATTGTAGAAGTGAACAAGAGATGTTTTGAGAGGAAAAACATTGGTATTCCATTTCCCATTGGCCTTGGGTACTATCAATGCAAATCTCAATCAAATTCCCTCAACCTTGAAAGGGATATTGTGAAGTTTAGCATTTCTACCTATGATATAAAATTCCCATTCGGTAGCAAAATGTTTGTAAAGAACAATTTGCATTTTGGTCCCGACTTCTATCATATTCCTCATATGGAAGATTATTGGGTTGATTGTTCAAATGACTATGAATTTAGAAGAAGAAGTTGGATGAGAATGAATTTGAGACAAATTGTTACTTTTAGATTATGGTAGGACATTAATGGTGTGGAGGATGATGAATTTGGTTTGGTGGACCCCATATTCTTTAGTCATATATAGATACAACCCCTGGTACTGATTGATTGGAGTCTTAGGGAACCAAAATACCTTGAGACTAGAACAAATATAGTCCTAAAGATAACTTGGATATGGCTAGAAAAGAAGAAAGGTGAAGCTTCTATGGCCTAACCTAAAGGGAGACAAAGGACATGAGAACAGGTCAATCCTAGTCAAGTAGGGACCTCTTCATCAACAACAATGTCACCTCCCACACAACACATAGTGACACCAGGTGGTAGAAAAGATGGAGAAGAGGCTCATAAGAAGAGGAGCCCCAAAAATATATGTGATGATGGTCCTCCAAATGATAGTAGGTTGGAAGATCAGATAGAGAAGGAGAAGGAGAAAGAAAAAGAAAAAGGAAATGAACAAGAACAAGAAATTGAGATAATGGAGGTTGATCCCACTGAAGATCAATCAAACCCATCTCAAAATATGATTAAGAAGAGCACATAGAAAGGTAAATCTCCCACTTCCTTTCCTTTAGATTTGAAAAATGTAACAAAGAATCCTCCCTTAAAGAGAGCTCTTCAATTTTCATCACCCAATTCTTCTCAAGCCATCGGTACTACTTCTTCCCCCTCATGGTTAGAGAATGCATTGGCCAATAAAAGGAAAATAGTACATGTTAGCTTACTAAATGACAAAATTATAGGGAAACTATTGCAAATATCTCCCAAGCCCAAGAAGTCAAAGACTACTCCAAGATTGATGGAGGATAGTAGTTTTGGGAATTTATTTATAGAGATTGCACACCCCTCTACACAAAAAAACTTAGTCAAGCTATTGTAGTTGACTTTAATATGAGAAAGGTAGACTTGGGACCCCTAAGTAGGGATGGTGATGTACATAACTTCAAAGTGACTGCCACAAGATTAGTGGAGAGAACTAAGAAGGATAATAAAGATAAAGATGAACTAAAAAAGGCAGTAGAGTTACTCTCCAATTTCCTAAAGTCATTAATAGGCTCTTCTCCCCAACCAATTAGTCAGGAAATTTCTTCCTTTGACCCTAATTTTGCAGTTGGAAAAGAAACGCTTAACAAAGTACAAAGGAATAGTTACTATGGACAAATTACTCAAGAGTGGGTAATAGATTTGAAAGATAAAGGTCTCTCTTTGATTGAGAAGCTTTGAATAAGGTCCAAGATGAACCAACTTTGGTAAATAATGCTATTAATACTAAGATAGTGAATTGAAAACAAGAAGAATCTCTTTGGCTATAGGATGATATAGACCTTGGGGAAATTTTAGATAAAGGATTGGATAAGGCTGCGACATAAAAAATTACTTCATATACAAAAGATCCAAGGCCTATGATGTGGAAGAAAAGCATTGAGTGAAAATTTTCTTTACTAAAACAAAATATCCAAGAGAAAAACAAGTCACTAAAAGAATGCAACCGTATTAATATTGATCTTGTCAAAGAGTTCTCAGAATTTGGTTTCCAACTTAAGAAAAGTGACAACGATGGTGTAGCTATAGTGGATGAATTGAAGAAAAGATTTCTGAAGGTGGTAGACACCTTATTTCGAGAACAAGCCTTTAATAATGAAAATATAAAGAAATTGGCTAGGATCAACTCTGTATTATCTTGGGATGAAAATTTTTTGACCAACCTCATCACTAAAATTGACACCATCCACAACAATAAAACACTATAGAAACTTTGAACCAAAAATGTTATGATTCCTTAGCACACCGAGATTCTTGTTGTCACTCAGGTGCTTAGGGACTACAAAGAATGTGTGGCATCCAGTTAAAAGGACCCAACAATAGATGAAGTGCATGTGGGCCCACCTAATCAACCATCTCAACAGTAGTTGCATTTTATTTGAATGTTTAAATTATATAAATTTTTAATGTATTAAACTTTAATTTTATGGTTCTTTTAAAGAATAAGTTTTCAAGACTCTTAGACAATTACACTTTGAGATGCTTTAAATATGTAATTAAAGGACATTTGAGGGGTCCAAAATTTTGATCCCCATTACACCGTGATGTAAGAATGAGACTTGATCAAATAAGGATCAATAAATATTTTTCTTGTTTCATAAGGAATTATTTTATCTATGAGCATTTGAAATTGAATGTGACGCTTAGTGTTTATTTCTAAGTTTGTGAGCTTGGGTAAATTATTGAATATCACTTTCCTTTGTGATTGTGATATTCAATTATGTAACATTCATCTCCTTTTGGGATATAGTAGAACTAAAATATAAAGAACTTTCTATCTATCATTAGTATTTTTAATCTTTTTGTTGAGCATTGATGATATTCACCTTTCAAACATCTTTAGTTTTATTACCTGTGTGTTCAAGTTGATATTTTCAAAATGCATTGCTTATTTTTAGTCTCATTTGTATCATGGTTATGGA
This sequence comes from Sequoia sempervirens, assembly GCA_007258455.2. Lineage (NCBI taxonomy): Eukaryota > Viridiplantae > Streptophyta > Pinopsida > Cupressales > Cupressaceae > Sequoia > Sequoia sempervirens. The sequence continues at coordinate 1,252,298,404 of VDFB02271358.1, read as the reverse complement.
CAAATGTTAGTTTTCCTTTACTAATTTCTAGTTAAAAGTAGACCCACTTTTTAATTTCAAAAAAAAAAAAATTCTATCATACGAGGGAGTTGTACCTTAATTAGAATTCAAAGGGAAGTTAATCAATAACTTACCCAACTATTTCTTACTTATTTTTCTTCTAGTATGGGCACAGATAGAGTCATGACAATTAAAATTTTTAGGAGACAAATCTATTAACCAACATAACTCTCTTTGTGTGGAAGGTGTTGTTTTCGTTGTTTGATCCTACATCTCATGTTTATTCATAATTCTAACATGGTATTAGGGTGTGGATTCAACAAACCCCTCGATTTTTTATTTTTTTCTCAACTAGGGTTATAAAAGTAAATATGAAATCTTCATTGCTTTTTAAAATCAGCAGCCCCAAGGTCATATGGGTGACTAGCACCTAGCCCTTAGGGGGTTAATTTTTTTTTGTTTTTTTTACAATTTTAGCAAGATTGGGAAAATTGCAATAAATTTTTGCTTCGTTATCAAAATTGGGAAAATGAGATATTGTCAGAAAGATGGTTTCAAACAATATCTAATGGTACTTTTTTTCTCAGATTTTATTGCTAGTACCTTTTATTACCTACAAAAATTAGATGTCATTTTCACTCTCGAGCTCACAATTTTTGATCCATTTCTCTATTTTTTGTGATTCTAGTGGTGTTGGGATGGTCTTTCAAATATATTCACAACCATCTATGCACTTTTTCTAGATTTTCTCCAGGTATGTTTTATTCATGTTTTCACATTCTGGTGAATTACTTGGACATTTTAGCTCCTGGAAACTTTTTGTTTGTGTAAGATGACTTGTTTTAGGCTGTTCTACATGTATTTCCAATTTTATGTCCTATTTGAGAATTTTGAGCATCTTTTGGATGCACTTTCTCTATTGTAGACACATTGAGATAAAGTTCTATTTTGGTGTATACCTTTTGGGAATTTCACATAGCTTGTTGTTTTTCCATCACACCTTTGTCAAGTGAGTGTTCCTTCCATGACAACATCGAATCCCAGTGATTCTTGCCTCATGTGTGTGTGCCTTGTTTGCAAACCCTTTTTTATTTGTAGGTACTTTCATGTGCACATTCATAGATTCTTTGTTCTCCTTCATACACTTCTTCATGACATAATTTTAGTGTACCTTTCTTGGCTCTCCCTTTCTGCATTATGAGGGGGTTTATATGGTTGGTGCTAATGTTTCCTTGGTTTCATTTTTTAAGTGATCTATGTATCTAGTTCTTGTTCCTATGTACTAGGTAGATGTGGTTGCTAGTTACCCATGAATTTTGGTGAGATGGATCATTTACCAAATGGACACTTTGACATTCTTGTTTCTAGAGGTGACCTTCCATTTTCACTTGCTCAATTTTCTTTAGAATATTGGTACCTGTGCTATTTGTATCTTCAAGTTCTAGATGTTTTCCTTTGTTTTCCATCTGATTTGAGTAGTGTTGTTGGTGTAACTCATGCAAATTCTTGTCTTTTTTATCTTGGTCATCATTTTTTTTAGAGGAGGTTCTTCATTTTAGTACTATAGTAGTCATCATTTGACAATTTTCTACAACTTATTCATGCTTCAATGATGTTCTTCATGTTCCTCTTATTTTTGGGACATTGTTTTGGAGGATTTCAATCCTTCATTTTCCTTTCTCTCTTTTTGAGAGGAGTTTTTCCCATTAGGTTTTGTCCTTTTTTCTCCAATTGTGAGAGATTAGATTCTTTGTACATGGGTGCCTCATGAGGCCATGTTTTTCAAGACCCGTCATGGATTCTTTTCTTTTTATGCATTATATTTTTAGGGTTTTTAGCTACTTCCTAATCTCATCTTAAGGGGAGGTGTTAGAGTAATCATGCATTAGCTAATAATTAATTAATCTTTAATTAATATTAGGCTAATTTATGTAGGAAGCTAAGGTAGTAGAACAACTTCCCACACTAATATTGAGAGGAGAATAATGCAAAAAAATTATAGATCTTTAACAGTTACAAGAACTTAAACAAAAATAAACATAAATATCATGCATATGAAAAAATAGTGATTTATGTTGGGAAAACCCTTTCGGGAGAAAAACCATACACTCCAAAAGCTGCCCAATATATTATTTAGTAAATCACAAAGATTACAATATACTTGCAGAGCAAGCTTCTCACAGGAGTATCACCACTCAAAGATCAAGAGACAACACAACTACTATCAGACTCTCATAATACATCACTATCTCTCTACCTTAGCCATAATACAACACCCTCATAAAATAGGGTTACATTCTTGGGCAAGAAAGGCCAACAAAATACCCACCATTAGATCTAGAACCTAATAATTAACAGTCTATATTTACAATGTATCATTTATCTAATGTATGTCGACCATTTTAGTAGTTTCCTGAAAAAGTTAACAAAAATTTGTTTACACGCTTCCGACTCCTCCCCCATGATGCCATTGTATATTACACCTAATGGTGTAACTAGGAAATATCTATCTATATATATATATATCCTATCAACAATAACCTTTATATAATTGCAAGGTTGAGACATATTTTCCCAACAAATCTCCCACTTGTTGAACACCTTGCAAGAGCAACAGGAGGGAGTAAACATTGTCTCTTAATTGTTAGGGGCCAAAAAGGCCCATAATCTTTAAACACCATCTGAACTTCTTTGTGCTCACAAGCTTAGTTAAAGAATCAACAACATTCATCAACTTGTCTCTACCTTAACTAGCTTCACCCTACCATCTTCAACCATATCTCGAACAAAATGATACTATACATCAATGTGCTTGGTCTTGGCATGAAATGTTAGGTTCTTGGCTAGACATATTACACTTTGACTATCGCAATAAATTGTCAGTGCACCTTGCTTTATTCCAATATCTTAACATAATCTCTTAAGACAAATGGCTTCTTTACAAGCATGGGTAGCTGCCATATACTTTGCTTTAGTAGTGGACAAAGCAACCACAACCTATTGCTTACTCATCAACTTATTACACCATTGAATAATGTAAACACATAAGCACTGGTGGATTGTTTGCTATCAATATCACCTGCCTAGTTTGAATCCACATAACCATGAATATAGGGGGAAATTTCATCTTTAGTCACATTACTATGATAACATAAGGAATAATTCAAGGTACCGTGCAAATATTTGAAGACTCTTTTAACTTTATCCCAATGAACTCTACTAGAATTAGACACATATTTGGAAAGAACTCCCACTGCTTGGGAAATGTATGGTCTAGTACAAACCATAGCATACATCAAACTTCCAATTGCACTTTGGTAAGACACTTTTATCATGTCTTCCATCTCTGATGGAGATGTTGGAAAATCTAAAATAGATAACTTTGTTCCAACTGAAATAAGAACACATAATGGTCTACAATCCTGCATGTTAAATCTCTATAAAATTGAATGTACATACTTACTTTGGCCAAGCCATATATTTCTATTCAATCTATCTATTTTAACTTCCATTCCAAGAATGTTTCTAGCTACACCAAGATATTTCATTTCAAATTTAGTAGCAAGTTGAGATTTTAGTTATGAAATCCTACCTTTCCCTTTTCCAATAAATAACATATCGTCAACATATAATGCAATAAACAAGAAATGATCACCATGAGTTTTATAATAAACACAATGATCTAATTTAGAATGCTCAAATCCAAAACTCAACACATATGTATCAAATTTCTGGTACCACATCCTAAGAATCTATTTTAAGCTATACAAATATTTCTTTAATTTGCAAACAAACTTCTTTTACCTTTCATGAGGTAGTGCTCTAGCTGTTTCATATAAATATCATCCTCCAAGTCACCATGAAGGAAAGCAATTTTCACATCCATTTTCTCAACCTCTAAATCATAAGCAACAAAAATAGAAAGAAAAAATCTAATGGATGTCATTTTTGCAAGGAGAGAATATATCACCATAATCAACACCCTCAACTTGAGAGTAACCTTTCGCAACCAACCTTGATTTATACTTATCAATACCTCCATCTAAACCAATATTTTTCTTGAACACCCATTTGCAACCAACAAATTTTTGTCCTTTAGGCAATGGTTCAAGATCCCATGCATCATTCTTTTTCAAAGATGCCATTTATTCATCCATAACAATCTTCCAGGATTCTACATCATTCATACCTAATGCCTCTTCTATAGATTTGGGTTCATCCAAGTTAGTATTCAAAGAAAAAATGCATCTCCAATCATCAAGTGTATACCTTTTAGGTGGTTGTCTATTCCTTGTAGACCTATGAGCAAGTTGAGTTGGAGGTTCTTCCTCCTCTTCTGATGATCCAAAGCTAGATGAGCTCTCCTCAACTTCTTGTTTATCCTTGGGCCTCGATTCAACTTTCTCAGGTGTAGAAGGAAATTGAATCACATCTTCCTGTTTACTTTGTTTTGGATGCAATGTAATAGAAGAAGGATTAATTTATCTAAAAATAACACTTCTACTATATATTACCTTTTGTGCAACAGGTTCCCAAAGCTTATATCCTTTCACACCATAATTGTATCCAATGAAGATACATTTCATAGCCTTGTTCTCCAACTTTATTTGCTTCTCCTTTGGCACATGTGCATATTCCTCACAACCAAAAAATCTAAGATTTATTAATGAAGGCTTGTGACCTGACCATGCCTCTATAGGTGACTTATCAACAAGAGTTGATGTAGGAGACCTATTAATCAGGTAACAGGTAGTGGAAACAAATTCATCCCAAAACCTTTTTTCTAGGCTAGCACCACTCAACATACTCCTAGCCTTCTCCATCAGTGTCATGTTCATTCTTTTTGCAACTCCATTTTGTTGTGGAGAATATGAAGTTGTCTTCTGTCTATGAATACCAAAATATTTATAGAATCTATCAAAATCATTAGAGAAAAATTCATCGCCGTTATCAATCCTCAAACATTTTATTTTCTTTCTAGTCTACAACTCAACTATTGCTTTAAATTCTTTAAATCGACTGAAAACTTCATATTTACACTTTAGAAAATATACCCATGTCCTTCTACCATAATCATCAATAAATGAAACATAATATGTGGATTTACCAATCAAAGGAACATCTACAAGACCAAACACATCAAAATAAATAAGATCCAACACACCACAAGATTTATGAGAACTTGAGTAAAACTGAACGTGGTTTTATTTTCCATAATGCAATGCTCACAAAAAATGAATTCAAGATTGCAATTAGACAAACTTTCAACAAGGTTTTTATTTTTCAAGGTCATTAGACCCTTTTCTCCAATGTGGCCAAGTCTCTGGTGCCATAACATAGTTTTCTCTACAAATAACTTTGTCTTAGAAGAAAGAGCACCCTTGGGTACCCAAAAGCCATGAGCATCTATTGAAGGTGAAACCCTCACTTCTTCCACAAACTTGATTTTCATAGAAGTACTATTGCACTCAATAGTGCATGCATCAAGCTTAAACAATGTGCCATATATAACACCTCTAGCAATCACCATAGCACCTCTAACCATCTTGCATCTTGCATCAAAAAATACCACCTGCACACCCGCATCTATTAGTTTGATTACAGATAACAAATTCTATGCTAATACAAGGATATGTAACATACCATTAATCCTTTTTATTCTACCATTAGGAAATTTTATTTTAACTTTACCACGACCAACAATGTTTGAATGAGAATCATCACCCAAGTACACCTTATCTCCATCAAATTCTTCATATTCAAAAAACCGATCTTTATTAAAGGTCATATGGAAAGATGCACCTGAGTCAATTAACCATGCATCATTACTTTCACGAGTTGGAAAAGTTGTAATGAATGCATCACCATCTTCCTTCTAATACTTAGAATCAGAATCAATTTTCTTCTTTTTCTTCTTTCTTCTTTGCATTCCTTACAAACATGTCCAGGATTACCATAGTTCCAACAAATAACTTTGGACTTTCTAGGAGATTTAGATCTCCCCTTGGACTTGGATTTTTCATGCTTCTCATTCTTCTTACCTTTTTCCTTAGGTCTTCCATGAAAATTTAGGGCCTCTTTGACAGTGATGGATACCTTCCTCCTCATCTCTTTAGAAAGCAAACAACCCACCACATCTTCAGTCTTCAAAATTACAGTACTCCTAATAGCCATACCAAGAGAATCCCATGAATTAGATAAAGAACAAAGCAAGATCTGACATTTTTCTTCCTTGTCCATTTTGACACCAATTGATTCCAACTGAGCCACCAACATATTGAATGCTTCCAAGTGATATGTGATTTGTCCACTCTCTTCCATTCTCAAGGAATACAACTTCTTCCTCAAGAAAATATTGTTCACTAAATATTTGGACTGATACATCTCACCAAGCTTCTTCCATAGTTTCTATGTAGAGGTCTTCTCATGGACATTAATTAAAACATAGTCTACCAAGCACAATCTAATTAGAAACTTTGATTTATGGTCCATAACACCATATTGAGCAAACTGAGTAGGATCTATAGGTCTTGAAACATTCTCATCAACAACATCCCACAAATCTAGATCTATCAACAGATCCTCCATCTTCAACTTCAACATTTCAAAATGATTTCCAAAAAATTTCTCCACCTCTATTCTCCCTGATGAACTTTCCACTTGAAAATTCTTGCAACAAGATCACAAAGTGTCTTCTACACAAGCTCCCACTCAAATCTAGATTAGTCCAAAAAACCCAACAACCCATAACTGAAACCAAAGGTGATAAGGCTCTGATACCACTTGTAAGGAAGCTAAAGTAGTAGAACAACTTCCTACACTAATCTTGAGAGGATAATAATTCAATTTTTTTACAAATCTTTAACAGTTATAGAAACTTAAACATAAATATCATGCATACCACAACATAGTGATTTACATGGGGAAAACCCTTACGGAAGAAAAAATCCACACTCCAAAATCCACCCAATATATTATTTAGTAAATCACAAAGAATACAATATACTTGCAAGAGCAAGCTTCTCATAGGAGTATCACCACTTAGAGATCAAGAGACAACATAACTGCTATCAAAATCTCAGAATACATTGTTGTCTCTCTATCATAGTCGTAATACAACACCCTCATAAAATAGGGTTACATTCTAGGGCAAGATAGGCCAAAAAAATATCCACCATTAGATTTAAAACCTAATAATTAATGGCCTAGATTTACAATGTATCATTTATCTAATGTATGCTGGCCATTTTAGTAGTTTCCTAAAAAAGTTAACAAAAAATTGTTTACACGCATCCCACTCCTCCCCCATGATGCCATTGTATATTACACCTATTGGTGTAACTAGGGAATATATATATATATATATATACTATCAACAATAACCTTTATATAATTGCAAGGTTGAGACATATTTTTCCAACAATTTATTCTCACACACTTAAGCTAAACTTAGGAGTGCTTTTTTTGTTAACTAGAATGAGCTTTTATTAGACCATTCTATCTCATCACATAGGATGTTGAAACTTGTCATGATCTAATCCCTTTATCATTTAGGGTTGCTCCTATAAAGCACTCACCCTCATTGTATTATCTCACGATCTTCATGAAGACTCTTGAGGTTCATTTTGTAAGCTTTTCTTATTGAGGATATAATAAATAATTGTTTACAACTCTCTTTGTGTGGAAGTGTTTTTGTTCATTTTTTGATCTTGCATCTCATATTTATTCACAATTCTAACAAACATGAATACATTATTCCTTTATTTTATATCTTATCATTAATATATTTTTTTTCATCTATGATTTATTTTTCATAAACATTACCAACATGTTTTTCTATAGTGTCAAATTTTAGTTGTATCTTTTTGTTCCTACCATATTTCCAATTACAAATATTACACATGTATTCTATGGAAGGATTTCTATGGAAGAATCATATTTATTTAAGTTCTCCATTAGTTCAATGAATGTATACTTTGAAACTTAATAAATCTAAAATTCCTAGTCATATCCCGCTCATGCCTCATTTTTTTTTGGATTTTCTTTTTCTCTTTTATACAAGATCTAAATTTTTATTATTCCTTGCTGGGATAAATTTATTAATATTATCATTTTCACTACCTTGAGGCTCCCATGAGTGTGAATATCATTTGAGACATTGTCATCCAACTCATTATAAACTTTGTCTGTAGTGTCACCTTGTTCATTACTAGATGGTACAAATCCTAATGTTGTAGACTAATCTTCATCTGATGGATGAAAAACAATACCAAATTATGATATTTTATTTATACATTTTGAAGAGATCCCTTTAGCAATTTCAAGAAACTTGAACCTATTCAATATTTCTCGCAAATTAAAAGCTACAAAAGAAATATCATTTTTTTAGGCTCACGATTCATTGTCAAAGAATCAACACTACTAGTTTTGCATATTGTCTATGTTATGTAATAAAATAATATGAAATAGTAAACAAAAAATCAACAATAAGGAATCAAAGAATATAGATACTTGGTGTCTATATTTATTCCAACTTAATATCATCTATAACATTAAAATAAAATTAGCAAAGAGATAAATAAGCATGAGGAATCTTATATTATAAAATAATAATAAAATCTACTTTTCAACTTTCACTAACTTGCTAATGCATGAGACTTTTGGAATTAGGATGGCTCCTGGTGCAAGAAGGTTGTACCATCCTTAGACTAAACAGGTAAACTGGGCTGATGACACAGACTTTGAATGGCCCCCTTTGCAACCTTTCAACCCCAACCAACCTTCGTGTTAAGGTCATGGTATTCTGAAGACCCCGGGCCCTCCTCCTCACTATCCCCAAAACACCTCTTGACAATCTTTTCATAACCCTAATCTGCATCCTCTTCAGTCTCATGCTTCTCATCGACCTCCCCACCATACTAGGGTTAGTAATCATTCCTCACAATGCTTTGCTTTTGTTGATTTGAAACATCAGGAGCGGTTCAGGGAAAGGGAAAATTTCTCTCGATGTTCTCGAAGCAATCAATTTGGGGAGTCATCAAGAGTTGTTGAAGCAAAATGGGCCTGGCAGTTTTATAAAGAAGTTTCTTCCTCTTAGCTGAATGGTAAAAATTTAGATGCTAACAAGAGTCTACAAGATTCTCCTCCTTCTCAAACTTGTTTTGAAGCAAAAAATTCAAGCATGAAATGAAATGTAGTTGTGGCTGCCCTCCCACAAGCCATGACCTTCGTTGGAAGTTGATTTTGTCAATACCCCTCAATGTGGATACCCAGTTCTCAGAATTTGAACAGAATGGACTTTTCATTCAGATTTGGGGAGAGGACAAGCCACTTTGTGCTATTCACTCCTGGGTAAAAGAAAAATGGTATGAATTCTTTGATCTCACGGTTGTTTTGACTTCTTCCTTCTTCATTTACTTTAAAAATCCTACTATTAAGAATAGGGTTTTTAGGAAAGGTCCTTTCTGGTTTGGAAAAAAAAAATTGGGGGCTTTTGACTAGCAACCTAATCTATCGATGGGTTCCCTTAGTCTGCCCCAATGGCCAATTATTTTTTACACTTCCTCACCTTCTAGTGGAATACATGGATTATTATTTTGTCAAGAAAATGGTTTCACATTTTGGGGTTTTCTTGAAAAATGAATTTGAGTTGGTTAATGGGTCACCCACTCTTAGGTTTTGGGCCCTAATTACTCATATGAGCAAGGTCCCTCATTCCATGAAGATTCTCATGAGTAAGGGTGAATGGTGTCAAAACTTGGTCTTGGACACCCTTTCCTAGAAAGAGGCTAAGATTTTGATCGATTCAGAGTTATTTTATTGGATGAAACCTCTTGAATTCTCTTTCTTGAACTATGTTGGTTCTATTTTCCCTCCTTTCAAACCTAGCACCTCGTCAACCCCCCAGATTTCCCCTACCCCACAAGAACCCTCGCTAAGCATCCCTTCTTCTTTGAATTCATTAGAGTCTAAATTGGATTTTTTGAAGGGTGTTTCTCACTTTAAAGATTTGTTAAAGGGGTCATTAACTGAGGATAACCTCATGGATATTGTAAACGAGGTCGGTACTAAGGTGGGGGAAGATTTCATTGAAAATTTTGAATCAGAAAAGGAAAATCCTTTCTTTCCCAATTTCACAAACTAATGCAAGGGATTTCTTTTCTCTTGCTAAGTTGACTCCGACTGGGGATGTCAATGATACTTCCCCCATCAGCCAAACCTCCATTTCTCCCACACCAATCTCACAAACTGATGTTAAAACTTTGGTCTCCCCCAAGAATAGAAGGGGTAGAAAGCCTAACAGTGAGAAAGAAAAAAATGAGGTTGTTGCGGGTATCCAAATGACATTAGAAAATAATTTAAGATCTACTGCAAAAAAACTTAAAGGCTTGGAAAATTCTTGTCATATTTCCCAATCGGGACAACCCTATTCTATTGTGGAGAATAAGATCTCTGAAATGAATATTGAAATGAGGGAGACAGTTTCTCTCCTTGAGAAAAATGAAGATCTTATCTTGGAATGTTAGGGGCTTAAACTACCCTAACAAATGACACTTTATAAAGTGTCAAAATTTAAGTACCAATTCAGATATTGTTCTTCTCTAAGAAATGAGATTTTCAGTCCAATCTGCTTCAAATTTCTTTGCTACCTGGTATAACTGGGATTTCATTACCTCTCCTACCCAAGGTGCTTTAGGAGGCCTTTCAATTCTTTTGAATAAATTTTCTATTAAGTTAAAAGTTTTAACTATCTCAGACAATTGGATTCAAGCCTTTGTAAATTGTTTGAAAACAAACAATGATTTTTTCATCTTTAACATTTATGGTCCTTGTGCAACCTTTGCTAAAAAACAATTATGGGCTCAACTTTCTTCGATATTAGCTTCTCTAAAAAATGGCATGAAGATTCTATTTGGTGATTTTAATGCAATTTGATGCCCCTCTGAGAAAATGGGATGTAAGTGTTTTGGAACATTCTTCCTTGACTACAGTCTCATTTAGTACCATTTGGGCATCAAATTGGTTAAATTTGGGCTAGTTTTGAGATTTCCATGAAGTCCCAAAATCCCCGAGGTTCTTTTTCGTGGAATCTAGGGGTGTTTGTATTACCCGAAGTCTAGTTTTTTGCTGAATCCTTTCATCTCCGGAATCCTCGAATGTCTCATTTTCATGAAATACGGTCTTAGCTAGATTCTCTGAAATCCTTGTTTTCAAAGAATCCTTGACCTTGTGGATTACCTGAGCCCTAGAAAAATGTCTTGTTGTGTATTTATTTTACTCTACAAATGGAAAATTTTCCATTAATGCATCCTTTGGGGTTGATTTATAATGTAATTTGAGTCTTTTGAGCTTCATTATGCTTTTGATTTCTTGAGAGGGTTTGTCTTTGATGAGCTTTTGAGTGCTAGTGTGGGTTGGAGACTAGGGTTTGTACATAGTTCGTGTGGATTTCATTGATCATCACCTAGGGCTTTCTAAGTGTGACTTGTACGCTTCACTTTCAATTTCCCAATCACAAGGTAGGAATTTGAACCCATCTATTTGGTTTTGTTAGCGTATGCAACATGGATTTGAATGGGTTATTTACATTCAGGTGCAACTCAAACTGCATGTTGGTGTTGAACATCAAGGTCTTGAGTTTGAACTCATTTATTTTCAATTTGCACATGGATTTTAAATGGTCTATAATTTACAAGTTGATGCTAATTTAGTTCATATTTTGAAATGGTTATTATTGTATTTATCATGTGCATTCAAACTATGAAATTGAATTAGGGCATCATTGGATTAAACTAGGTTTTATGGTTTTGATTGTTTATTTAATACACTAGTGCTTGGCATAGATTAGGGTATCAATGAGTCACATTTGAATTATCATCATTAATCAATATGAGTACCCTCGAATGGATTTGGGATTGTTGAGTGCATCGTTATTTGAACCCTAGATTGTTGTATGTGGAAATACAATTGAAATGATTTTGTTTATGAACATTGATCTTTGAGTTTATGATAATCTTTGGATTGAATTTTGAATTGGATTATGGTTTAATTGGTAAAACAGGAGGCATGTTGGTTTGCACTTAGAATTATCATTTTGTGTTCAAAATATTTAAAACTCAACATTGGATCTTCGTGAAATCCTTCGACCATTGAAATATCTGAGCAATGAGTGTTTTTACTAAATCCTTTAGTTCCTAGATTGTCCAAGTCATATATTTTTGTGAAATCCTTAGAGCCTTGCAAAGCTCAAAAATTGATCTTTCACGAATTTCACGAGACTTAGGAAATCCCAAAGTTTGTATTTCACTCAATCTACTTGTAGAAGGAAAGCTTGATGAGTAATGTTTCATGGAATCCTCCAACCCCTTGATTCCCTGAATGTTGAATCTTCATGGATTCTGCCTCTGCTCAAATTCTTTGAGATTTCATGATTTTCATTGTATTGGGTATTACGATGCTTTTTTCAAAGATGATTATCACTTGTTGCATCATAACAAGGTTCCATAATGTTTATTAGTCACTTGTCCCATTTGTTATTACACTTTGTGAAATTTTTATTCCCATGGATTTACAAGATCCTTGAGGGCTTGGATTACTTGAAATATGCCAAGTGTCAAAATCCCCGAAAAGCCTAAAACCCTGAAATTGGTTGTAACTTGGTTTTGAGGATTTATAGCTTGATTTCCTAGGTTTTAATGATAGTTATGAATTGTTACATATTGCATATGAGTTGTCATGATTAATCTAATGATGCAGGAATGTGATGGTTATTTTTTCTTTTCATTTTGAATAATTATGGTATTTTTTCTAACTAGATGCAGACAGAGTCTAGCAAGGCAAAAACTTCTAAGGGAAAGTCAACTAAGTCAGCTAAGGAAGAGCCAACCACCAGAGCTAAGAAGATGAAGTATGATTTCAAAGGGAGAATTTCATAGTCCAAAATTGATTCTCATTGGGAGAAGGTTGGAGACATGAACATAGGGCATGTAGATTATGAAGATTTCAAGTAGAGAATGTACTACAATGCTCCCACTCCATTGGCTAGAAGATTGGTGAAGACAAGATTGGTTCAAGTAGTTGGATTTTCTCCCTTAGTGTAGTGTCTAGAGCTGATTATAGAGTGTGCCAAGCATTATGATTCAGATAAAAGGGTGATAGTGGGTCCTTAGGGCAGAGTGTTGGCTAATTTAACAAAGGAGTCCATTGCAGAGGCATTCAACATTCCTCCAAATTAGAAGTTGGTAAAGGTCAACATGGAACTGGCAAAGAAGTTTTATGTTGATGACCCAAATGAGGCCTTGCAAATAATGAATGATTCTTGGATTGATAAGCCCAAACAACATTATTCCAAGTTTCCCAAGCAACTGCACAAAAGTGATTTTAAGTTGGAGTACAATGATATGATCAGTCTTCTTGGTAGAGTGATGGGATTAGAGAGGCTTTGACATTTGAAGACTAGATGTTTTATGTGATGGAAAATTTTGAGAAAGGAATCAACTACCATTGGGTAGGAATGATCAGTGATAAATATGGACAAACAATTAAGAGAAGTGCAAGACATAAGGACCTTCACCATGACCTCCTATGTAGTCTATATGCTTGCCAAGCATTACAAGTACAAAGGTCTGAGTTGTAAAGGTACAATTGGACAAGATAGAGTGTATGATATCTACTCTCAACTCCATTCAAATACTTCCAACTATAAGAGGGTAAATGATTCCTTTACAATGTACATTACAAGAACTTTGCATGATGCATTGCATATAAGGATTTCTAATGATGCAATGGATTTAGTCAAGAAATATGGGTCTTAGTTCATTTAGTTTCCCAAGTTTACATACATTATAATCCAAGGCAACCCAAAGCTACCTTATAGGCTTCCAAGGTATCCAACAAGCAAGGTTGTATTACTTGAGGTGACAAGATAGTTGGTTGCTTTTGATTTAGTTTTGAAGGCTATGCATAAGACTAGAGTTGGTGGAGAATTCTCTCTGATAGTTAGCCTTGGGAGGATTGTCCCACAATTCATAGTGCTCAACACTCAAAAGAAAAAAATGACACATTTTCATCTAAATCTCCATTCAAACAGAGACAATTTTGACCCATATGGAGTAGCACAAAAGATGACCAATAGAGAATATAGGCACATAGACAATATAGAAGATTATTAGGCTAACTGTAGAGATGAATTTGAGGTAATCAAGTGAAATTATTCTAGGATTTCATTAAAGATGATAAGACTCTATGGAGTGATCCAAGTACTAGATCAAATTGAAGTTGATGAAGAGGTAAAACAGTATCATGATTATATGCAATATCCAAATAAACCTCTTCCTCCTATTGACTAGGCTGAAGAACAAGTGTAGACTTGGATCAAATTAATGTTTCAGTAATTAATTATTCAAATAAATGGGAAAAACACAAAATGTTGGAAATGGAAGCAGATGGAATTAAGCCTACTTATGAATTGATGGGAGACTTGGAGTCTCAATCTTTAGAAGATGACTTTGAGAAAATAAAAGAGGATATGCCTACTACTCAAGAGGAAGATGATTCTGAAGAGGAGTCTCTTATCATCAAAAGAAGAACCAAAGATAAAGCTAAGGAAATGGCTAAGGGTGTTGAACTCAAAAGGTAGCCAATACCTAAGACGAGGAAGAATACAAAGGAAATCACTCAGGAACCACATAAGCTCAATCCTCAAAGAAAAGAAAACTTGTTAAAGGAGGAAATAAGGTCCCTCTCCTTCAAATAATTCAAAGAAAGCTAAAGATAATGAAGAAAATGTGCAAGGAGTAGAAGGAGAAACCCAAGAAGAAGCAATTGATATGGAGAGCTCTGGGGGAAAGATCGAAGTGTATTTCAGGAAGAATTCTTCTAGGACAATAGTTCCCCTCTCAAATGTGGAAAGTATGGAGAAAGTGACTAAAGAATCAGAAGGAGTTGTAAATGAGACACCAATTGATAAGGATGAGACTACAAAGGAGGTTCCCATTGAAGAAACCCTTCCTCAATGATGAAGGGGAATCACATGGACTTATGAAATTTCTTTGTTTGGGATCTAATCAGTTTTGAGTTCCTATCACCATGGCGATAGGACGTAAGATTAGTGCTATAATTTCCTTTGGCATTACAAATTAAACAGTTTGTGGAAAATGGTCAAGGATGAGTAGTTAGTAATAGTTGTTGGTGTGGAAGTTGGAGAAGAGTGGATGGTGATTAGAGAAGATTTTGGGGATTTTTCCAGTTCGTTATTGGAGGCCAAACAAGAGAACAAAGAGAAATGTTTGAGCGAAGGGAATGATTTGGGAGAAGAAGCCTTGATGCACTGGGAGAGAAATGATGTTTGTAGAAAAGAATCCAGCCAAGAAACTCTCCGTCTCAAGCCTGCAGAGATTGATTGTTATGGGTTGTGTGGGCTTGAAGGGGAATTAAAGGGATTGAAAGAGAGCATCGACAATTTCATTATGAAAGAAACAAAAGAAGGAATTAGAATCTTAGTATGCCACACCATAGAATATGGTGAATCAAACACTCAGAGATAAGTAAGGGCTGCGAAGGAGAGAGTCTTGAAGAGGGAGGTTTCAATAAGAAGCCAAAGAATAGCAAGAAGGAGCAAAAAATTTAACATGGAGAGAGCTTGATTTGGAATTGTTGAGGTTGGCATCAGAGCAGAGAGAGCGTTATGGATTGGGGCGTAGTTGGACTTATCCAATAGAGAATCAATTCCCTTGAGAATTGATAACCTTTTTTTTTGTTCTATGTTGTATTCGATAACAAGTTTTCAATTGATAGCATCTAAGCAATTTGTATTCTGCCATTCACATAAGGAATGATGGTCAATTTTGCAAGAGGAAATTATTTCTCTAATTTTTATCGCATTGTTTGATCTTCATTTTGTATTATGTGTTTGGGGTGTGTTGTTTCTAGTTGTGTATGCAATAGCTTGCTATTTTGTTCAGTTTTCCACCATATTTGGTTTCAAAGTGTGAGAATGAGGATGCGGGTGCTAAGAAGTATGGTTAGAGAGGGGTGTGCCATCAAATGGTATCAGACCATAGAAGATTTTGAGCACTGAGTAGATCATCGAGGTGAGGCAACTTAGCCAGGACTTGCGGTTAGTGGAGAAAGAAGTGTGTGTGGACAGATTGTTGGTGAGTGGTAAAGGATTACAAGAGACAAAAGTATGGGGATTGTTGTTAGAGGATCCGTGAGAATACCATATTGGAATAGATATTGGAATGGAGTGGAGAGTAGAAAACTCTATGGGAAATTACAAGTAATTACAGACCGTATGGATGCATTAGGAAAATATTATTTTCCTAAACCTATTGTGATTGTAGGAAATCTAGAAGAAGCCAAGGGAAGAGAACCTGTAGTGGAGCCAAGTTATGGGGAAGAAATTATAGTTAAGAAAGATGTTGATAATGGAGAAAATCATGCTTTTAATTTTGAAGATGAATGATTTATGGAAGAGAGCAAGGATGAAAGTGGAATACGTCTGGTCATGGAAGCTGAAATTGCAGTAAATGATGAAAGAAAGGATGATTTAATGATGCTACTTATGGAAATCAAAGCATAATTTTTGGAGAAGATTACAGAGAAAGGAGAGATAATAGAAAATGTAGTTAATGCCTCCAAAGAAGAAGAAGAAGAAGAAGAGCCTAAGACTCCTAAGGATGGATTCCTTAGCAATCTTGGAGAACAATTTTAAAAGAATGCATCTGAAGCAAAAAATAAGGAAGTAGGGAAAGAGCCTAAAAAGATAGAGGAGGTGCCTTCTGAATTACCAAGAGAGGGAGAAGCACAAAAATATGATCAAGAGGATATGAATAAGGAACAAAGACAAACAAAGAACCCATAAGTGGATAAACTAGAAGAACTCTGAGGAAAAAAAGTCGCTAGATAGATACTAATTTAGAAGAATCTACTGCCCCTGATTGGTTGAAAGAGATTTTGAAGCCCAAACCAGTAGTCATTAAGGAGATAGTTCCAAATTGGGACAACTTTCTAGAAATTTTAGGAAATACAAAGGAGAAAAAGAAAGCCAAGACAATCTCCAGGATCAAAAGAGATGAAGCTAATAACAGGGTATTGCATGTTGCCACTCCTGTAACTGAGAAGAATGAAGATGAGGCTACTCTTGCAGATTAAAAAATGCATACCATCAACTTAGGATGATCTAAAAAGAAGCAAGAGGCTGAAGAATTAAAATATTTTGTAGATGCAATCTTGAAGAGATTGGAGAAGGAGACCCAAGCAAAGGAACAACTACAAAAATAGGTAGATGAATTGCAGAAATACATCCAACATTTGGTTAAGCCTTTGCAAACCTAGGATCAGGCAGGTACATCTACTCCAATCAATATATTATCCAAGGATACCATTAATGAAGTAGAGAAGATGAAGACCTCTATGCAGACTACCCAACAATGGATAAATGGGGTCTATCAAAAAGGTATTGTCTTAATTGAGGAAATTTTTCATGTGTATGAAAAGAATTCTTTTCTAGATGATGTGTAATAACTGGAAGCAAAATTCAAAGGAATAGATGATAAATCCATGATGAGGTTGATCAAAGTAGTGGAAATTCCCAAAGAGATATTGGTGAAAGAGGATATTCTTGCATCTGAGGATGTGGATAAACCAAGAGAATGGATTGAAGCATTTAAATTCAAAAGGGAGGTCATGGATAATACCTTGGAAAGGATTCCAGAGATACAGACTAAGTTGGATGACATTCTAGGTTGTAGTTTGTTCTTGGACATCATGACTAGAAGAAAGAAAATCAGTAAGGAGCACTTAAAGATTGATCAATTAAAACAATGGTGGAGAGAAGCCTATTCACAGGTTGAGGATGGATCAATAACAACAAATCACTTGGAAGATGCAACCATGTACATTACCATTTTGAATAAATATTAGGAGTATAAGATTGACTGGGATAAAACCTTGGAAAATGTGAAGATGAAATAAAATCAATAAAATTAAGGTTAAGGTTTATTTCTATTCCTAGTCAGTCTGACCTCAACAAGGTGTTTCATAAGGTTCAAGAATTTTCTAGAAGACAAAAAATGGGAAAAGAAGATGATTTACCTTGAGCTTTGTGCATACTACATCAACCAGTTGGAAGTACAAGTCAACTACACCTAGAAATTTGTGTCTAAGCATTTTATTTAATATTCATGATGTATCATTTGGGGCCGACTTTAGTTGTTTTATTTTGTAAAGTTAAATGGGAAATTAAATTGTATAAGGCCAACCTATTTTGGTTGACCTAAATCAAGCACCCTAATTTAATTTTGTCTGGGCTGACCTTTGTGATGTAAACTCTACATATATGAGGTCTCTCATCATTGTAAAGACCAATTCTGGAATTGTTGCAAAATTTTGATGAAGTGAATGCAAGAGAAGCCATTGACTTGGTACTCTTTTCTAGGTTGTTTCATCTATGTGCATGGTTCCTATGTTTCAAAGTTGATTTAAGTGATTAGTTTTCATATTTAGTTCAGTTCTTTCATGTTGATGATAAAGTATTTGAGGTGTTTGACGAATCTTCTATCCATACTATTGTGGCTTGCTAATTATAAGTTGTGTATAGTTAGTCTGGTCCTACTCTTTTTGCAATAGTTCAATTGTGAGTGTTTATACATTGCATTCCATTTGAATGTTTTAATGCTTACAGTTTGAAAATATTTCATGCCATTGGAGATTGCACTATTTCTGCTATACTATAGATCTTTTCTTGGTTAAGCGGAAATTGGTTATTGAAGATTGGCCCACCTTGAATGTTGTATTGTTTCCAGAATTGTACTTAGGATTTAGAATAGAAATCTCTCTAAACCCTTATCTTTTGATATTTCTTTGAGATTATTGTTAGAGTAAGAATTGAGCATCACCGAATTGTTACATTTAATGAAATAAGAATTTTCAAATCATAGATTTGGGAAAATTGTTTGGGTTTGAATTCATTCTCATATCTTGCAAAACCCTCATTGTTGACTTAATAGTTTTAGCTTTTGTTTTACCATAAATTCCCTTTGTGATTATGTACAAATCATATCATCACCGAGTTGTTTGTGCATTTTCAAAACCTAACATTAGAGACCTTGGGGTTGTTTCTTGAGGCTTGTTGATAGAAATTCGCCTTTCAAGAGAGATAGGATACTTGTATTTTGTATGTGTTGCAGTGCTAAAAACACCATCAACATAATGTGAATTCCATTGTATCTCTTAAACATTGGTTACCAATTGTTTAAAAAAAAAATTAATTAATTTGGACATTATATTGATTTATTGGTCTATCCATTTAGTCTTGGTTGTTTACATAAAGAATTTATTTTATTTTATTTTTACATTAATGTATCTCCATATTTTATATATCTATGATGATAAGTGAATAATTGTGCATGTGCAATTACCATTACCTATACATTTTAAGTGAAATACATAATTTAGTTAGTGTGAATGTAGTTTTTATTAAATGTGGTCGAGTGGACTACCGTACTTTAATATGAAGGATGGATGAACTTGATTCATGATTTAATAAATATTTGAAGAGATTCCAATTAAATATTTGGCCAACTTTAGGTTTTATATTCCCAATCTTCTTAAATTTTTTTAACACAAACTAAGTTTAACTCATGCTTTGCTACTAACCGATCTAGTAAATCAAGTACGCTTAGCTCATAACTAAGTATTAACATTTAATTGAAATATATTTTGGGATAATCAGGTCTAGTTAGTTTCATGGTATTAACCCATGTTCAAATGAAACTATGATGCGGTACAAAGAGAAGAAATTAGCTAATTTACTTGCCATTGCATGTCTATGACTAATCAATTATTTATTAATTTTATGATTCCACTAAAAGACCTGTAATATATAAACATAAAAATTATGTTGTAATTCCTATCTATATGTGGGACCTCACATTCTCCCCCCTATGGCTAAAATTCCTCCTGAAAGTTGGTAAGGTGGTGGAGCACTACCCTAAAGTTAATCTATACAATGGTAGAGTCAAAATCATTCCTTAACAAGTAGTATGAGTAACACATGGCCAACTCAGTATGACATAACTATCTAAGTATCCAACAAAATAATTTCCTTTAAAATAAGAGTAACATAAAATATTGTATAGGTTTTCTTGTAAACCACCTCAAGGACAAGGTCATCAGAATCCATACATACTTACAAATACTTGCATCACACACCCAAGGTAGTCTTAATTACACAATCATTATGTTATTACTAGAAAATCACTAATTAATCAAACACCACTAGCTACAAAAGTGCCACAATTAAATTTTATCCTTATTGATAATTCATATGTCACCTCATGACATCACATATCATACTCATAATATATTTTTTTAAGTAGTCATTTGATTTTCCTCTTTAACTGTTAATCTTGTTCTCTCATTTGTACAACCAAAATGACATAACCAACACAAAAAGAACCATTACAAGGACTCACTTTACTCACAATACAAGGCTCACAAAAAGGATGAGGATTCCTAGTGTCTAAATTATCCTTTAACAATCCATATCACATAAATAATTACCAGCAGGTCCTCCCTAAGGAACCCCTTCATAGAAATATTTGATGGATCAAGGGGAAATGGATTGTAACCATCCCATATTGGTCTTATTTACCCCTTCATAATAAATCCCTAGACCATATACTCTCCCCATACAACCTATCAGTAACCCCTCTGAGTATAATAGTTTAACATATTCCACATTAATACACACATACCATCATCAATAAATATTTGATAACCCCTCAAAATAAGAATTTTTAAATTTCCAAGAAAACAACAATTCAAAATTTACAAAAAAAGAAGATAAAATTCTCAACAATGGCCACCAATCGACAATTCAAATTTTGAAAGAAAAAGTCTCAACAACTAGTCCTTGAGGCAAAGAAGACAATTTCACAATGCATTTAATCAATAACTTAAAAAAATCAAAATTGTTGGCTTCATCAACTAAATAAAATCATATAAATTTTCACATTATGATTACTTCATGACTTAAATCAATTCACCTAAAGGGGGGGAGGGGATAAGGTGGTCTCAAACCATATAGAGCTCATCAATAAATTATAATATAATAGCAATATGTCTCACACAACCAAAGATCATTGTATAATAATCACTATGCCACATGTCCCAAATAACCAAGGACAATCATATAATAATCATCATGCCACATGTCCCACACAACTTGGGACAATCATATAGTAACTGAATCATCAATGATAGATCTATTTTAGAACAAGGGCACACTTAGGTCCATCCTCAATTTCCTCTAGGGTACTAATCTCAAGGGTTAGGTTTTCACTATGAACCAACAAATGTGGCTCTCATATGTGGGGGAGTAGGTCACGATCAACGTCCATGGAAAGATTACAATGTCTGGACATAGATCCTTTATTAGGATTAGGGACAACAACCTGAGCTTGCAATTTCTCGATGGATGGAAATTTGTCTCTCAACCCCTTGTTTATGCTAGCGGGCATCATAATCTTAAAGGGGAGTCATACACTAAGGGTACACATTAACATATATACAAGACTTAAACATAGAGGAACACATCACATTCCATTTAAATGACACAAATCCACATATTTCATGTTTACACCATTTCACAATTATCCATCTACATAAGATAATCATGAAGGGTGTATATTGGGATCATTCTTGACTTCCACTCAACCTTATCCCAAGTTAGATAGTCTATATCACACACTTGACGCACACACAAAGTTTACTGTTATTTCCATATTTCACAACATATATACTTTCTATGGTGTTCACTACATTTTAACCTAACACATGGCACTTGAAACATAACACAACATATATCTAACACTCAACAAGGAGGTCACCATAATGTACAACACCTAAAGTTCATATTAGCACAATATTATCACATAGGAGTATGCATCATAAAAACTATATACACTGTTCACAAATCCATTTCTCATGTTGAATGTCCAACATAACAACTATGTTGGCCCACAATTTTCATTGCACCAAAAGATCGACCTTTTAATGCATGATACAATTGCTAGAGTTAACAGATCCACGGGAGGTGGTTAGTACATGTCATGAATCTTGAGGGGAGTGTTGACTACTACCAACAAACTCCCCCTCAGCATTACCCGAGGGGATTCAAACCCAACACCTTTGGCTCTGATACCAATTGTTGGCCCATAATTATCGTTGCACCAAAAGATCAACCTTTTAATGCCCGATACAACTACCAGAGTTCATGGATCCACAAGAGGCGGTTAGTCCATGTTGTGAATCCCGAGGGGAGCACTGACCATCTACCAAAAAACTAGGTGTACAAACATTCAAATTCATTAATTACTTCACAAGATATTACTAAGTCTCTCAAGCAAGACAAGGATCATCATAGATTCAGTTAATTCAACCAAAAAAATTTGTTGATTTAATGAGAGTAATACTCCTAGGATCTTAAATTAAATGCATAAAAGATATTATCTCCATTATTCATTTAATACTTTCCACTTCTTTTCTAACCTACTTTTAGTGACTAGCATAACATATAACACTAACTAATTAGGACCCAAATGTTTTCCCAAAGTTCCCAGTGTGGAAACCTAGGCCCTGATACCAAATGTAATGCCCACATTTTGCATGCTTAATGGACACAAAAAAACCTAACTAATCGACAACAAACTTTACCAATTTGCAAATATTTTTTTCTCTTTAAACAATAATAACATAATACACTACTTAAGGCAGCAGTTAATGATGTAGGAGCATCTAGTGATGTAGGGGCAATTGCATCACCCAATTTTTTTTTCCTTATTTTCTTTAGTTGTTTTGAGTCCCATGATGGCACTTAAGGGGTGTAAAAGTCAAAAAAGGTGAAAAATGGTCACTTACTTTTTTTAGTAAGTTGTCCTAAATGGGCTCATATGGACCTAAAAATTTACCCCAAGGAGTGAAACTAAAAAATATTTCCGATGGCAGAAGAATCATCTCAATACCCTATACTATTTAGGAGATATTAAAGTTTCTATCTTGAGAGACTTCTCTAATGCAGCTTCAAATTCAAATTGGAAAACCTTAGAAGCCTCGAAACAGCTCAAAAAGTGGATGAAATGATCCTTAATGTTTTGACATTGTAGATCTCTTCAAGAGCTTTCCAACTATATAATATAATAGAAAATCAGGCACCCAAATCAAAAGTTATGGCCCCACAAAGCTGCCCCACTAAAAAGTGAATTTCATTAAAATATCTGCCTAGGAAAGAAATCAAATGGCGAGACTTTTGGTGCCAAAACAAAAGGGAAATTTACACTTTCTAGAACATTCTAGGGTAGTTATTGGGTAAAATAAAAGGGTTAAGTGGAGGTTGTAGAAGGTGACTCCATTAGTGCAAATTGTGGCTCTGAATAATAGATTTTATTTTTAGAGTTGATTTGGATGTAATGAATCAAGCCCATGAGGTTGTAGCCCTATAATTTTTGAATTTGTAATTTCATTTTTAGAAAAATAATTGAAAGTGGGTTGTTTTCTATCGTACACTTTTTGTGTTGCTATTTGTTATTGTATTTTGTGTGGGGTTTGAGCAGTGTAGCCCTCATCAAGTGGTATTCGAGTGGGTCTTCATGAGTGTGTAAATAGATCATCGAACATGAGGCAGTTTGCACAAGGACTTGTGGTTGTGGGTTTTTGAGAAAAGTGATTGAAATTCCTATGCGAAGAAATCGTGGTGGTGGAAGAAATATTGTACTAGAAGAGAGTTTTAGAGCCCTACAAAGATAATTTCAAGCATTGTAGGATGAGTTGCATTGATGGTTTGAGCCAAGAAGAGGAGATGAAAGTGAAAAGAAAACTAAGAATGAGGAATAGTTTGAAGAAGAACAAGATGCAGTAGATCCAGAGCAAGTCAGATTATTTAAGGCCATCTCTGAGATTGGAAAAAAGACAAATTTGTGAAGTATCATATCAAATTTAGTACTACTTTGCATAATCCGAAGGTTAATTTGTCCTACCTATATTGAGGTATTCTATTGTATAACATTGGGAGCAATTCATTATGGTTCTTGTATATCTTAAGGTTATCAGAAAAGACCAAAAACATTCATAAAATATCATCAAAATCCAAAAACATCCAAATCTTGCACAGCTAAAATCCAAAAACATTCATAAAATTGTAAAGTCAAAATCCAAAACATCCAAAACACATCAAAAACCCTAAAAAGGTCAAATATCAAAAATCCAAAAATAACACCTTATCGAACTATGAGTCTCTGAGCTTGAACGTAGGCAAGGCCATCATTGATGTGCACCCTGAGACACCCTAGGTTAGTTCTTTAGGAGTCCATCGTAATAAATTGGCATCCATCAACAATTCATTTCTCATCATCAATAAATCAAGTCAGTCAAACTATGTGGTCTTTGCATGCATAACGTAGGCAAGGCTCATATTTGATCATCCCCCGAGGCCCCTAGGATAGGTCTTTTAGGTTAGGTTCTTGGTCAAAACTCATAAAATCCCTAAACATTCAAATATCAAAAAACCCTAAACATCCAAATAACAGAAAACACAAAAACATCCAAATATTCAGAAAATCCTTAAACATTCAAATAACAGAAAACACAAAAACATTTGAAAACTTAGAAAAACACAAAAACATTTGAAAAAATTCAAAAGACCTAAACAACATCAAATATCTCGAAAAACCCTAAACAACCTCAAATAATCAAAAACATAAACATTCACATAAACTTTCAAAAAGATCAAACACAACCTCAAAACATTTTCAAAATGCCAAAAACATTGAAATATTCCAGAAAATCCCAAAACCATCCATTTCATTTCGCTTTCACCCGCAATAAACTCCATCCATAATAAATTGGTCATCATCTTCAACCTTTGGTAAAACATATAGAAAACAAGTGTTGCAAGTCATAAAGTGCGAACCTAAGCGTCAAAATATAAAGTCTATATCATAGGTAAATGAGTCAGTGGATTTTGTATCAACGACTTATCAAACACATCATCCTACATCAAACCATCTGATCAACATGTCTTCGGATGTATCCTTCCTGCGATGGACATTAATATCAGACATCACCTTAGCTAAAATTGAACTAGCAAGAGATATAGATAACACTGACTGTTTGTCTTTGATCTTTTCATATGATTTATCTTAATGACCCATTTTGAGGACCTCTCGATGATGTCTATCAAAATTATTTAGAGAGAAAGGAATGGGGCATCAATCAATATCTTTTGTTTGTTGCACTTGTGGGTATTCTTGTAAAACAATCTTGGCACATACTTGCTTAGTTGTGTGTCATAAAGTTGTTTGGAGTACATTGTTAACTATTGCATATGCTTTGGTCTGATGTATTCTAAAGCTTCTAACTTACATTCCAGCGAGGTTTCCATATGTCAAGATGTGAACAAGAACTATCCTATCTGTTTGCAAATTCAAAGTCCATTACACTAGATACAACACCATCCTAGTTATCAATACCTTGATGCATCATGTCTATGTGTTATATCAAACAATAAGAAATGACAGAAAATACCAATCACAAGATATGAGCAAATCATCATCATCATCATCATGCATTTCTTATCACCATCTCTAATAAAGTCTTGGTGGATCATAGACTTGTTGGATCTTTTGAAGCAATCATCAAAATCAATGGTCAATCATCTTGTTTTTTTTATCTTCTCTCTACACTAACCTAGTATCATGATAGTCAACAAAAATGTCATCAATGCATCCATCTTGCATCCACAAATCGTCAGCATTCATACATCACAATATAATCATAGCATATAATAAAACATACATCTTGCATCAGGATTATCATTTAAGTTGTGAAGAATACTATAGGTTTGTTATTCTAAGCATCTTAAACATTCTCCATACATACATATCATAAACATGCATCGTATTATCATATCATGAGCATGAACATCTGCATTCTCCATACATACATCCAAATGTATACATCATCACCTCATAAAAATTGCATAGAAAAATACACCACAAAAGAAATACATCCATATCATTTGCATAAGCATAACATCTGCATATCATATCATCCATCCCATAAAAAACCATAAAAAGATACCAAAAAAAGAATATAATATTGCATACATTCCATATCATTACATCACATATCATCGCATCATAGATCATCATCTCATATCGCATAAGCATGAAATAAAGTGAACACATCACATCATATCGAATTTGTCTCATATATATATCAAAAAATGGTGGTTGGCATCATACAATATCTGAATTAGTGTATGTATATCAATCAAAAATACAATATCCATGAGGCTATCAAAAAGGCCCCCATGAATATATCTTTGTATAAAGAATCGGGAAAATATCAAAAAGTGTATGTACAAACGAGCTAGCCTTGATGGTTGCTCCCCTCACTAGGCTATCCCTTTGGCTGATCCTCAGCCCTTGGATGTGCCCCACTCTGCAAGTAATTTGGCTATTTAAGCACCTGTGGGATATCCCTATGGTAGTGCATCCAATAATAGGTCATCTCAGTCACGACCTCTCTATATAATCTAGCAAACACTATTCGCCCCTAGGATGCAATTTCCATGGTCTCTATTTGTTGACACCACCCGACCTTTTGTGCTAACTGCATGTCAACAGTTTGCCTAAGCTGATGCTCCTAGTCCCTCTCAGCTATCAAAGCCTAAACTTGTTGCCTGGCCTAGTCTCTCTCAATAGTAATAACCAAAATATGTTGATGAGCCTGATCCCTCTCTCCCATAATCACCTTTATCTATTGCTATAGTTGCTATATCTATATATCACGGGGATTTGGCCCCGGTGGTGGTGGTTTTACTAGCTAATGTTGCATTGGTTGTTGTTGTATCAAAGGTTGTTGTGGAGGTTGTTGATGCACTAGTGGTGCCCTGAGGACCTGTTGTTCCTGTTGATCATGGCCATTCTATCCATCCTATCTCCTGCCTCATCCTCTAATCTACCCATCACCTGGCTACCCTCTACCTTTTCCTATACCTCTCCCTCTCAATCTCCCTCATGGGGGTGCACCTGTTGGATCTATCAATCAACAAGGGGGTGTGAACCAAGCATCATATGCAAGCGTAGTCTAAGCATCTACCTATTCTTGATCATAGGCCAATGGCCTAGCCACCAGTTGACAAAAGCCCTCTACAACCTCATGGGCTGGGATTGTGTGTCCCCATGCAGTCTCTCGAGATGACCAAGAAAAAATAGTAGTGTACGCATCATCGAGCCTATCCTACCTCTTGCCAAACTATCTGGAAACCCTATTGGGTAGGTACCTCTCAATGATGGTATGCTCTCAACCCTGCATGTATCGGGTATGTCGAGTGAAGAATAACTATTGCACATCATTGTACCATGCTAGCATCTAAAGCTAGGGTTGTCATATGAAAACTATCATATCATCAATGACCCTACACCAATATGGAATCATGAGCTACATTGTGTGTTTTAATGTGATGACACCCCTGTACCTCCAAAAAATAGGATCATCTAGCTCTACATCCACAATCTGAACAATCAATCATAGCACATCGATGTGCTCATAGTCCCAAATGTGAAGTAAGGTGACCCTTATGCCAATCGCCCTACCATTGCAATATACGAAGTCATGCATATCATGGTACAGAGAGGCCAGCATCACTGGCTCCCATGCATACTGAGTCCTCCAGAAGAGTATCTTGTGCCAAGCTAGACCCCATCTTGGGTTGAATCCTATTCTTTATCAATTTGGAGCAACCAAGCTTGAGATAATAGCTGCAATAATCAGTCTGAAGGTAGACACCCGACCTCTGTACATCTTGAGGTCAATCTAGGAAGTGACTAGAACAATGTCCTCCTAGTCCATCACCTCATGGCATGCATCGTAACTGGCATCAACATTGTATATCACACACTCACCCTATATCGGCAAACACAATATGCACCATATATCCTCTAGCGTCACTGCCACCTCATCGGTAGGAAGGTGGAACGATGAGGTCTCATTGTGCCATCGCTCGTACAACTCTGTCATCATTTCCAAATGTGTCTAGATGATGGGCATGTACGACATGTACCACAAACCAATCTCTCCCAGGTGCTCCTGTCGCAACTCGAAAAAATAACCAAGTATGGGCAAAACAGTTGGTTGGTGCTCACGGGACATCAAAGGTAGGATAACCTCCTACACCCACAAAGCGCACGACATCAAAATTTGACAAAAACTGGCCAAGTTTGGAATTTTTATCCCCCAAGATAAAAATAGCATCTCTATAATTCAAATTCCAAACAGTGATGCCCAAATCATTTAAATTGTAAATTGTGATATGTGTCGCTAAACTCATATGCATTGCTATTAGACCTTGGCAAACCCTAACCCTAAATTTCAAATCACAAGTTGCGTCGCTATTTAGAATCTAAAACCCTAATTCTAAATTGTGAAATGTGTCACAATTTACATATGCATCGCTAAAAATCAAATTAGCGTCATCAATTCTAGAAAAAGTGTCACCATAGAGTGACAACGCCAAAGTTCAAATTTCAAAATGCATTAAATGTACCAAAAAGTCAAATTTAAAATCAAGTTTCAAATCACATATCGGTGGTCTTGCATCTAGAAGCCTCTGATACTCTCGAACTTGGTCGAAAATGTGTCGAGGGAGCACTTGTTGTGCCATTTCATCAAAGGGTTAGATCTCAAAATGCAAGAAATCCTGAAGGTGTGAATGCATAAATGAATTGAAAGTGACCCTTCCTCACCTATTTATGCTCGTAAATTACATTTTTTTGCCCTAATTTAACCATCAAGCTAGGGTTTTTTAATCATTTTCACCAATTTTGCCAAACTGAACCTTATTTTGTATTATTTTTCGCATTTTTGGCATGTTTTTTGCATCCCAGAGCCTTTTCAGACCCCTTGGGCATCATTTTAACCTTTGTCGAGAAATCAACCCAAAATTCAAAATTTTTGCCTGATTTCTTGAGGGGGTAGGGAACTAGCTTATTCCTTCTGTTGGGACAATAGAAGGGCATCTAAAAATAGAAAAAAAAAATTGATTTAAGCAACAGTTTTTTCATCCAAAAAGTATCAATCTTTGAACCGAAGCAGCAGGTACCTCGCTTCAAAGAGGGGCAAAATGTATACATTGAAAAATGTCCTAAATGATATCATACACTTGAATTGGGTATACTAACATCATTTCCTCTTAAAACCTATCCTCTTTTCGATTAATTAATTAAATTGGCCTAGCTAATTAATTAATGGCATCATTTTCACCTATTAACTTCATCAGGTTAATTCACCCCCTTTCATGCTAACACTTCGTCCTGTTAAATTAAATAAATCAAACTATTTAATTTAAATCCATAAATCTTCTTATTTAATTAAATAACCCTAAGGTATTTAATTAAATGTCATTCCACCTTTCCCCCATTCATTAAATCATTTTATTTAATGAATATAACCTAATTCCTCTAAATCCCCTAATTATATAATTAATATTGTTTAATTATCAATTAAATCTAATCCCCCCACTTGCAAGGGAATATTCCTCCTTTGCACATTCCTCCAAAAAGAATATTCCCATGGAATATTCCTTCCCCTTTTGCATAACTTAATTTAGTTTTAATTAACTAAATTATCTATTTCCCTCCCCATGAGAATATTCCAAAGAATATTCTCTCTCCTCACTCATTTGGAAAATGGGAATATTCCTTTTTCTCAACAACTTAAGGTACTTAGCTTCTTGAGCAAGTTAACGTGTGACCTCTTAGACAAATCGAAAGTGTGTATGTTTGAAGGTATGTTAGCCCTTGATTAAATCTCATCTTGCATTCTCATCCGTTGATGAGAATCCATGATCCATGCTTCCATTTTCTTCCATCCTTGACTGTTGATTAGCTTTTTTGATCTCAACCCTCCATTTCTCATTTTCTCTGCTATAAATAGGTCACTATTTGGAGACAAATGGATCCATCTTTTAACATAAAAGTTATGTTGTTAAAATCACTCACACTCACACTCATATTTAGCACATATTTAGCATCTTTTAGTTCATTTTCATTGCATTAATTAGCTTTAAGCTTCCCTTAATGGCTTCCATGATCACACAATGCATCCATTTAGCTTGTTTAATTAATTAAGGTTTAGATCTTTTAGGTTAGAATCAATTTAGAATTATCTTAGCATTTGTATATCTTCATCATTTAGCATAAAATCATGTTTAACTAACTTGCATCATGCATATTTAGATTAAAATCATGTTTTCATACACATCTCACAATGGTTTCACTAGTTTCCCTCCTAGGAACAAAACCTCCTTGCTCCTCTAAAATTATGTTAGGAATGATAGGCACTGGATGCAAATAAATTTCTTTTGTAAAAATCTTATAGATCAAATTACATAGTGAAATTGGCCTGAATTCAAAAAAATATTTCAGAGAAGATACCTTAGGAATGAGAGCAATATGTGTGACATTAAATTGTTTTAACATCGTTCCTAAACTTTGAGACTCTTCCAAATATTTTAGAAGATCTTGATCAATGAAATCCCAACATTTCTGGAAGAAGTATGGTGTAAATCCATCTGGACCTAGGGCTTTATCCAAAGGCATAGAAAACACTACAACCTATCAAGCATGAATGGTTTAAGTAACATATCATTTTCCACTTCTGTTACAATTGTTGGTATTGCTTCCAAAAATTCCTCTCTCTCCCTACCCACCTACAAAGGTTGATGACTAGGTGCAGAAAGCAAATTTATGAAAAAATTGACACCCTCTACTTGTATATTTGCCTCTTTTATTAGAACATTTCCTATGTCACTATCTTGTATTGAGAAAATAGAAATTTTAGCTTTTTTTATTTGAGCTGATATGTGAAAGAACTTTGTATTTTTATCTCCCTCTTTTATCCAAATCTCTCGAGACTTTTGTCTCCAATAAATTTCCTCACAAGCAGCCAATTCTTCCCATTTTGCTTGCAGTTGTGATTGTTGCTCAAATAAAACTAGGCTTATCCCATTATCTATAACTTGTGCATTAACTTCTTCAAGCTTTTTGTAGATTTCAGCTTTAGATTGGAAAATATTTTTTAAAATAGTAGTATTCCATTGCTTAATTTTGCCTTTAATGAACCTTAATTTCCTACAAAATCTGTACATTAATGTACCTTCCACCATAGGAGACAAAAACCACCATGCCTTTAGTAGGCTTAAAAACTGAGGATGATAGAACCACATCATCTCAAATTTGAAAGATGATTTAGAACAAGGTGCAAGCTGCTTACTTTGAATATCCAATGATGGATAATGATCAAAACCTATCCATGATAAAAAATTTAGTATGCATTCCATAATTTTGTGTTAACCAATTGGATGTGATGAGGAACCTAACAAGACGCTCAATTATTCGACAAAAAAAATTCCTTTTATTTTTCCATGTAAACTTGCCATTTCCAAGAAGAATGTCAATAAGAGCATTATTTTGAATAAAGGTACTAAAATCCGCAATTATTTTTGGAGGAGTTATCATACATCCTTTCTTTTCATCTAAAGATAATGTGGCATTAAAGTCACTAGCTAGAATGACCTTAACATCACCAGATTTATCAAGAGCTTGTGACAATGCATCCCACACCAACTTTTTACCAAAGTAGAAGTGGGAGCATAAACATTAAAAAGCTAGAATTACATATTGAAATGTGTTACCTTTACCAACTGTCAATTAATTTCACTTGAAATGGGCTCCAAAATAACAGATTTTGGATTCCATAATGCTATTAAACCTCCAGAGGTCCCTTGTGCATTTGATTGACAAGATTTCCACCTTGACCATTTACTAATAACTAAGGTGAAATTTTCCTGAGATAACTTTCTCTTGTAAAAGAACAATATCAGCCCCACGAGACTCAATTTATTGCTTGATCTGAGCTTTCTTGCTAGGATCATTTAAGCCCCTAACATTCTAGGATAATATTTTCATATTGTTATCGGAGAGCAACAGGCTCTCCTCAATCTTTTTTTAAAATTACCATCCAAAGTGGATTGTTTACCTGCTGCTATCTCCTCTTGAAGCTTGACAGCATGTGACTTACGACCACTTTTTCTGGGTGATTTTTGAGTCAATGGAGACAAACTAGGGAACTAAGCAATGGATAAGGTAGTGGAAAAATAAAATTCCTCATCTCCCTATTTCCCTTGCAAGCTTGTATTGACAACATCAAATAACTGTGAAACTAACAATTTGTCGTCAATAATGGAATCATTTAAATCATAATTGAAAGGAAAAAAAATTGAAAATTCATTCACCTCAAATTCCTTCTCAATTGCCTTTGCAATTTCATCAATTAACTTGGATCCAACCATTGAAGTTATCTGATTTGCTATGCATTCTAAATTTCTTTCATCTAACATGTGTTGAAAATCCATGAAATCAAACTATTCACCTCTCTTTTTTTCAGCAGTTGGAGTTAAAGAAACCATTGTTAACAAAGAAGCACATTGATTAAGTTGATGAACAACAACAAACTTGAAATCAGGCACAAACAGGCTGATATTTTTTTGAAAAATGATAAATAGAGATACGAAAAAATTCTCCCAACTTGGAGCCAAGGAAATAGATAAAGACCTGGAGTGTGATCAATTGAGAAAATACTTGGGGCCTTAAAATCCTCAGAAGAAAACTTGATCTAACCTTATTTTCTAGATGCATCATTTAATTTTAGAAACTAACTTGAACTATTTTGTGCTAACAAATCAAGCACAACTAACCAATTAACAACTAAAGAAGTACACTGCAAATGGCCAGATTTATCACAAAACGGAACAACTAGAACCCTTGACTGAATATTGTTACTTGTGGAACCTTTATTATCCCACCCATAAATGATATCCAACTCGTTACCAGGGCTAGGAAGAACAACAATTTGATCAAAATCCTTAACAAGAACACTAGAATGAAAAAAGGATGCACTTTTTGGGGAAGAAGGCTGAGATGAAGAGTAATCTCCTTCATCCATTCCCGTCTGACAAGTAGAAGTGGGATGAACAGGAAAGTGACATTTAGAAAAAAAATACAGGTGGATCCTTGAAGATAAGTGACTATTTCCATAAGCCATACCTAGACTTGATAGTCAAAATAGAAGGGAGGGTTCTAGCAACATCAAGTAGAATACATACCCTAACTGGCAATGAGGGATTTGAAAAGAAGTTCAAATCCTTATGAAGAAAAATTCCTAAATGATTTCCCAACAATTTAATAAGATGAGATTCCCTATATTCAAGAGGAAAACCTTGAAACTGAACCCAGAAAGGAATAAACTTAATCATATTTTGTGAGGGATCAAAATTTAGATTCCATGGAGAAGTGAAAATTCCATATCCCTCACACATCCAAGATTTTTACCTATATAAAAAATTTCTATCATCTTTGGTAGCAAAAATGACAATAAAAAACCCTTCCCCTTTGTTGTAAGGAAAGTAATAGTGCAAAAAAACACCTTTGTAATGCAGAATTCTCAGGAGAGAAGTGCAAAAAACCTCATTTAACAATTTACATACATTTGAGATGCACATTCATAGAACAAAAGGAGAGACAAAAATAAATCACACACATAGAGATAACACTAGATATATGTGGGAAAACCCTTATGGGAGAAAAACCCACCACACCAAGTAAAGTCACTTTGTATTACAGTAAATAAATTACATATAAAGTTACAAACTTCACTCTTAGATGTTAGCTCACAATAGCATCCCCTTGGTCAACCTCACTCATAGAGAGTTGTTCACCACACCATCTCACTATTACAATGCTTGTAAAGCATACAATTAAATTCTCTCAACCAAAAACCATTAGGGTTTTTTAATTACTTCACCAACAAGCTTCCTTCATCTCAAGTTACACACACTGCCATGCGGCACTCATCGGGCAGCCCAACATTAATTTTTGGTTATAGAGAATATTACTATATTTGCACTCTATCAACCCCCAAGTTAGAATATCATTTAATGCAAATATATCGCTAACAAAAAATAAAGCTTTCGGCCAATGATTGTTGATTTTGCATCAATGTAAAATCAACAAATGAAATTGTGCCACGTGTCAACACATCACTCATCCATCACTTTTGACTGTCACACCAAACTGTTGGTTGTTCCTTGTGGTTGTCACCATCCACCGTGCTACCACTCAATAGAAAAAATACCCTTGAGGTATGGCGGTTTCTCGTGCTACCACTAAACAGGTGAGAAGCTCTTGTGGTATGGTGGTATACACCGCACTACCGCTAGACAACCAAAAGGATCCCATGAGGTGGCGGTACACTGAACTACCACCAAACAGTCAGAGGCATCCCGTGGTATGGTGGTACACCACACTACCACACCTCTCTCACCATCACTTAGTGGTACAATGGTACACTGAAGGAGATCGGCCAGTCAAGAAGTTAAGAAACTTCTGAACTCTATGATAAGGTTCCAAGGTTAGAGAAATTAACGATCCTGTTACCAACACACTGTCACCCAGTTACAAACTTTCAAAACCCTGTGACATAGGAACTACAAGGTTCAAGGTTTGAGTGATAGGATGACAATGAAGACAAAAAAAGGGGAAATCTGCCAAATCATTAATAGAGGTTCAAGCTAGCAAGTTGAGGCACATTTTCCAACAAGCTCCCACTTGACGAAGACTTATTGGCTTCCTCCAAACTCAAACTTAATGAAGATCATAGGCCCCAAGGCCCATCAAACTGGCACACCACCTATACTTGTCTGTGCTCATGGGCTTTGTCAATGCATCAACGACATTCTTTAGAGTATCCACCTTTTCTAGATTAACCTTTCCATCATCCACCATATCACAAATGAAATGATACTGTACATCAATGTGCTTCATCCTGGCATAGAAAGTGGAATTTTTTTCCAAATAAATAGTGCTCTGACTATCACAACAAATCATAATTTTCCCTGCATTAAACCTGATATTTGAGCATAAATTACTAAGCCAAATGGCTTCTTTGTAGGCATGTGTTGTTGCCATATACTCTGCCTCTGTAGTAGATAAAGTGACTACAGTCTGTCGATTGCTCATCCAACTCACTGCTCCACCAAATAACATGAAAACGTATCCACTAGTGGACCTTCTGCTATCAATTTCCCCTACCCAATTAGAATTCACATACCCATGAATGCTAAGAGATCTTTGTGATCTTTCTAAGTTGCCATGATAACACAGAGCAAACTCTGAGGTACCCTTCAAATATCTTAAAACCCTCTTCACAACATCCCAATGTGGCCTTCTTGGGTTAGCCATAAACCGACTAAGAACTCCCACTACTTGGGAAATGTTTGGCCTAGTACAGACCATTGTGTACATTAAAATTCCAACAACACTTGCATACGGTACCCTGGTCATGTCTCCATCTCAACATAAGACTTTGGAAAATCTTCAACAAATAGCTTTGTTCCTTGCAACACTGGAACAACTAGTTGCTTGCAATCAGTCATTCCAAATCTCTCCAAGATAGTATTGATATACTTACTCTGGATTATTCAAAGCTTTCCATTTCCTTTATCCCTTTTTATTTCCATCCCCATAATATACCTTGTTGCACCCATATCTTTCATTTCAAAATTTGCAGACAACTGAGACTTAAGATTAGAAAGCATAGTCTTACTATTTCCTGTGAACAACATATCATCCACATTCAGGGTAATAATAAGCACAAGATCATTTTTAGTTTTTTAATACACACAATGATCAAATTTTGATCTCACAAATCCCAATGACAACACAAAGGTGTCAAACTTTTGGTACCACATTCTAGGTGATTGATTCAAACCATATTGATATTTCTTTAACTTGCAAACTAGGATTTCTTTACCTTTTTCAATGAAGTGCTCAGGTTGGGACATATAAATTTCTTCTCCCAACTCTCCATGAAGAAATGTTGTCTTCACATCGATCTGCTCAATCTCTAAGTCATACGCAACTGCAAGTGACAAAAGCAATCTGGTAGATGTCAGCTTAGCTACAGGAGAAAATATTTCTCCATAATCAATTCCCTCCACCTGGGAATACCCTTTCGTGACCAACCAAGCTTAATATTTTTCAACATTGCCATCCAGACCAATCTTCTTCTTAAATACCTATTTACAGCCAACAGGCTTTTTCCCTTCAGGAAAAGGTACCAAATCCCAGGTTTCATTCTTCTTCATTGATGTCATTTCTTCATTCATGGCTTCCAACCAGGAATTTGAATCAGACATATTAATCACCTCTTTCACAGTCCTAGGCTCATCAGTGCTAGTAATAAAATCATACTCATAGTTCGAATCCAACATAGAAAATCCATACCTATCAGGTTGATGCTTTTCACGTGTAGACCTCCTCACAAGATGAGGCTAAGGATGTGATTCTTCTTCTTCAAAACTCTCAGAGCTGCTAGAACTCTCCTCAGTTTCAGGTACACTATGTAGTTTCTCTTTTTCTAGAGTTTGAGGAATTTCAACTACATCATTCTTCTTTTCCTTTTTATCTGTCTCTAACTTTGGATCAGATACTGAAGGCTTCAACTCATGAAATATTACACTTCTGTTGTACAAAAACTTCTCAGTAACAGGATCCCAAAGCTTGTATCCTTTCACACCAATGCCATAGTCAATGAAGATACATTTAATAGCCTTGTTCTCCAACTTTTATCTTTTCTCATTTGGAACATATGCATATGCCTCACATCCAAAGACACCAATATGTCTCAGAGAGGGCTTCTTACCAGACCATGCTTCCAAAGGTGTTTTGTCAACAAGAGACGAACAAGGTGAACGATTTACCAAGTAACATGTAGCCACAACCTCAGCCCAAAACTTTTGCTCTAGACCAACACTGCTCAACATACTTCTCGCTCTTTCCATTAGCATCCTATTTAACCTTTCAACAACTCCATTCTATTGTGGAGTATAAGGTGTAGTTTTATGCCTTTTAATCCCATGGTCTTTGCAGTACCTTTTGAAATATATAGAACAAAAATCACCACCATTATCCATCCTCAAGCATTTTATTTTCCTTCCAATCTAATTCTCTACCAAGTTTTTAAACTATTTAAACCAATTGAACACTTCTGATTTACTCTTAAGAAAGTATAAAAACACCCTTCTCGAATAATCATCAATAAAAGAAACATAATATCTAGACTTTGATAACGAAGGAAAATTCACTGGACCAAATACATTTGAATGAACATAATCCAATATTCTAGAAGATTTATGAGGACTCGAATAAAAGGAAACACGATGTTGCTTTCCATAAATGCAATGTTCACAAAAATCAAACTCAAGGTTGCAATCAACAAGCCCTTCAACAAGATTTTTATTTTTCAAGGTTTTTAAACCTTTCTCACCTATGTGACCGAGTCTATGATGCCACAACATGGTCTTCTCTGTTGGGAGTTTCACCTCCAAGGTATTTGCATCTAGAGGAGAACCATTCTCCTTCTCTACATGAGCATCTTTGTTTGACTTTACAGAGACGTTGTTACATTGAATAGGACGTGCATCCAGCTTGTACAGAGTGCCTATGCGTACACCCTTAGCCAACACCATAAGCCTCTAGTCATCTTACAACCTCCACTCGAGAAAGAAACTTGGACTCCAACATCATTCAGCTTACTAACCAAAAACAGGTTACAAGCCAAACCTGGTATGTGTAGTACATCACCAATCCCTTTGATTCTTCCATCAGGGAATTAGATTTTGACTCTTCCATGACCAACAATTTCTAGAGTTGAATCACTTACCAGGTACACCTTTCCACCATCATACTTTTCATACTTAGTGAACCAATCTCTATGAGATGTCATGTGAAAAGATGCACCTGAGTTAATCAGCCAAACATCATTTGATGCCTGAGTCACCAAGGTTGCAATGAAGGCATTTGCATCACTCTGAGAAGATTCATTTTCTGAAGAGTTATTTTTCTTCTTTTTATCCTCATTACAATCCTTTTGGATATGACCAGACTGCCCATAGTTCCAACATTTCACCTTGGACTTTATACCAAGAGACTTTGATCTCCCTTTAGATTTGTATTTAGACTTCTTCTCCTTCTTCTTGCCTCTCTCCTTTGATCTACCCCAAACAACAAGAGCCTCCTTGGCCATATCAGAAGACTTCCTCCACATTTCTTTTAACAGCAATGAGGAAACCATGTCTTCCATCTTGAAAGTAGTTTTTGTACTTCCAATAGCCATTACCAGATGGCCCCAAGTGTCAGGTAAGGAGCATAACAAAAGCATACAGTGATCCTCCTCCTCTATCTTCACACCCACATACACCAACTGAGCAACAA
The DNA here is from genome assembly GCA_007258455.2 of Sequoia sempervirens. Lineage (NCBI taxonomy): Eukaryota > Viridiplantae > Streptophyta > Pinopsida > Cupressales > Cupressaceae > Sequoia > Sequoia sempervirens. Next base: position 1,252,260,011 of record VDFB02271358.1, on the reverse strand, counting down.
TCATATTAAATGAATTCAGCTAGTCTGTAACAGATGCACCTTCTTCCATCTTCAAGGAGTACAACTTCTTCCTCAAGAATAACTTATTCACCAAAGACTTTCCCTAATAAATGTCACCAAGTTTCTTCCATAATGATGTTGCATTCTTCTCCTCATAGAGGTTTAGGAGTATAGAATCGGCCAAAAAAAGTCTTATCAATCCTCTAGCTTTTCTATCTGTGAGGTCCCAATCTTCTTGCTTCATACTTTGTGGCATATTTCCAAACACAACAATCTAGAGGTCTCTATCCACCAACAATTCTTCCATTTTAAGTTTCCACAACTCAAAATTTTTGCCATTGAACTTTTCAAGTTCTATTCTTCCTTATGTAATTGCCATCTTAAACAGTAAACTATGTAATCAGTTTTTCCTTTGCAAGACTCCCACTGAAATAGGATTAGCACAAAAAACCAGCCCTACTCACAAGGATAACACAACTGGCCAAGCTCTGATACCACTTGTAAGGAAAGAAACAGTGCAAAAAAATGCCTTCTTAATGCAGAATCCTCAGGAGAGAAGTGCAAAAAACCTCATTTAACAATTTACATACATTTGAGATGCACATTCACAGAACAAAAGGAGAGAAAAATAAATCACACACATAGAGATAACACTAGATATACATGGGAAAACCCTTACAAGAGAAAAACCCACCACACCAAGTAAATTCACTTTGTATTATAGTAAATAAATTACATACAGAGTTACAAACTTCACTCTTGGATGTTAGTTCACAACAGCATCCCCTTGGTCGACCTCACTCACAGACAGTTGTTCACCACACCATCTCACTATTACAATGCTTTTAAAGCATACAATTAAATTCTCTCAACCAACAACCATTAGGGTTTTTCAATTACTTCACCGAAAAGCTTCCTTCATCTCAAGTTACGCACACCGCCATGCAGTACTCATCAAGCCACCCAACATTAAATTTTGGTTACAGAGAATATTACTATATTTGCACTCTGTCAACCCCCGAGTTAGAATATGCATTTAATGCAAATATATCACTAAAAAAAAAATAAAGCTTTCGGCCAATGATTGTTGATTTACAACAATGATGTAAAATCAACAAATGAAATCATGCCATGTGTCAACACATCACTTGTCCATCACTTTTGACTATTGCACCAAACTGTCAGTCGTTCCTTGTGGTCGTCACCATCCACTGCACTACGCTCAACAAAAAAAAGACCCCCAAGGTATGGTGGTATCCCGCGCTACCGCTAGATAGGTGAGAAGCTCCCACAGTATGGCAGTATACACCACACTATTGCCAGACAACCAAAAGGATCCTGCGGGGTGGCGGTACACCACACTACGGCCAAACAGTTAGAGGCATCCCATGGTATGGTGGTACACCACACTACCGCACCTCTCTCACCATCACCTGGCAGTACAATGAAACACTAAAGGAGATCATGCAGCCGGGAAGTTAAGAAACTTCTGAACTCCGTGACAAGGTTCCAAGGTTAGAGAAATCAGTGATCTTGCGACCAACACACTTTCGCCCAATTATAAACTTTCAGAACCCTGTGACATAGGTTACAAAGTTCAAGGTTTGAGCAATAGGCCAACAATGAATACAAACAAAGGTGAAATCCACCAAGTCATTAACAAAGGTTCAAGCCAGCAAGTTGAGGCACATTTCCCAACATTTGTGAAGGTAAAAAACCTAATTAGCTCCCTCCCAAGTTTGAAAAACCCAATGTTGCAAGAACTTAACATATGGGGAGAATTTACAAAACTTACAGACAAGGGAAAGCTCTTGAAGATCATGAACTTGAGGCTGCAACATTTTATCGTTGAAGCTAACATGAGCTTGATCCCATTAACTTTGCACGAATCCTTTTGCACTTTTGGCACCAATAACTTATCATGTTGAGCAGGAATCTTCATATGCTTAAGCCAAGGAGCATTCTACCCTTTGATTAGGATCAATCCAAACCTTGAAGCCTTCTGACTTGATAAAACCCTATTTTGAAATATAGGAAACATGTATCTCAAATGCTTAATAGTGATAGAATTCAAAAAAGACGTCAGATACAAATCCAAAAGCCAAGGTTTGAAAGATTGCAGGTGAGGAATAGGGATCAAATTAGGAAAGGAAGTCGGATGCAGAGTAGAAAGGTTTGGATTGAAGGGATTTCCATCTTTAAGTGGTATGGAATTAGGAAAAGTGGCTAGAGAACTCGAGCCAAAAACCACCTCAAACCACAACCAACAATGAGAAGTTGAAGACTTCCTTGAAGATGCCAAATCTAATCCACATATATCAAAAATTGGTTGTTTTCCCTTAGAAATTAAACTACCAAGAACATGTGATTCAAAAAAAGGAGTGAAGATAGCAAAGGGTTGAGAAAAGGAATGCCTTTGTTGCCCAAAAACCCCATTGGAAACCCTTGGATGCACATAACGACCCAGTTTTTTCAAAAAAGTCTTGTTGGAGCCAAAGGGAATGCTCTTGAAGTTGCAGACCAATTTTTTCCTCCCATCTTTCATTGCATATATCTACATTATTATATTAAAACTTTTTTGAATTATTAATAACATTAATATTATTTTTTTAATATTATATATGTTATATTGTATTATATTAGAAAGAATACTTCATTTTTTAGATAAATATGATATTAATTAATATTATAATATAAATCTCTTATATTAATATTATTAATAACATTAATATTCTCTTTTTTAATTTTTTGATTATATTGGAAAAGTAGGTTTTGAAGGGACCCAAAACCGTTTACATCACATTAGAACAAAATGTTGCTAAAAGAGAGAGACATTGAAGCATAAGCAGCAAACAAAAGTAAACCAACAGTGAAAAAAGAAGCGACCCAACAATAAAGAAACAAAAATAGAAATAGAAACTATTTCATATTTTCCAAGGTGTTGGCCACTTTGATCTCTTGGTTGCAATGCTGGTTGACCATGTCCATTAATTCTTGCTTTTCTTCATCAAACGTCTTCCTAAGGTTCTCCCTAGTTCTAGTGCACAGGCCTTTGGCCTCTTCTTTAGCATTCTTAATCCCCTTACCCTTGGAAGACTGGTCCTTCTCAATCATCTCTGTAAAGTACAACTGATCCTCCCTAAGCTAACTAATATTACCAAACAAAACCTTTAGGGACTCCACACTATTCTTAACAGAGCTATGATTGAATTGCAATAATTTCTTACTATCTTCATTTGTTTCCTTAATCCTTCCCTTCATATCACCAAGGCGATTCTCACATTGGGTTTTGAAGTCAAAAAAGAGAATTCTAAATCAACCATCCTTTCAATTAGAATGTCTGAAGAGGATCCCTTCAGCTAGTTTAACATATTCTCCTTCAGACCCCTAATGTTAATATTTACATTATTAAATTCCTGCAATACCCACTTGACAAGTTTAAATGTGCATGTTGCACCCGAATGAACCATATCCAAAAGCTCAAACATGGAAGTATTGTCATCATAAAGTTATGAAAAATCCTCAAAAAGAGGATTAACCTTCAACAGCTCAAGTTTATCAAGGTTCGGATTCACACCCTCCTCTTCATGCATAGTCCTCTCAACCAACATCTCCTCACTTCCTAGATTCCCAACACCCTCCCCCCAAGGAGAAAACCATTGGATAGGGGAATCATTAATTTCAATAACATTTTCTGCCACATCCTTTACCTGAACTGGAGAAGCCTTCTTACCCTTCCTATCACCTTTCAAATCCTACTTTTTCAACTTTGTGATCTGTCTGGAAGCCCTTCGTGGAATCTCCTTAACCTTAGCCTCATCAAACAAGTCCTTCTCCTCACGACCAAATGCACCAGAGCATTGGCCATGGAGCTCAACATTCTCCTACTTTTAATGTTACATTTAAATCTTATAGTAATCTAGATATTAATATATTATATCTTTATTTGATTTTGATTAGTGAATAATAGGTTTTTGGGGGACTATAAACCCCTTACATACAGGTTTTGAGGGAACCAAAAACCCTATACAAACAAACAAAATCTGCAAAAAGATCAAAACATAGACAATCAGTAGCCAAACATCAATAGTCTACTAAAAGATACACACACAAAACAAATTGCAGAGAATCAAATTTGAAGGGGCCAAAAACCCTTTTACAGCTAGAAATTCACATGGATCTTAAACCCAATCATCTTAAAGGAACTTCCTAATTCATCCAAGAACTAAACATAACCTGCAACAGCCACACCATGGTAACCCAACTGCTCAACATTGAGCTAAAACAACAAGGGCTACCAAAGTACCCTTCAAGAATAATCATTTCTCCTAGACTCCCTACCTCAATAAGAGAGTAACAAGGAAAAACAAACACTAAGAAGCATCAACTATCTTGCTATGCTAATCCACCTGATCCACCATCTCTAGCTCCACCTTAATAGGAGACAACTCCCCTCTATTGGAGAGGATAAAATGAGAACCCTTTCCACTGAAGCCACTGCACTCCAGCTCACACAAGCTCCACCTCAATAAGATCTCATAAGAGAGGAAAGGTCTTTTTTCCACCTCTATAGCCACCAACTCCACCTCCATAGGAGTGGGGTCCTCCTCAATCAGAGTAGTCTCCACCTCAAAAGAAGACACACCTTGTAAAACATGGGAAAAGATAGTGAAAGTAGAAAGGATTGACATTACATCCTTTGGCACCACAGGCTCCTGGTACATAATACAAGAAGTAAATAACAACCCAACAAAATGCCTAAAGAAATCATCTACCTAATCCTTGAGAAAATACATTTTGGATAGCTCAGCCAACAACCCAAAAACAACCCCCCTTAACCGTATAAGCTTCAAAGACCAAAGGGGGATCAAAGCAAAGGACTTGTAAAACCAAGACAACAAGGAGAAAACCACATCACTGGTAATCACCATGTCTCCCAAGAGCTTCCAAAAGGAACCAAAGGTAGAAAAAACACAATAGTGAACCCCAAAAGAAACAGAGGCCCCGCGAAAGAATAGGGGCCATCCACCAAAAAACAACTGCTCCACATAACAATCGAGCAAATGACCAAGAAAAAGATCAGAGGAGCCAACCCTGCAAGAAGAAAAAACACTATAGGCCCTTCCAGAAGGCTCACACAGAACAAACAAAGAACCCCAGCCAAAAGCAAAGAGGGGGAACAAAGAAAGCAATGAGCTAAATAAGCCCCCACAAAGACAAGAGAGGCAACTTCGGGGACCCATCTCCCCAACAAGATGCACCAAGAAAAATGCTCACCACAAGAGCTAGCACACACATTTCCGCACCACCCAACCTCACCAAAAAGAATCCAGCCCAAAAAGGATTGACCACAAAGCACAACCAAAATAGAGAGATGCCCCACAAAAGGCCAAAATAGATCCACCCACAGAGTAGGCCACCTTCCAAAGGCTTCAAAACTAGACCACTGGAACCTGTAAGAAACAAGGCAAGGTGAGATAATCCCATCAACAGAGAGAGTGGAGAGAGGGCCAACCTATGAATAGAACCTTCCAACCTGACATGCTAGTCAGGGCCTAAGAAAAGCCAAGATCTCACCATAGAAAACCTTGCCATAGGCCACCCACCAACCACACCCAATGCCCAAGATGAAGCCACACCAAAGCATAGCACTAGAAACTCAGCAATAGAAAGCTCCAAACAAGGACCACTGGAGCCTACAAAAAAGGGTCAAGGTAACGAGCACCCACCAACAAAGAGAGAGGAGAGGAGGAAAGACAATGAAGAGCACCCTTCGACCCTACATGCCACTCAGGGTCTAAAACAAGCCAGAATCTCTCAGCAAACAACTCAACTATAGGTGATCCAAAAACCACCCCTAGTGCCAAAGAGGAAGCAACACTGAAGCACAACACCAAAACCTCTGAAACAAAAGACCCCTCAAGAAAAATCCAAGAGGAAACCATCTGCCGACCCAACAAAGGAAGACCAACAAACAACCACTAGTCTCCATCATCCTCCTCATCAAAGTCTAATCCTCCATCGTCCCCTGCATCAGAAGAATTCAAAAACCCCAACCTAGAGCTCTTCCCGCTCGCCATAATCTAGATATATAATGTTACAAATATATAATGTTATATTTAAATCTTATAATGATCTAAATAGTCATATATTATATCTTTATTTAATTTTTTATTTTCAGATACAAATGGCACGAAAATGATTTAAAGCAATGGCGTACAGGCATACAAGATGTAGAAAAATATCATATGCTATTCCATTATATTATATTTCTAATGTATTTCTAACCAAAATAACAAATTAAGAAACACAAATATTGCATTTGAAGAGCCCAAATAAACCAAGATAACCACTTCAAGCATGCAATTGTCATTTACTTGTAAATCATAAAACCAAACCAAAAGCCAACTAGGCTAGGATGATTATGTTTATTTGAGCTTCTGCCATATTACAATCAAATAGAATTTATAGAAAACAACAATATGCAAAAACTGGAGTATTGAACAAAGAAATTACATAACTCAAAAACAACATACTCTGTAGGTTGTCTGTCTTGTCACATGTAGCAAATCTTAACCTTTTAATTCCACGCTTCAAATGAATGTAAAAAAGAATTCCCAAACTTGCAAAAGAGATATGCAAGATGTAGAAGATTTGGTGAAAATCCAATACATTCTACATTGCTCATCTCCTCATACATCAAGCACAACACCTTCATTTAACTTCCACCACCTCTCCCATCAGTAATCTCATTTCTGCTAGAAGATTGTTTCATTTTGATAAGGATGTCTGAGATGAATTTCCCATTATTGCCTTTTGTTAGCATCTTCCTTAATAGTGTTTAAACTTTAAATGGATGTGATATTCTCTTTTTTAATATCTAAATCTAATCTTATAAGAATATTAAATCTAATATTCTTTATTTTAATGTTACATTTAAATCTTATAATAATCTAGATATTAATATATTATATCTTTATTTAATTTTTAGAAAATATTTTTTAAGAAATACTCATTTTTTTATTATTCCTAAATTTGCAACTTTTTTTGTGATTAATTAGAAATATAGAATGTTGCATTTAAATCTTATAATAATATTAATCTAACTATATATCTATATTATTATATTAAAACTTTTTGAATTATCTTTTTTAATATCTAAATCTAATATTATAAGAATATCAAATCTAATATTCTCTTATTTAATATTATTTTTGTAAAGAATATTTTTTTTAATTAAATCTATTATTAATTCAAATATAAATAATATTATAATGTAGATATATAATGTTTTTTATTATAGGAAAAATAGGTTTTGAAGGGGCCTTGAAACCCTTTACAAGATAAGTCATTGCATCATCATATAATAAAAAATAGAACAAGCAACCAAAAAGAAGGCAAAAACCAGCACACAACCAGCCAAAAAAACCACAAAAAACAAAAGCAAACTAAATATTTTTCAAAATATTCATAGCTTCAAGATCACTATCAATAATTTTCTAATGTACGTTCATAACTTCCACCACTTTATTAGCAGGAATACCAGTCTTAGCATTAAGTTTGGTCTTGTTGTGGGTACAAGTAGAAGGCCTAGTATCACTAGTGGCATTATGTTGCACACCACCCTCTGCTACCATGTCTTTCATTCCAGAACTATCCTCCACCCACTTCTTAGTATTCTTATTTAGAAGAAACAATCCCATAGCCTCATTGCACATGGCATGTTTGTTGATCTCCACTACCTTGTCCAACTTGCCTTCAATAATAGCAAACTTTTTCTCATAGGCATTCTTCATTTTGAGCATTTCATCAGCAACCATCTTGAGAGTATCAAAAAATTGGTTGACCTTAGCCTACACCTTATCCATTTGAGTTTGCATATTTTGCCCCTATTGGCCTCCTTTAATGGTTTAATAACTAAGCCCTTAGAGCTATGACTTAGAGATTGGACATTTGCACTAAGTACCTATCTCACTCATCATGAAGGTGCATTTCATTTGTCAACCTAGGGATGTAAACTTGAAATGGGTTAGCACTGTATGTGCACTAGGACTCTACTGCAGTCATCCATAAACTAGGAAAGAAACAATGTTGGAAATGAAATGATGGAAAGAAATCAACTTAAATACTAAGCATAAATCATCATCTACACTGAGCATTAACAACTGGATTGGAAATGAAAGATATAAATGGATATGTCAACAAACAGATAGGAAACTACTCTATCTTCCTTGGTTGCAGGAATAGACAGTTGTTGAAGTTGAAACTAACTACTTAACATAAAATAACTCTTAAACTAAATAGGTGGAATTCTCACCAAGTGGGCCCCCTTGGGTGAGTCTCCCTTAAACTAACTCAAATGCAACTCATAATATCATATTATTTCTTGAAAGATATGACTATATTACTAAAACTGGAAAATGCGAATACAAACTCAGAACATCTAACCTTATCAAAAGGGGCATTTGACCATTACTTATAGAGAGAAAAACTATTGATTAATCCTAACTACCTAGGAAGTCAACTCCATCAAAATAGGAGGACACCACTTATTGAAAGCATAAAAAAAGATGGAGGAAGTTATGCACGCACCAAATTGGTCAAAGCAGACTTGCTCCAACAGGAATCTAGCACAACGTACTCCCTAGATTTTCTCATCAAACAAATATGACCATTAAAAATGTAGTTACATTATTTTATTTGAATTAAGAATTTCCCTCCATGAGAGATTTCCCTCCTTTGACCTCTTAATGATCATCTTCTTGAATTTCTTGGTAACCAACCAGTTGGAAAGAGTTTCTCCCACTTGGCAGGCTTCATTGACATCAACATTTTAGTGTAAACCTGCATAATAACAATTGCATATCTATAACTACATTAGTAACATTCATTCAACCACTTGTAAATTCAACATAGATAATTCACATAGCATGATAATGTCATTAAAAGTAACAAGGATAAACTTATGCCCAAGGTCTATGGTTTTAAGGAAATAACATGGAAAATGTCAACAACCAAGTGTCAAAGTCTATGATAGCAACAACAAATATATATAGTGAACCCTATCAAAATTGAGCCATTAATTGGGCTCATCATTCCCCCCAACCTAATGTTTTGTTGGTCTTCTAGTAGAAGGAACACTATTCTTTTGCCTAGTTAATGCCTTAAAGTCACCAACTACCAACTATCCCACATCAGTCACTACAATGTTTGAATTGGGATCCTAGTAGAATCCTTGTTCTCTAGTCTGTTCCATCTTTCCCTTTCTGCAGCTATGTCATATTGGTAAAACTTGTAATTTGGCACAATCCACAATAGTGTAGGTGGTTGAAATGTTAATGGAAGCCAAAAATGTTGTCTCAACCTTCCAATCTATATGTATTTGTCAACTCTTTTGCATGTTGCAGCATAGTTCTGTAAAGAGTGGGATTCAACTTGTTTCAACGCATCTGGAAAAATGTTCCACCTTTGTGCTAAGTACCCCATTGTTGACTTCCCTATAGTTTCAGCTACCATCTCATATTACTTGTAGGTCTCTTCTCTAACTGGCATAATCCTCTTCTTATAGCTTGGGCAATAAATAATTCTATGCCATGTCTGGAAAATGTCTAGATGGTTACTAGATTCAGCTCTGAGAGGCGAGGGAGTATGAAATTCCCTTTCCCTGTAAGTTCTATACTGATGTCCCCAACTAATTTCATTCTAAATCTAGGACATAAATTCCCTTAAAGGGAGATCCCCAATATATAGCAGTGGGTTCCAATCATGATCATCAAACACAACATAATTATGCAGATATAGTTCACACAACATATTTTTAACATCAGGAGGGGAAACCTGATAAGCCTGGAAAAATTCATGTGGAGTGTCAAGAGAAGGACTCAAACCTGAAATAATCCTTGACAATTTAAAGGAAAGATTTTGCTCTTTCAAATGCAGGGTATACACTCTTGGAGGAGTTTTGCATGCCAGCATTTTGGGTATTAAATCTACCACATTGTCTACCTTTTCCTTCAAGGCAGCAATCTCTGCATTCTTTTCTTCAATCTCTGTATTTTTCTTTTTAATCTCATCCTGTAGCTTGTGTTTTTCCTTTTTCCATTCCTCCTCCTTTCTTTGCATCTCACTCCATAGTTTCAGAGCTACATCATTCCATGAAAAGGAAGGAGGTTTATATGTCCCTACCAAAATCTTCCTTTGCACCAATTCTTGATGTTCAAATAGCACCAGTTGTAGTGATTTTGGTTGTTCATCCTACTCTGGTTGTAGGGGTTCTGGATTCTCATCTTGTTCTTGATTCTCAACATGTTCTGCAATGGCAGCAAGCTTTGCTAATCTTATATTTGCTTGTTCTTCAAAAATGTATTTTTCTTCAACATTTACCTGTCCCATTGGGGCTTCTGTCTCCTCCCTAGATGTTTTTCTAAGCCTAGGGCTTCTCTTTGGAGGTACACCAGTGGCTAGCCTAGCTGGTTTTGATTTCTTAAGAGGGTTTTTATCTTTTTCTTCAGTTGTACGAAGAACAGTGTTATCAGCCTTTCGTTTTCTAGGGCTTGGTGTTACTTTTTCTATCCTTTTCTTCTTGGCCTTCCCCTTTCTCATTTCTACCTCTTTCATTTGTGCCTCCTCTCTCCTAAGGGCAGCTCTAGTTCGAATTGGGGTTTTGGGAAGAGCACTAACATCAGAGTCTTAGGATGAACTTTCCTCATCTGAATATTCTGACTCAAAAGAACCAATTTCTATAGCTTGCTCGGTTGTAGGAGGGTTTGAACTAGGGTTTACACCAAAAGTTGATGCTCCAGGAGTGGTTTCAACAACCCTCTCTTCCCTACTAACCCTACGAGGTTGAGACTAACCCCTAAGACATACATTTTTTGGTCTAAATTGATCAATGTTTACAAATTCCTCCCATGTCATATCAGACACCTCTTGTAGAGATTTCTCTACTAACAATTTTATTAAACAATGGTGAGAGAAAATTATCTACCTTTTTGTGTTTCGTCTGCCATGATTGCAAGGAGGTGATATAGCACATTGGGCATGTTCATTCTTCTTACATTCCTTATATGGTTCAGGAGCTTGAAGTGTACAGAATGGAGGCATGACTGGTAGCCCTCACAAGTAATATACTTGACAATGTGGATGACTACTTGTTTCCATGGCTCTGGTAGAGAAGTTCTCTTCATACCTTGCTTATCCACAATCAATGGAGGGTCACTGAATTTAGTAAATTCAACCCTGGCTGACTCTACATCTCTGGTAGCAGGGTATGGCTCTCCATCAGTAGGTAAACCCATGACCTTTGCAATTCTCTCCTTAGTAGTGATCACCTCTAACCCTTTTACCATTGCCTTCCCCTTAGAGAGTGTCTGTGCAAATTCTTGCACAATGTCCTCATTGTAGCTATCAAGTTTTAGGAAATAATCTAGCCATCCACAATTCCTGAACTCTTCCAGGGAAGGTGCATCCTACATTACCACATCATGAACCGTGGGTTCATTCCTAATTGGCTAACCTCCCATTGTTTTAGCTGCCCGCAATCAAACAAGCACTTCAACTAAATTTCCTTTTCCTGTAATCTCTTTATGAAAACCCCAATTTCTTCTTCCTGCAATTCTTCTATAGTGCTAATACCAATGTCTTGTAGCTCACCAATTTACCTATTTGGGTGACATTTAATTTTATGAATGGGAAATAAAGATTCATAAATGAAGGGTATCATGAAGAAAACTAGTGGCGGTTCAGTGACATTTCACACATGCAAGTCATCATTTCAATTTATCATTCAAATTTGCTGACATGGATGACATGTGACTTGTGAGTTGACACTCCCCCCCAACCTAAATTAGAGCATGTGTTTGCACAGGCTGGGTGTTAATTATGATTTGACAGGGCAGAGTACAATTTTATGCTATTTGAAATATCCAGATTAAATTACAGTAATTAAAGAAATACACTAAAGGTGATTAAGATATAACAAATTGTCATGTACATACTTGAAAACATGGAGTATCTTTGCAAACAATGTGGAGAAAGTACTAGTTACCTTTAAAATTTACAGTTGAGCAATTAATGTAGTGGTGATGGAATGAAGTGATGGTGAAGTCGAGTGATGGTGGAGTTATGGAAGAGAGAGTAGGTGGAGATGGATGGGTAGATGGATGGATTGATGAAGAAGTGGATTTCCATAAAAGTGGAAATATTTATTATGAAGTGATTGCATGTGTACCTAGATTAGTCAAAAGGAGGGACACTAGGTTTGCTTCCTTCGGTTGCAGGAAGTTTGAAGGTTGGGTGTTGAAGAAATTGTTGCATGGATTCTTCCTTGGACGTTGGTTTATGATATAATCTTAGACGGTGGACATTGACCAAAAGTTTGAATCTAATAGGGTCAATGGTGGTGAGTTGTACAACACCGTTGGGAAAGACTTTTGCAACTTCATATGGTCCCAACCATCTAGTCTGCAATTTATCTACATTATCTTGATACATGGAATCATAAAGGAGTGCCCAGTCACCTAGCTGAAACTTATTTTCCTTTATGTATCTATCATGCCATTTGACCCTCTAATTTTGCACTGCCTCAATATGATGCAGGGTTGTCTTTTGTTGGCAACACAAGGGAAGACAACTAAGAGGGGGGTGAATCAGTTGTCATAGAAATTCAATACTTATTAGCTTTATCAAGCTTATTCTTAGATATAATTATTAACCATGAAAGCATAAATCATCAACACATCAGAAACACACATAACACCAATATTTTTTACGTGGAAACCCTGTTAGGGGAAAAACCATAGTGGAGGCTAGTCCAAAAGATTATACCCTGTTAAAAGTATACAGAATGAAATATGGGGAATGCACATGCATTCAGGTGCACTACCTAGAGCTCACTACTCAATTACAACAATTCTAACTGCCCAAAGGAAGACACATTGTCTTACAGAAAGAATCGGATTACATCCACAGGGATTTGAACTAATAAAATAGCATCTGCTAATGCCTAATCACAGTTCCAGTTAAGCACATGAATACTTCTTCACTTTTCTTCACTCTTCTTCACACTATGCTCTGCCTTTGAATGATTTAGAACATTATTCATGGACACACACATTTGGAGTCCACTGGCATACTTCAATTCGAATAAACAATTGCTTATATCTATCTGCAACAAAAAATTCATCCCACATCTTGGCTTCCACAAAATAATAAAATGAATATAAACTATCAGCCCAAAACAATAAATATTATTAATGCAAATCAACCAAGGTTGGCCACAACTTAGTGAAGACCCAAATCAACATCTCCAACACAAAAAAACTTTAATTAATTACTCCTCAAACATCCACAACACGCTACAAACACCATCTCAGCCAAGAACAAGAAAAACATGAGCATGCAAGAGAAAATATTGGATCACGAGCACAACAATCAATGTGGATGTGCAACATAGATAGAGCACAATCTAGAAACATCTACAAACATCATGAATCACCAAAGAAGCATCTGCAACAAATGAACTAACTAAAATTGCACCATCTTCATTCAAGAACATAAACTGAAGTAATAGAAAAATTGTTGGAATACAAATCTTCATAACTCAATCAAATCTTCACACGGATCTCTAAAATTTGATGTGGATAAAATAGATACACTCAACAATAGACCCTTTAGTCCACAACCTCTGATCATCAACGTACTAAACTCACTGATAGACTGAACTTCACTTCACCACTGACAACCTGCAACTCATTTCATTACAATTTTCTCAATATCCTCAACATACACAGCTTCTAATGCATTAATGCTAATAGTGTTGACATCAATGACAACCACATATCAGCAACGCAACCATAACATCTAGCATCTTTCTCATCTCTTCCAAAGCATTCAGATGCATGATTTTGTCCTTTTGTGCCTCGGATGTGTCTATCCCAAGGTCAAGTGCAGTCCTAAGAGTTTTACCCTCAAACTCAATAGGCATCATGGTTGTTTTCCCATATAGTAATTCAAAAGGATTGAAACTCGTGGTTGTCTTCCAGGTGGTCCTATAGGTCCAAACAACTTTTGGCAATCTATTTATCCAATCCTTCCTATGAATAGCCATTGTTTTGGTCAGAATTGCCTCAATTTCCTTGTTGGTCACCTCAAATTGGCCATTGGCTTGAGGGTGATAGGGGGTAGACTTCTTGTGCCTCACATTATGCTCATTGACCAGTGTTGTAACAAGGGTTGATGTAAATTGAGCCCCTTGATCAATCACTATCTCCCTTGGGACCCCATAATGAGTGAAGATTTCCTCATAAAGGGATTATGCAACTTTATCATCTCTGGCATGCTTCATAGCTTTAACCTCAACCCACTTGGTCACATAGTTAGTGCAAACCAAGATGTATGATTTTCCATTTGATGGAGGATCAATGGGGCCTACAAAATCAAGTCCCCATTTATCAAATGGATTGATGACTACCTAGGGATAAAGAGGCATCTCATCAGATTTAGTTGGTCGGCCCATCCTCTAACTTCTATCACACTTCCTACTATACTTGCTTGCATCCTTGTGAAGTGTGGGCCAGTAATATCATGTATTAATAATCTTCATTGTTGTCCTCTTGGCTGCAAAATTCCCTTCGTAGGGTTCATTATGACATGCATGCAATATATCATATGTCTCATCCTCCCTTACACATCTCCTCATGACATGGTCTAGTTCAATGTAGAATAAACATCCTGCAATCCATGAGAAAGGAAAGGTTTTCTCAATGAGCACCCTTCTCTCTTTTGGAGAGAAATGAGGAGTAACTCTCCCTATGACCAGATAATTGGCTATATCAGCATACCAAGGTGTATGCACACTGATGGAAAATAGATGTTCATCAGGGAAAGAGTCGTCAATGACTTGAGTGTCTTATGATGTAGTCATTCTGGAGAGAAATTTTGTTACAACATTTTCCTTTCTTGGTTTGTCAACAATGGTGATGTCAAATTCCTACATCAACAACAACTACCTTTCTAGCCTCCCTATAATGGATTATTCATGAGGTATCTTATGGCTGCATGGTCTATATGAACAAAGATTTGGTACCCTATTATGTAGTGCTTGAATTTTTTAAGGGCATAGATGACTGCTAACATCTCCTCTATCACTGTGTAATTAAATTTGTCCCCTTGTAGGTTTTTTCTAACAAAGTAGATTGCATCCTCAACTACTCCTTCTTTATGTCCCAATACAACTCGTATAGCATAATCTGATGCATCTATATGAATATGAAAAGGAAGCTCCCAATTAGGGCCTTTCAGGACAGGAGCATGGGATAAAGCTGCTTTCAAATCAGAGAATGCTTTGTCACAGTCCTCTATCCACTAGAATTCAACATCTTTAGTTAGAAGATTGTACAATGGTGCTTCCATTTTATTGAAATATTTGATGAAACTCCTATAGTACCCTGCATGTCCCAAGAAACTTCTGACATCTTTTTTCTTTGCGGGAATAGGAAAATTGGTAATTACTTCAATCTTGGTTGGGTCTACTTGAATTCCTTTTTGAGAGATGTAGTGGCCAAGGACTACTCCTTCCTACATCATCATGAATCATTTTTCACTATTCAAGCACATATTATGGTCTTCACATCTCTGTAAAACCTTCCTTAGATTCTCTAATGCTTCTACAAAGTCAACACCATAGGTATTAAAATCATCCATATAAATCTCCATGCAATCATGTGAGATGTCTAAAAATATACTAATGACTACCTTTTGAAAAGTTGCAGGCGCATTACACAAACCAAATGAAAGTACTAAGGAGGCATAATTCCCCCATGGACAGGTAAAGGTTGTCTTCTCTTGATCCTCAGGTGCAATCTATATCTGATTATAGCCACTGAATCCATCTAGAAAATAAATACTGCTTACCTGCAAGGGAATCTAGTACTTGGTCTATGAAAGGAAGGGGGAAATGATCCTTTTTGGTGGCATATTTTAGTTCTCTATAATTAAAAAAAACTCTCCATTTACCTCCCTTTTAAGGCACAATTACCAATGGGGAGACCCACTGGTTGTCTGAGATTGGGTAGATAAATCCCACATCCAATAATTTATGTAGATCTCCTTTTACAGTCTCCCTCAATGTAGGGTTGATTCTCCTTTGTGGTTTCTTGATTGGTGTGCATTCATCTCTGATATAAATCCTATGAATACAAAGCTTGGGATCCAGTCCTTTCATGTCATGATAATCCCATGCAAATGCATGTTGGTGGGTCTTCAACAGGTTTTTCAAGGAAAACTATTGCTCTTGACTTAACTTACTATTAATATTCAAATGTTTCCCTTCTGACACTTGCACTTGTGTGGTTAACTCAATCATAGTTGTTTCACTAATACTTTGCATTTTTAGTTCATGTGGCAACAATGTATGAAGCATATCAATTGTTGCGGGAAGTTCAATTGTAGGAAGAGCAACAGAAGTGTCTTCACTAGACCTGTAGAACCAGATTCATGAGTGGATTACTCTTCATGTACCTCACAATGGTTCTAAATTATGTGGGACAACACTTCATCTTATTCTTGAAGCTACATGAAAGGAATTATGCCTAGCATCAAGAGTTGTGCCATTCAATTGACTTCCTCGGCCTCTTCTCCAACATGTGGCCATATGGGGTTATCCATATCATGAGATGGTTGAGCAAGAGGGTAGAGAACAATATTTTTGGTGCTTTTCCCATTAGAAATAGTCATGTCCCCTAACCAACATCCAATGTAAGCATCTATTGTGGCTAACCATGGCTTGCCTAGAATAATAGGATACCCACCTAGTGTAGCTTTAGGAGAAAGGATCATAAAATATGTTGGGTACTCCCAAGAGTCTAGAGTTACCACAAGTTCTTCTACTATACCATCAGGTTTAACAATGGAACTATCAGCAAGTTGTAGGATAGGAGTAGGTCTCATGTTTGCAACATTTAGTTGTTGTAGGATATCCTTAGTCATCACATTTATTACTACTCCTAAATAAATTAGAGCATTCCTTATTTGGATTCCATTTATGATAAATCCTACCACAAGACTACTTGGGTCAATGTACTTAGGAACTGTAAATTTTCCAAGCATGATATATGTGCCAACTATCCCACCACATGTACCATGGTGGGGTCTTTCTTTTTCCTCCTTGGCTTTTTGAGGCATGCTTCTTTGATTGTTTTGCAATATATGGGTACATCTTTTATGGATTGAAACAAAGGTATTTGAACACATATGTGTTTCAACTTATCCAAGATGTCAAAGGTTGTTTCTTCCTTCTCTTCCTTTTGTTTAACAACTTCTAACCTTTGAGTAAATGGTGGATCTTGATTAGTCTGCTGAACTACTTAAGGATTTTTAAGCACACTTGGCTGAATGGGGACATGCAGAGGCTCCTCTTCTTCCATAGGAAGCTCAGTGATGATAGGAGTGGAAGGAGATGGAAAATTAGTTCTTGAATGCGGATGTATGTCACTCACACTCACAACATATGCAGGGAATTGATTAGGATCCACAGAGTAGACCGGTTGTTGTTGTGGTTTGTTATTTGGGTTAGGTGTGGGTTGAGTTGGTAATTGAGTGGGTCTAGGTGTGCTTGAACTTGAGCTAGTAGGAGGAGGTGTAATGGTAGGATGTTGAGGCTCTGGAGGTGGTTGCATGTAACTAGTTGTTTGGTTTGGCCATTGTTGTCCTCCCTCCACTGGGATGTTTGATGCCAGTTTCTTGGAGGTGGCTACCAATTCCCCTAAGGTTGTTGCCACTAGGGTGGAGATTTTTGGTGATGGGCCAAGTATTTGGAGGGTTATTCCAAGGCTGAGGTGGATATCCTCCATAGTTAGATGGGTATGGGGGTTGCCATTGATTACCAGATGCATAAGAATTGAAATAAGGCCCAACAAAAGATAATGGATTTGGTGGCATACCTTATCTTGGGGCCCATGGTCTCCTTTGTGCAATGTAGTAGACTTGATCATCATCACCTTGGATTGGCTTGAACTCGGGTGGAATTTTCTCACTGTCAATGTTAGCTACCAATTTTCATTTGTAGTCCTTTTTCTTTTGTTTGCAATGAGGGCAATATTCTGCCAACAATGCCTCTACCTCCTTATGTTTCTTCTTTTCTTGAAGTGTATCTAGCTAAGTAGCCAAATTTTTTATGATGTCTTGCTTAAAATCTTCCAACAAGTGAGTAATCTCCATCCTTGAAATTCCATTGGTGGATGATTCACCTATAGAGGATTGGTAACCTCTTCCTTTCTTTGAAGCTGCCCTAGAATAGTTCTGACATATCTTCTTAATATCATCCCAAGGAACTTGGGTGACATCACCTCCTCCCATCAAGTCCAAAGCATAAATGCAACTTTCATTGATCCCTCTAAGGAATAGCAGATTTTGAGACTCCTCATTGAGTGTATGATGTGGATATTTTTTCAAGAAAAATAGAAAGCTTGACATGTAGTCCTCCAAACTCTCATCTTCCCTATGTTGCATCCTAAAGATGTCACATCTCCTCATATCACTGCCCCTACAATATTCTTTGTACTTCTCAAGGAAAATTGTTTTCATATCCTCCCAATTCTCCACAGTATTCCTACCTAAGCTCATAAACCATCTTAATGCAACTTATTTCAAGATGGTAGGAAACAACTTAAGCCTATGAGCATCAGTGGTATAGTCATAACTTCTAGTCATAGCTTCTATAGAGGATATCAAACTCAAATAGGAAAGTGTCAGGGTATTCTGTGACAAGCCCATAGAACTTAGGAAGGATTGAAGTAGGGATGTTTTTGAGGTTGTCAACTTCATTCTGATGAGTGATAGGAAATGTAAAAGATGGCCGGTTGGGTCTATTTTTGTTTGCATCAGCCATTTCTACTTGGAGTTCCAAAGAAAAGGGATTCTCAATCATATTTTGGTCTTTAGAGGAAGTGTCAAAACTAGTCAAATTGGGAAATGCATCAGCAAGAGGGTGTCCCTCTTCTTCTTCTTCGTCTCTTGGAAGATTTTGATGCTCAACTAGCTAGAATGGATCAGGGTCATTAGGAAGGAATCTCCCATGAGCATCTCTCCTTCCTCTATCATGTGGTATCAACTTAGTATCAGCCAACTCACACAAAGAATTGGTGAAAGAATAGTAGGTCATTACTTTCCTAAATGAAGGGTAATGCTAAGAACAAACTTTAGAAATGCTACAACAAGAAAGAAACTATCAATGACTCCAAAGAACTTCCTAGTTTGACACCATCACCAACAATAGCGCCAAAAATGTTGGCCTCCTTTAATGGTTTAATAACTAAGCCCTTAGAGCTATGACTTAGAGATTGGACATCTACACTAAGTACCTATCTCACTCATCATGAAGGTTCATTTCATTTGTCAACCCAAGGACATAAACTTGAAATGGGTCAGCACTATATGTGCACTAGGACTACTGCAACCATCCATAAACTAGGAAAGAAACAATGTTGGAAAGAAATCAACTTAAATACTAAGCATAAATCATCATCTACACTGAGCATTAATAATTGGACTAGAAATGAAAGATAGAAATGGAAATCTCAACAAATAGACAGGAAACTACTATGTCTGCCTTGGCTGCATGAATAGTCACATAACATAATTTTAGTGGTTGCCGGAACAGACAGTTGTTGAAGTTGAAACTAAGTATGAAAAAAAAAAAACTCTTAAACTAAATAGGTGGAATTCTCTCCAAGTGGCCCCCCTTGGGTGAGTCTCCCTTAAACTAACTCAAATGCAGCAACTCAGAATATCATATTATTTCTTGAAAACATGAGTACAACATCTCAGCGATATGATTGTTTTACTAAAACTGGAAAATGCGAATACAAACTCAGAACATCCAACCTTATCAAAAGGGGCATCTGACCATTATTTATAGAGAGAAAAACTATTGATTAACCCTAACTACCTAGGAAGTCAACTCCATCAAAATAGGAGGATGCCACTTATTGAAAGCATAGAAAAATATGGAGGAAGTTATGCACATGCCAAATTGGTCAAAGAAGACTTGCTCCAACAAGAATCTAGAACAACACACTCCCTAGATTTTCTCAATACAAAAATATGACCATTAAAAACGTAGTTACATTATTTTATTCGAATTAGGAATTTCCCTCCATGAGAGTTTCCCCTCCTTTGACCTATTAATTATCATCTTCTTGACTTTCTTGGTAATTGACTAGCTGGCAAGAGTTTCTCCCACTTGATAGGCTTCATTGACATTAGAATTTTAGTGTAAACCTGCATAATAAAATTAACACACACAAAAAATTGCATATCTATAACTACCTTAGTAACATTCATTCAACCACTTGTAAATTTGACATAGATAATTCACATAGCATGATAATGTCATTAAAAATCACAAGAATAAACTTATGCCCAAGGTCTATGGTTTTAAGGAAATAAAATGGAAAATGTCAACAACCAAGTGTCAAAGTCTATGATAGCAACAACAAATATATATAATGAACCCTATCAAAATTGAGCCATTAATTAGGCTCATCATCCCTTTAGAAGAGGAGGCATCATTAGCATTAGTAGAAACAACTCTAACCTGAACATTAGTGGAATTCATCTCATGAAAAACCAACTTAAAAAGCTTAAACAAGGAGAGGGAGCTCTCCTTAACAAGACCAAGATAATCAGGCATAATCTCCCTCCTAAAATTAAAGCCATCTTTTTCAACGGCATAATCTTCCTCAGAATCATTGGTAGATGAAGCATTCTTCAAAGTCTCTTTCCCTTTCTGAGCAGAAACTGCCACCCCTTTATCCAAATTCTGCTTCACCACCCAGAGCTTAACATCCAGATGGTTTCCAACAGGATCCTGATGCACATCCCTCTATAAGTTCATAGGAGAACTTTTCATCTACTGCCCCACTTTATGTTGCACATTAGGAATAGGGGAGACCCCCGAATAACCCTTTTTAACAAAATCCTCCTTACACAAGTTTTTTGTTGTAGTCTCCTTCATCTTCTTACCATCTGACCCCTTCATAGGGTTTGATTTCAAGCTGGGTTGATCATCCTTAACCTCATCTCCCATATCATACTCATCTTCCATTAAGGAAACTGGGGTTTGTGCCTTCTTTCTTTTCTTGCCATTAGTATTTTTACCCCCTAATCCCTTCACAACTTTTGAATTTTGGCAGGACTTCACAATCTCTTCCTCGTCACTAGTAATATACTCATCATCCTTGGAGGGAACATGGGATTGGTTCTTTTTCCTCTTCTATACCATTTGAAACAACAAGAGACTTTGACTCACCTTCCAAGGAAGAATCAGATCCAGGGGAGTAGTCTTCATCCTCAGAATCCTCCTCAGACCTAGTAACATAATCCATATTTTTCTTTTTTCTACCAGCATTGGAAATATTAGGTTGGGCAGGGAGAATAAAATCCTTGACATAATCATTAATCAACACAATAAGACCTTCTTGGAGGATAGGTTTTTTGGGATTACGTCTATGATCCCTTATACCAATTTCAAGAGAGACCAAGAGGTAGTAAGGAAATGAAACCCTCTTTTTATGCCTAAAATGGTTCAGCAAGACAAAATGATGCCCAGACACAACAAAAAAGTGGCCATCCAATGTAAAATACCTCATTATCTCCTCTGTGACATCTCTCCAAATTTCCTTGAGAGAGGAACGCAAATACCCACCATATTTCACCTTTTCCAACTTCCTCTGCTCGTATTTGAAAAAAGTATCAATAGCCATACCAGACTCATTCTTATCTCTGTCAAATTTCTTCCCATCAATCAACAAGCCAGTAATTTCTGCTATGAGTTCCTCAGTGTTAGTAAATTCCTTTCCCCTACCTCCAGCACCTTATTATGCCAACCCTCTAGAAAATCCTACAAGGTCTTCGTATCGAACCCATGCAACTTTTCCATATATAGGGTAACTCCTCCGGCTTCCAACAATTCTCACACCCTCTTGTTAGCTTTCACAGTGTCACAAGATTTGGGCTCTGTTCTATTCCAGCTTCCTCCCATGGTAGCAGCATGCAAAAAAACCAACAAAAGGAAGAATTTGTAGACAATCTGAATAAACTTAAAAAACTTGCAATGGAAAATAGGAACCCTCGAGGAGATAAAGGCTTCCTGAATACCCATAATCTATGTGGATTGGACAATGTGGCAGAGAGAAATCATGAGAGAAGAAGGCCTAGTCATTCAAGCCACCACACCATACCGCCCGACCTTTCCTCTTAACGAGTCATACCTCAAAACAAGCTGCCATGTAAGGGACATGTGACAACAAACCATCATGAAAAGAGCACTCCCCTCAACACTTTTGAGCATCATAATGAATAATTGAGCGGGCCTCCAGGGGTAGAAGGTCATGTTCACCCCAAACCATAGAATCATTCACCCCATAATTGGCGAAAAAATCAGCCAGCTTATTGCCTTCTCTATAAACATGTGAGATATGACATTGTTCAAAGGATTCCACAATATTTATAGCATCATTAATGAGCGCCTCCACCATCCATGAAGGATAAGACAACTTCCTTAGGTAATTAATGATATTGAGGGAGTCACCCTCAAGCCACACCTTATCATATCCTCTAGATTGTGCTAACTTCAAACCATGATAGGATGCAAATACTTCCGCAAAGTGGTTTTTCTAATGTAGATATATAATGGTTTTGATAAGATAAACAACATTTATAAGGTGTTGTACCCTTTACACAAAGAGCCGGAAGGGCCAAAAAGAGACAAGAAAAAAAGAACTAGCAGAAACATCGTAGAAACACCACATACTAACAGCCCACCCTGGCACCAAATACTAGGGGCAAAGAACACTTAGAACAACCAACAATCGTAAGTCAAAGAAATAGGAACACCAAAAGCCTTTAGCCAAAAAAATTACACCCAAAACACAAGATCGAGGGCCCAAAGAACCTCCCAGATCAACCAGGCCACGAACCACCTGCAGCAACTAGACTATAGCAGACCTCCTACTCAGATAAGGAAAAACTGAGCCAAACAGAAAACAACCCTTTCTTGTACCCTAAACAGCAAGCCCAAATGACTTGCTTGAAACAACCAGTCCACAAACCACCTGCAGTAGACGAACCGCATCAAAACTTCCACTTAGAACTGAGCCTAACAGATTCCCACCAAAGGACTTGCCTAAAACAACTGGGCCACTAACCACCTGTAACAATTGGACTGCAACAAACCTTCCACTCAAATTAGACAAGACTAAGCCTAACATTTTCTCACCAAAGGGGTATGAAACATCGCATGCAGCAGAAAAATTTCATCTAGATGCACCAACACCACCTACAGATATATAATGTTACATTTAAATCTTATAATAATCTAGATATTAATATATTATATCTTTATTTATTTTTAGAAAATAAATTTTAAGAAATATTGATTTATTTAAGATTTCTAAATTTTTGCATTTTTTGTTTTTTTGTGACGGATGTTGACCTTCTATAGCAACCTACAATGGCAACACATGTTCCTATAGGAGACCAACACATCCATCACAAAAAAAAATCCAAAAATAGAAAAAAATAAAATACATATGAATAAATTGCAATTAGTCGACGATTTAAAACACTAGAAAAAAATTGAAAAAAAAGCTTTTAAAATTTATTTTAATTTTTAAAGAGGTCGTGTAATGGGTCGCGACCCGTTTCAAAGGTCACGAGCCTGTGTAATGTGTTGTGGCTCATTATAGAGGGCTACAAACCTTTTAAAAAATCTTTACTTAATATTTAGTTATTTTTTAATTTTA
Source organism: Sequoia sempervirens (assembly GCA_007258455.2). Lineage (NCBI taxonomy): Eukaryota > Viridiplantae > Streptophyta > Pinopsida > Cupressales > Cupressaceae > Sequoia > Sequoia sempervirens. The sequence continues at coordinate 1,252,236,210 of VDFB02271358.1, read as the reverse complement.
TTTATATTTTAATTTATAATTTTACATAATTTTATAATAAAATTATAGTTTGTAATTTCATTTTGTTTGTAATTTTGCTAATATTTACTAAAATTTTGTTTATAATTTTATTAAAAATTTTGTGTAAATTTATTAAAAATTTTGTATAAATTTATTTTAATATTATAGTATATAAATTGAAAAAAAAAATCTTTTAAATTTATTTTATTTTTTAAAGAATAGGCCGTGACCTCTGTAATGGGTCGTCACTCATTTCATAGGCCACGAGCTTGTGTATTGGGTTGCGGCTCATTATAGAGGGTTGCAACCCTTTTAAAAAATCTTTAGTTAATATTTAATTATTTTTCTTCATTTTATTTATATTTTAATTTATAATTTTACACAATTTATTTTGTTTATAATTTTTTTATATTTTAATTTATAATTTTGCATAATTTTATAATAAAATTATAGTTTGTAATTTCATTTTGTTTGTAGTTTTATTAAAATTTAGTTAAATTTTATTTAAAATTTTGTATAAATTTATTTTAATATTATAATATGTAATTATGTCAATAGGTGTAACACTACAATGGTAGCACAATGCTTATAGGATGCAGCACAATCCATAAACACAAAAACAAACACATTTTAGAAACAAAACATAAAACATAAAACATTTTAGAAAAAAAACAAAAAAAATATTATTTTAATAATACTTCTTTAATAATGTAATAATAATAGTTATTCAAAAAATTAACATCATAATAATAATAATAATAATAATAATAATATATGACTATAATGTGGGAGGAAGGGTGGGCGACCCTCCATGTGTGGCAGAGGGCACGTTGCGGTTGTGGTGGATGGGGTTTGGCCGTTTGTGGGGCCTTGGCCGCAAAGCACTCATGCTTTGGGGTGGCAGCCTTGGTCGCCACCCTAGAAATACATGTTGGCAGAGCTCCTGTGGGTTGGATGACAAGTTGGTGCCCATTTTGGGCACTTAATACTAGATATGGCATGTTGTTAGGGTGGTGGATTATGAGTACGAGTTTTCGTGTTGATGTGATAGCCCACAGAGTAGTTTGGATGGTATTCAAGGACGAGGATGACTTCTCTCTTGTGTGGCGTCATGGCATTTATTTCTTTCCCAGTCAAGGTTTGCTTAATGATGACAATCCAATGTGAATCAAAGGAGGTTGTAGTGGTCACTGCTTTCAGCTTGGTGTTGGTCGTTTGTTTGTGTTTCTGGTAGTGTATGGTTCATTGGGTGAGCGGTTGGGCGCTGCGATGGTTGGGCACTCATGTTTCATAATTGAAGTCTCGGCCGAGGGTTTGGCTTGGTTTGGTGTTGATACGTCAATTTCTTTGGGGGACAAGAAGTGTCAAATGGCCTTTAGGGTGATTACATACCAACGCCTCAAGAGGATTATGCTTAATAATGATTATTTGTTGGTCATGGCAGTTAAAATGGTGCTAGGAGATGAGCATTTAGCCAGAAGTGAATTTGGGAGGGACAATACCTATGTCACTTCTAGGTTTCTGGCATCTCTTTTGGACAACTGTGTGTCGAAGGTGGAATCAAGGGTGTTGTTGGAAAAGGTTTTCAGAAAGGAATTGTTGTTGGGTGTTGACGAGGTGCTGAAGGCTGCTATTGCGGGGAAGGGTATTCCCCGCCTTGGAGATTTGGAGTTGCTATGGACTACGGATGAGGCGGTGAATTTTTTCCCTTTCCTATTAGATTTAAAAGGTTTGGCCCTTATGCAGCATAGAATGATTGTCATCGTGGTCGTGGAGTACTTGAAAAAGTTCTTCCAGCTCATGGTTGTGAAGGGCATTGACTAGATTGTGGAATTTGAGGCTAGTAGTTTGGATGTGGTAGTGTGGCTAGTAGTTGTAGCCTAGTTTTGTAAATTTTGTAAGGAAGGTTCATTTTTTTTTCTGTGTATGGTTGACAGTAGTGTATGGATGGTGGCCTTGTGGTAGGTAGTTGTAGTCGGGGTTGCTTAGGGAAGAAGGAATGAGGTTCCTTTTTGTTTTGCTCATGTTTTTGGGTGGTTCTTTCATGGCCAGAGTTGCGGTTATCAATGTGGTATATATGGCTTTGTTAGTTTCCTGCTTTAGCAGACAATTGTAATCTTTATTTTAAATATTATAAACCTAAATCTTACATATCAAAAATAATAATAATATATGACTATAATAATATAATAAAATTATAATAATGTAATATAATACAATAATAATATAATATATTATAAAAATAATATAATAATAATAAGATATATATCGACATATTTTATATAGATTATATTTAAGATATATCTTAGATTTCAATAAATATTTCTCCATAAATTAAAAATACTCTAAAATTTTATTAAAATAAATACAAATGTTCAACAATATTTTAAAAATAAAAATAATTATTTTATTTTATTTTTCTAATATTTTTTCATGAAAATAAAGTTAGAAAGAAAACAACTAATTTTCCTCCACTTAAATCCTTCTAATATTAGTTTTTAAAAATCTTTATTTTTATCTTGTTTTTATTTATTATTAATACTTGAATACTATTGCAAGAGTTTTGTTAATTAATTATGAATTAAACTTAATTATAATACAATAATTAATATTAAAAATATTTTTTGTATTATATATAGAGTAAACAAATGTTGGGGCATACATAAGTTTACATGTTAGGCCAACGCTTGTCACCCATATTTATATCAACATTGTTTTCAACTTCCCTTCCCCATTACAAAAAAATTCTCAACTATGACTTTACATACACCACAAAGATTTACATACCTAATTGCAATATACATTTGATATACACATGTTGTATAACATAATTGATTACAAAGTAGACCCCTACTATATTTATGCCAAAATTACAAAAAGACAAAAGGGAACAGACATATGCTAGAAGTCCATATTCTAGCCTCTGGTGGATCTCTTCCTACACATTTTAAGTTAGCAAGGACCATTGTTTCATCCTGATTTTCCTGAGTAACATCCTCCAACCTGTGTCATGTTGACTTGAGCCCCATCCTCATTGGCATGGCCCACACTACTGAGTTCCTTATGAAAATCTTTAAGTGCCTTCAAGAAAACTTCCACACATTTTAGAAACAAAACAAAAAACAAAAATTATAACCCTAATTGTAACCCTAACCTTACCCTAACCCTAAACATCTATTATAATCCTAACCCTAACCCTAACCACATCCCTAATTGTAACCACAAATCCTAACCCTAATCCCATCTCTAGTTTGAACTATAATTGTAAATATAAACCTAACCCTAAACCCTAGTCCTAACCCTATTTCTCATAACCTTAACCCTAACTCTAAACCTAACCCTAATCCTAAGACAATCAATAAACTCTAAACCATAATCTTAACCCTAACTCAAATCGTAATATAAAATAAAAATATTTAAATATCTAATCTAGAAGTATTAAAATCTTCTAAAAAATTAGTTTCTAAATTTTCAATTTGAATAATAACAAATAAAAAAAATTATAATAATATAATATATTATTATAATTTAATATAAGTAATTAAATATATATTAAATCTAATATAATAATATTAGAAATATTATATTATTATTATTATTATTTAAATAATATTGTATTATTTTTTATTATGGGGAAAAGCAAGTTTTGTTGGGACCCACAACCCTATCCATGAAAAACATGTCGCATCAAAGATAAACCATATACCATCAGCAACCAAACAACAACAGGACTATGAATAAAGCAATACAACATATGTTGCACAAAGGAATTGCAGGGCCTAAAGCCCTTAACCAAATACAATTAGGTTTTACTTAGGACCTTAAACCCAAAGGTTTTGAAGGGGCCTTAAACCCTTAACCAAGTTTTTTAGGGACCTTGAACCCAAAAGAGCAAATGACTAGTCACCATCCTCCTCCATGCAACTCCAACTCGCATTTGAACCATTAAAACAAGGGTAACCAAAGTTCCCAATCAATACAAAAAACTCATCCAAATTATCAACCTCAATATGATAAGTACAAGGCTAAGCCAAGGAAGAAAACATCCCCATACAATCAAATTTTTTGCAACAACACCCCACCGATTTGCTAACAGTAGCCTCCCAACAACACCTTTCCACCAGGGATGCCAACCCAACCTCCACCTCAAGAGGAGGGGGATCACCTCTAAAAGAGAGGATCAAATGAGACCCAACACCTTTGAAAAAACCACTCTCCTCCTCACACAAGCAACACCTCAATAGGAGCCAGCATAAAAGAGAAGATCTATCGAGCAAACACTACAGCTACCAACTCCACCTCAATAGAAGAAGGATCCACCTCAAAAGGAAAATTCTCCCCCTTAATAGGAGACTCAAGCCGTAGATCCCAAAAAAAAGTGAAATCAAAAGGGAGGGAATATACCATGTCCCAAGGCAGCCCTAGCATTAGGTACAGGTAGGAGGAAGCAGGGAACTCTTCAAACATTGCACAAAACTGGGCCCAAAGATAACACCATAAACATAGCCCAACCAACCATAGATAAACCATAATATGCACACCAAAGAACAATAAAAAGGACCAAAATGAGTAGAGATCCAAGCCCAAGGGGAACAAAAAAAAATTGGCCCAAGAGGGAAAATGGAGCCCCAACAAGGACACTAAGAGATGGACAAACCATAAAGCCCCCAAGTTATCCCAACACATTGGTCAAAGCCAAAAATAGGCCAAAACTCCATAGAGCCAACCCAAGGAAAGCGCCACCAGTCCACAAAATGGAAACCAGGAGCACCCACAACACACCCAAGGAAAGAAACACCACCACAACACCACCAAAAGGACAACATAAAAGGGCTAAGGGAAACCCAAAAAAACTAGTTAGAAAACAAGCCAGCAAAGAAAGCCCCCAAGCCATCCCATTACACCGAATAGGACCAAGAATAGGCCAATCCTCCAACCAATCCACCTTACGTGGGAAAAGTAACCCCCACAACCACACACCACAAAATTCCACCAAGCAATACAAAGGAAGCAAAACACAAAAGCACTACACCAGACCCCCACAATAAGAGAGTCAAGAGAAAATAAAAATAGAGCATAGTAAGCCTCAATAAAATAAGCAGACCCAGGGGATTGCAAACAACTATCCAGAACCCTCCAAAATAGAACAGCAGAGTACAAAGCCAAAGTTGCTCCAAACCTCAAAAGGGAACCCATGCTAGCCAAGAAAGAAACCTCGCTGCAAGCAAGAGCAACCTCCATCCACCGCAAGCAATCAAGACTCATCCAAAAAAGGTCAAGAAAAGTTGCTACAAGGGTCACGGTAGCAACAACAACAACCTTGACCAGGCAAAGCTACAAAAGCCACCCACGAGCAACCATCCACAAAATGAGCAACACCATAAAAGATCCATAAACCACAAGATCCAAACACAATAGTAGGCCAAATGGCTCCAAAGGGAAGAAGACCCCACACGCAGACATTTGATCACCATCTCCATCCTCAGAATCTACCTCGCCATCTTCTGCAAATTTCAAAACTCCCGCTCCTCGCCTATTCCTGCTTCGCTCCATTTGATTGAATCAGAATATTTTCTCTACTTGTATTGTATTTTAATATTGTATTATTATTATATTATTCTTATTATTTTTATATTTATAATAATATTTTAATATTAAATTATTATAATTTTTTTATTATTAATCTGAATATTATAATATTATAATTACTAAAATATTATTCTTCTTTTTTAATTATATTAATTTATTTTTATTTTTTTGATCGGTAAATAGCTGCTAGGGTCAACACCCATTAAATTTTGTAGGAATAGGCCTGGTCTGCACTAGGTGAGACCATAGAGGAGGGATCTCATCCCCACAAATACAAGCATATAGCTAATTTATTCTGCCATGACCCTATTGGACCATTCCAAAAAACACTATTTGCTAGTTTCTAATGCCACTATCAACAACCACTAGGAAAAATTAAAACTACCACCATATGACAACATGCCTAATGGTGCTTATCACTTGAAATCAAACAATTTTGTTTGAATTTTTTATGCCTACTTTAGATTGAGCTATCTATTGCAATTTGTTCTTGAGTTCCTCAATGTTGCAGATGTTATTTTTCCTTTTCTGCACTTTGTGCCACACATTTCCTCCCACCTCTTTAGTATGCACATCTGAAAGTGGAATGGAAAGTTGGGTGGATGTGCATCCAACTCCCAAGGTGCAAGAGCCCAGTCCACACACAAGAGAATTTGATGTATGTTTTTCAGATGATTTTATTGCAAATGTTTGAGAATTTTCTGTAGAGGGGGCAACACCGGCCCTAGGTGCAGTTGAACTTCCAGGCACAACTTGCAAAAATTTCTTCATCCTTGCATTAATTTTTGAAGAAGGTTCATCCCTTTTGGATGAACATTCAACAATGTAATGTTTGGGGGAAGCATCTTTCCACCATGTAGCTTCCTTTTTTGCCTAGGATTTATTGTCTAGACAATCAGCAAGAATGTGACCAGTTTTGTAACATTTTCTACATATGAAGGATAAACCTTCATAGTCCAAGGATTGTGTCCATCCCCACCCCTTGGCGTTTAAGATGATTTTTGCTAGTAAATCCTTAGAGATTCCTAATTCCACCAAACTGTGGGTGAAGGTGGTGTGCCTATGTTCTATTGAAGCCCTATCTACAACCATAAAATTGCCTATAGTGTTTTCGATTGCAGTAAAACAAGATTCAAACCAATAGTAAAGGGGAAGATTTGGAAAATGATTCCAGACAGGCATGATTCTAAATGATTCAATGGTCAAATTATTCGGGCGCCAAGATTTTAGCAACAACATACTTTGTCCCCAATGCCATGTGTAGCCTGAAATTATATCCTTGTCTTTTTTACCGTCAAATACCACCATAAAAAAATCCTTTTTTACATGGGTAAATTACCAGTTTCATTTCCATGAGACGCTTCCATGATTCCCCAATCTAGTTGTGTAGATCTGGAAGGCTTGACCAGAATCGACTAAACCATCCAATCAACCCATTCTCCTTAAAAAATACTTCATTCTCTCCCAATTCCTTTAGAACATTGTCGTTGAAATCAATTTTTAATGGATTTTCAGAGTTATGCACTAGCCTCTTGCATTCCATACTTGCAAGCTCCTTTGGTGCAACGATCCTTATAGAGGGGGTCACATTTTTTACCACATTTGCAAAGGAAGTCGGATGTGCTGAGCTCAATCTTGACATTGTAGCCATCAAGCCAGAAGTCTCGATCCTAGAGTGTATGTTAGACATTGAAGCGCCAAGCGTGTGTTTATGAGGGGATCTAGTATTGTCTGAAACCCTAGCCATATTAGGGCACATACACTATAACTATTTTGAGGCCAGCCCCACCCCAGCTACATCAAGAAGCCTATCCCCAATACATTTTTGTGGGGAGAAATAGGGCAATAATGAATCCCATTCGAATTGTTACAGGAGCTTAACGCTAGAGGGTTTGAATTATTCATCCTTGTTTCCTGCTTGAAATTACAACAAAACCCTTCATTAATCACAACATGTAGCCAATATTTTCCATGCAATGCTCGCACTTGAGCACCATCACTTGCAAGTTCTAACCCATTGAGAGCGGGCGCAGTGACAGGAGGATTGGCGAAAGATTTTCACAAATTGCAAGAGTTTTGAAGTCATCGCAGTGAAAATATAATGACCTACAATCTCATAATTAATTAATTAATTTAATTTTATGTTCTATATTAAAATATTAATTTAATCACTAACTTTTAAATAAATTATATATTTGATAAATGTTATATTACTAACTTTATATATTAAATAAATTTTATTTAAAAATAAATATAATATATTTTTTAAATAAATAAAAGTTAAATCTATTAAATGTGGTCATTTTTAAGGCTTTGTATTTTTTATTTATTTTTTTGGTGAGTATAATTAAGTCTAATTTATAATATCATCTTATTATATATATTTTTATTATATATTTGTAATCTTCTTATTACTATATTAGAATGTTTATAAGATTATGTTGTGTTATATTTTATAGTATTATTTTATTATATTTCTATAATATGATTATTTGTATAGTTTTATTATAATATTTTAATATTATAGTTATTGTATTATAATTAATTAACAAAACTCATTGTAATAGTGTTCAAGTACTAATAATAAATAAAAAATAAGATAAAAATAAAGATTTTTAAAACTAATATTAGAGGGATTTAAGTGGATGAAAATTAGTTGTATTCTTTCTAATTTTATTTTCATGGAAAAAATATTAGAAAAATAAAATAAAATAATTATTTTTATTTTTAAAATATTGTTGAAAATAAAATTTTAGAGAATATTTTTTATTTATGGAGAAATATTTTAAAATAAAATATTAGAAATAAAGAAATTAAATAATTTTTAATTAATTATTATTTTTATTTATTTTGAAAGTTGTTTTAAAAATTTAAAACAAAAATAATAAAATAATCAAAAGAAAACATTAAGAAAAAATATAAATTAAGGGAGGAATGAAAAATAAACAAAAAAGACAAAATTAGGGAAGAGGAATAGAAGAATAAAATTAAACAAGAAGAATAAGAGATCAAAATTGTGAACATGCAAAAAGGGAATTAGTGAAATTATGAGTAAGTGGTTCTATCACTAGTTTTTTTATGGATTTTAAATTGAATTGAAATCTAAGATTGAATGTACAATACTAGTATATATCTTATCTATATAAAATGTATCGATATTGTTATTATTACTATTACTATTACTATTACTATTACTATTACTATTACTATTACTATTACTATTATTATTACTATTACTATTATTACTATTACTATTATTATTACTATTACTATTACTATTATTACTATTACTATTACTATTACTATTATTATTACTATTACTATTACTATTACTATTACTATTATTATTATTATTATTATTATTATTATTATTATTATTATTATTATTACTACTATTATTATTATTATTACTATTACTATTATTATTATTATTACTATTATTACTATTACTATTATTACTATTACTACTGCTACTATTACTATTATTACTATTACTACTACTACTACTACTATTACTATTACTATTACTATTACTACTAGTACTAGTACTACTACTACTGGTACTAGTACTACTACTACTAAAATTGCATTTATTAAAATGATTTTTTTTTCTAAAATATTTTTTGTTTTTTGTTTTGTTTGTAAAATGTGTTTGTTTTTGTGTTTTAGTTAAGTAGTATTATATTATATCATTAATTAAAAATGTACTATTATTAAAGTGATTTTTTTTTCTAAAATGTTTTTTGTTTTTGTTTTTTGTTTATGTTTCTAAAATGTGTTTGTTTTTGTGACAAATTATGTTGAACTCCTATAGCCATCATGCTGCCATTTTAGGTAGTTTGATAGTTCTAACTCCACATTTGAGCATACCTAGTCTTCTTTTGATAATTAAATAACACACTACTCAAACAATAATTATTTTCAATTAAGTCACAATAATTATTACTGGTGCAAGAAGTGTGTTAAGAAGTTTGTTGCTGAGAAATCTCACAAACGTGCGTAAAAAACCCATGTCAAGCGTATGTACTTCATAAAGTAGTAGGAATTTACCATCAGGTTTATTGTACGAGCAGTTGGAATATACTCAGTTTTGTAGAATGGATCTACACCTTACAGTTTCAAAAATGAATATATATAGGTACACTCTCCTCTAGTGCAATTTCCTATTTGGAGATGGGGAGTCCTTTTAGGTCTGCAATTGGTTTTGAAATGTCATGCGACAAAACGTAAATCGCAAAAATAGAGAGCACACACAAATAGTATTATTATATGGGGTTATGTTGGCTTTCCCTCTCCCAATATATTTGTATTTCTTTTGGTAGTTCTAGCTCCACATTTGAGCATACCTAGTCTTCTTTTTTATAATTAAATAACAAACTACTCAAACAATAATTATTGTAAATTAAGTTACAATAATTATTAAGCACCTTCCTAGAGGTCACTCATGCATTTTTTTTTTGTTGAGAATATGGAGGATAATCAAAAGAATTCACTGGCACAAGAAGTGTGGTAAGAAGTTTGTTGCTAGGACATCTCACAAACGTGCACCGAAAACCCATTTCAAGCATACTTACTTCATAAAGTGGTGTCAAGTTTATTGTACAAGCAATTGAAATTTACTTAGTTATGTAGAACGGGTCTACACCTTACACTTTCAAAAATGGATATATATAGGTACACTCTCCTCCAATGTGATTTCCTATTTTGAGATGGGGAGTCTTTTTAGGTCTATAATTGGTTTTGAAATTGCAAAAATAGAGAGTACACACAAATAGTATTATTATATGGGGCTATGTTGACTTGCCCTCTCCCATCGTCTCTACTACCTATAAAAAACATAAACACATTTTAGAAAATATATATATATATATTAAAAGAAACAAAAAAAAATTAATAATATTACATTTTTAACAATGTAATAATAATATAATATAATACTACTTAACCAAAACATAAAAAATAAATAAAATTAGAAACAAAACAAAATAAATAAATAAATAAATAAAATCATCTTAATAATAATAGATTTTTAATAATGTGATAATAATAATATAATATTGCCGGTATTGGCATGGTGTGATGGTTTATAGGTGGCATTGTTGTTCTTGCCACCAAGGTTCAAACCCCGTTGGGGTGGTATTGTTGAATGTTGTATCCGGTTCATAGCTCCGATCAAAAGTGTTTACCCCTTGAATTAAAATAATAATATAATACTACTTGGTTAAAAAATAAGATATATATCGACATGTTTTATATAGATTAGATTAGAAAAACACTAATAGAAAAATAAAAGACTTGATATCTGTCAACGTATTTATATAGATTATTTTGAATAAATATATATATACTAGTTTAAGAAAATTTTTAAAGATTTATTATACTAGTTTAAGAAAAGTTTAAAAGATTTATTGTTTATTAGTTCCTCTCAAAGGCAAAAACTAATACATCCATTGCATGCAATTTCTTTTAAATGACAGTGACTTATCAACCAATGAGCATCTAGAATTAAAAAGTTGACCAACAATTGTATAGTCCATATTTAATTGTCTATTTTTAAAAATTATTAAAATATCATTTATCTTCCTTTCTATTGGTTCATGTTGAAAATAGTCAGTGCAAAAATCAAATTTATTATTTTAAAATTGCATGTGCAATGCAATGCATTTAATTCATTGAATCAAATTTCAAACCTCACTTGAATGACATGAGCATTTAGAACCTATTAAATAAATGTGAGTACAATAAATGCATATTGGTCATATTTTCAAAGCTAATTAAATCATTGTGAGTACACTCATGCATATTTTTTATTTTTTAACCAATGTTTATTAAATATCATAGTAAAGTATAGTTGTCTATAATAAATATAACTGTAAAATTTATCTCTGAGGAATTAATTTTTCAATAAAATATATCCATCTCCATTAAATATTACAAGTAGATATTTTTAAAAATATACACGTGATAATTAGCCGATAGGCTATTATAGGTGGGAAATCCCACCAGAATCATCTAACTATCTGATGTCGGTGGACTATTCCAGTAGGAAATCCCTAGTGTATGATGTACAATCCACTACAAAGTCACCGTCCACTATGAATTCACCAGGCATGGCCATTCCTCCTTCATGTCAGCAGGTATGGGTTTGAAGCCACTCGCATTGTTTTACACATACCTAGGCTCTCCGTGCGTAGCCAGGCATTTAAGAAGTGACCAAATTTGCTAGAGGTAATAAATGTCAACCAAGTTTAAGATGGGATCTGCCTGCAGCATTTTTTGCCCAGCTTCTTTGATTTTGACTTTTTCTTTCTGCATTGTGATTTATGCATTCTACAAGCAAAGATTCGAGGAAGGAGAATATAAGCTATAACCAGATTTTCATGGGCTTGGGTTTTGAGGTTTGTGCTTCTTCTTGGAGACACATTTTGAAGCTAAATACTCAGATTTGAAGGCATTTTTCCTTGATGAAACCCTAGACACCTCTTCTACAAGCGAGTGAGTCTGTTGGAAATATGTGCCTCAAACATCATAGGCTAAAACCTCCACTGGAGAAAAGTCGGTATGACATCCATCATGTCTGGCCGACTAGCAGAATGGTAGCATTATGTTTTGCACAGGTCGTTGTGACCTTGCAGGAGTCTTGCCGAACAGTTACTCTTTGGAGTCTATCGTTGTGACATAGAGTAGCCATTGTGATCTCTTACCGCGTGGACATATTTGGCTGACAGGCCATTCAATCAGGCATCGAGGAGACTTGGCCGAAGGAAATGTTATCGGTAAGAAGTCCTACTGATGAGGAAATGTCTCACCGATGGAGGCTCAAGTGTTGTTCATCGGAGTAACGCAAAGGATCTCAGAGAGAGGTCTTAGTGATTGGAGGATGTCTTGTCGATAGCCTATGGCTATCGGGGTAACTCAAAGGGTTTCGAAGAGATGTCTCAGCAAGAATGAAATGTCTTGCCGATAATGAAATGCTTTCAGTATAGCTCTTGTCGAATGATGGTCATTGGTGTAACATATATTTGTTCGATAAGAACTCTAGGCGAAAGACATATGTCTTGGCAACAGGTGATGACTTCGGAGTAACTTTTGTGATCTCGGAGAAACCTCTTAGCGAAAGACAAAAGTCTTGCCGACTACTCTTTGGAGCTCGATATGACTTGTGTTCTCATTGAAGTAACCCTAAATGACTCAGTATATGGCCTCAGCAAAAGACGATTGTCTGGCTGATAAGAACACTAGCATCAGTATAACATATGGATCTCGGTATGATCTCCTAGTGACATAAGGATTGTTTTAGCGATAGTCTCCTGACTTTAGTGTAACACAAGATGGCTCGTTGAGATGTCTTGGCGAGAGTGATACTCTTGCTGAAAGGAAAACTGAAGCCGATACATGTTGTAAGCTCGGTGAAACATCTTGGCAATTACGACAACTCTTGGCGATATTGATATGAAGTCTATGTGGCATCGGCGAGACACTGTTAGTGTCTCACCAAGATGCCAACACAGTGTGATTTCTTTTTGACCATTTTTGACCATCCTATGTGGAGTCTCATGGACCAATAGGAGAAACCAAATCTGAATAGTTGGAAGATTGTTCGTTGTGATGGTTCTATGAGCAAACTCGACAGACATGGAATGACAGGGATATACTCTATGATTGCAGTTTGTGATAGGTTGGATGGATCAACGGAATGTTGTGTAGTTGCATGATCAGAGTGATTTCTATTCTGTGAAGATTGTAACGTAAAGGTTCCTGTGCAAGTTTGTTAATGGTGAATGCTGCTGTAAACAAACACCAGAAAGATAAGTCTGACATTTGTATGTAATCTCCATTACTGTAATACAAATTGATTTATCTTGGTGTGGTGGGTTTTTCTCTCGTAAGGGTTTTCCCACATATATTCGGTGTTCATGTGTGATTGTCAAATACTCTATTTTGTTATCTGTTTCAAAGTGCATCTTAATTGGACTGTAAGTGTAAATTTTAAAGTGTATCTGCATTCTTCCCTGAGGTATTGACATTCGGAGAATTGTTTCCGCATCTAATTTTCCTTATAGAGTCAAGCTAGGGTCAAAAACATGTTTGATGAGAAGGAAAACGACTCTCTTCTCATCACAGAATGGTTGTGGATATTGATGAGAGAGTTTAGGGAGGGTGTCTAAAGCATACAAGGTAGGACACACCATCATTTGGATGAGACTACCATCTGAGAAGTCATTTCTGAAGTTGGACGTGTATTTTGGGTTATTTTGTGGCTAACTCCACCATTTCCCAGGCTGAGATCAAGCACCAAATTAGGTTTGAGACGTTTATGCATAATAAATAGGAGTTGTCTTTGTAAGTGCCTTGTGTGCTTAGATATGAGTGTATAATCTATTGATTTATTCAAAGAGTGTTATATATGCAAATCACAGTCAATATAATCTAAGAAATTTGCACTACATGATGGTTGCACAGATAAATTAATGTATCTGGGTGTTTTATAGTTTGTTTCAAGAAACTTTGGGAAAACTCAGTGTGAAACAGTTTTAGGAGAGAAAACAGTTTGAAAGAAAACTCAGTGTGTTGAGTTGGGTGGACAATGGGTACTCAAATTTTTTATTTTCTATTTTTCCAAATTTTTCAAGGGAGCCAACTGCTTGTATTTTGTTAGGTCGATAGTGAGTATTCAAATTGATTCTTTTTTTATTTTTCCCAAACTTTTAGTAGAGAAAAGAGTTTGATAGAATGGTAGAGAGTGGGTACTCAAATTTTTATTTTTATTTTCATTTTTTTTAGGTTTTCAGTGGAATAGGCTTTTTGTGTTCGATTGGGTTGACAGTGGGTACTCAACTTGATTTTATTTACAATATGTGAATGAGTTAATAAATACACAATATATATATATATATATGAATTGATTTTAATATAATGAATATGATTTGATTTTCATATAGATCTGCAGGATAAAAATGTATAAATATTTATTTCTTTTCATAAATGAGCATTGACCCTTGGGTGCCCAATTAATGCATGATACTTGCCTTACTATTCACTTCTTTTTTTTTTGAAAACCTGTGAGACCAATGTAAAGTCACTATCTCCAATGAGTGTAAGAGCCATGTTGGGTGAGTAAGAATAAAATTTTAAAATATATTATGTTGTAGTTTCTTAGAAAGTGATAAATTTCTCCCTTGCACATTCAAATTGACCACGTCTACCCAATGATGATACAAACAAATAGAAAAAAAAATGGCATTTCTTATAGTGTAAAAGTCAGCGACCAACATTTGCAACTGTCTCCCCTATTGAAAGGAGCGTTGAAAAAATTACGTTAAAATTAAGCAAGATTTACTTTATAAATTCTTTTGTTTCAACGAGTTTTTTTTAATGGGACATGATTGTATTCACCTCAGTGAATGGACGGGATGGCCTTTTTACTTATAAAGGTAGTCATGTGATATGTTTATACATAAAGTAAAATTGGTATTAAATTCAATGGTAATTTTTGTTGATACTGTTATTACAAGCAATTAGGATAATTATAATAGTAACACTGGTTTTAACATTTTATATCTATCTAAGCATCATTGGTAAGTCCAATATTAAAATTGAGGGTAGATACTATTGTTCATATTTTTAACAATCTTGCAAGAGTGAAATTAATATTAAGTTAATAACATTAGAAATATTATTATTAAATTTAATAATGATATTAGTAAGTGTGATGGCTATATTAACAATAATTTTAATCACAAATTTAATATTAGTTTAAGATTAGAGGTAATTTTAGTGTTAATGTTATTATTAGTAATCACAATGTAGTAGTGGTTGTTTGAAAATAAAAGTACTAATATTAACATGGACTTATTGATGTGATAATATTGACAATATTATCAATAATATTAATCTAAGTAAAAATAATAATAGTAATAGAAATAATTAGTTTTACTTTAAATTCAATTATTGGGTTAACATTGAAAATGTCATTTAATATATTATTGGTATTTATGTTGGGATGTGAAGCCCAACGGTCATTTGACCCTCATCTTCTCCCAACTCTTCAGTTCATAGCTGAATATGAGTGTATTAATACATGTGTGTAGTCCATGTATTGAGTTGTATTATTGGTGATTGATTAATAGAGTTATTCCCTACTTGAAAGTGGATGTAGGCAATTCTCAAACCATTATAAATTTGTGTCTCTAAATTTGTTCTTTATTTTCTATTTTTATTTTGTTTCTTTGCTTGTTTTATAATTAACAATTGGTATCAAAGGTTTGGTGGAAAAGTTGTTTGGAAATCGTGAAGAATTTTTGAAATTCTGAAAAATGGACGTAGTAGCTTTGGCTGATTGGGCCTGAGCTCTCATGTCTTGGTCCTATGGCTCTAGAGAATTTTATGATGAAGTTGTTCATCCTACTGAAGATTCACCATCATTTGATTTCAAGGCTGCTCAAATGAAGTTTTTGGATGAATTAGATGTTGAAACTTAATTTGTTATGGAGGAGTTCATAGGCATGTTGGAATTTGGTAGTGATCACAGAAGAGGAGTTGATGGGGCTTCCGATGATGAGTACTAGTTTGAGGATACCTCAAGTAGAAAAAGATTGGGCAACATGGAAGAAGAAAGTTTCATTTGCATAGACTGTTGATATTATTTATTATGAGAAGTATGACAATTTGAAGAAGAGCAATAAACATAGAATAAGGCAGTGATCCAAAAGGAGAAAGAAAACAAGAGATTAAGAAGGGGTAGAGGAACACAATGAGGGAAGGTTTGAAAGTGTTTCACATATTGTTTTGGAGGAGAATGAATCCCCATGTGATGGGGAAGTACCATGGGCTCCAAAAGAAAATCCCATGCCCAAGTCGGTTGCAGATTTGGCATCGAAAGTTGGAAATGGCATTGCCAAGCTTGAGCCAATCATGCCTGTTGGTGTAGAGGAGGACCTACCTGAGGGGGAAGATGTACCTGAGGATTTACTTGCAAGTGACATCATTGAAAAATTTCTTAACCTTTTGGAATCTAATGAAATTTATGTGCAAGACAGTATAGTTTCTGATAGGTGGGAACATAATACATTGGAGGTGTTTGTTGGTGGACTAGAGAAGGAGGCTCCTGAGAACGATCATTGTTTTGTGTCTGGCCATAATGATGCCCTGGAGAAAGAAAACTCTGATATGGAAGGAAAGAATAATGTTGATGATGAGGAAGAATGTTGGAAGTTCTTGGTTGCCATTGCAGGGAAGTCTGAAATGGAGGAGGATAGTTTTAGGCTGGGGCTAGGGCTTCTCCTAGATGACCCTAACCACGACCGCCACCAAATGGTGGTTTTCAGAGATGAGGAGGATGAGGAAGAGAAACTAGTGGAGTGCCCCAGTGCTAGCTCTAACGAACATGTTGAGATTTTTTATGTAGTGCAAGATAAGGAAATTCTGAGTAGCGAATATGATGAGGAGGTGGGAAAGTTGAAGCATATTTTGGCTAGTCTGAGAGACCAGGCGAACAATTTCAACCAAATTGGGGCGCTTACAGAGTTGTGCGAGATTTTGTCATTTGCTTTGGAAGAGATGCGGGATAGATTTAATGTTGATTCCATTATGCCCATTTTGGTGGGGTTTTTGAATCAAGAGGGTAATCTTGATATCATGCTTTTGGCGGCCAGGGATTTGATGCATATTTGTGATATTTTCCCTTCCTCTTGCTTTAGTGTTGTGCATCATGGTGCTATTCCCTATTTTTGTGTGCACTTGCTTACAATTGAATACATGGACTTGGTCGAACAGTCTCTGCAAGCTTTGGAGAAGATCTCTCACAGACATGCATCTACTTTCCTTTGTGTTGGTGCTCTTATGGCAATATTGTCATACTTGGATTTTTTCTCCTCTAGTGTTAAGACAGTTGCAAATGAAACTAGTGACTTATTTTTTTGTATCAATGGACTTGACATTATGTCAAAGTTGGTTGGAGAAAGTGAAAGAAATATTCAGAAGGCTTTTAAGGAGGCTGAGAAGAATGCCCCGTCCTTTATATTTCCTGCTGATATTGATACATTATTGCCAGTAGAAAAGGTAAATGAAAAAATTATGTAACAAGGATTTCAATTCAATGCATTCATGGGAAATTGGCATGATGGAGTATTTTATGAACCGACAAAAAGTAATGTTTTGATGGGAAATTTTGTGCCTAAGAAATTAGTAAGAGGATATATCGTTAACTCTGATTTGACATGGAGAAGGTTAATCCACTGTGTTCGTGACAAAGTCTGGCAAAACTAAAATCTTCAATGGGCCTGGTTGTAGTGTGAGTTCAAAGGGGAAATGCAGGGGATGACGTGTAATGCATGGTTGTACTAGTTGGACTTCACAGGGGAGATTGTTGGGATGTGAAGCCCACCAGTCATTCAACCCTTCATCTCCTCCCAACTCTTTAGTTCACAGTTGAATATGAGTGTATTAATACATGTGTATAGTCCATGTATTAGTTGTATTATTGGTGATTTATTAATAGAGTTATTCCCTTCTTGAAAGTAGATGTAGGCAATTGTCGAACCACTATAAATTCATGTCTCTAAATTTGTTCTTTATTTTCTGTTTTTATTTTGTTTCTTTGCTCATTTTATAATTAACAATTTAAAGACCGATATAAAAATAATAATGAAGAAAATGATATTCATATTAATACTATGTTATTAATATTGATATTATTGAATTATATAAATTCAAAGATTAGTGGTAATATTGAAGGTAATATTAGTAATGTAGAAAAGTAGAAATTCACTAATATTGTAATAAATATTTGAATGGTAAAGTTAATTTCTTATTAATAGCTAATGGGATAATGGTAAAAATGTTAATTAGAGCATTTTAGTATTCTTTCCAAGCAAATATAATCTTCCTTGAGAAAATACTACTTAAGAGAAGATTAAAAGAAAGAAAGAAATTTTGCAGCATTGTAAAATCACCTTCTATTAACATAAAGGTAAAAATTGTGTTAATATTAACTCTAATTCTAATATTGGTATTAGCATTGGTGATAATAAAATATTAAATAAATAAATTATAATAGTATTAGAGAGTTAATATTAATTGGATATAAGTTGATATTATTGCAATAAATTTTATATTAAGAAGGGCTCAATAATATCTTAGCAATGGGTAAAATAATATGAAAATTATTATGTATACATTATTTTGATTAAATAATAATGACATTTTAATTATATGGTGGAGAGTGAATATTGTGTTATTATTTTTGGTTAAATAAAGACAATGTTATAATGATAAATTGACTTTTAAAAATAATGCTATGATGATCCTTCATGAGCAACTTGTATCATGTTGCACCTTAGAAATTAGAGAGTTATTTATTTAATTGTATTAATATGTAAGAAAACAAAATAATTAAGTTTTTCTAGCAAAATTTATGGGCATGACACATTATCAGGAAAGAAGAGGAAGCTCGATTACAACAACTATCTCTAAGAAGTGAATGTACACAACTCATCCCTTTCTCCCTCACATCTCTCCCAGTCATTGGCAGATCATCAATTCCACTTTTACAAAGTTCTCTTTTGCAGATATCTGCTACAAACCATGATAAAATCAACTACAAGGACGAGAGATATTACTGTAGGCCGTCTGTAGACCCAAAAACAGATTGCCGGGTATCGTGGACTATAAAATAATAATAATAATTATTATTATTATTAATCACAGGCATCGACATCATCAATGGTTTAAGCATATTCAACTTCTTATGGTGATTTTGTTCATACATTGGCAGAAATATTTTTTAATAATAGTAGTACTATAAATTGAATAAGTAGAAATCATTATAATAGTAAAAAAAAATCACCACATCTAACCATTTGATGTAGGAGCATCTAGTATGCAAGGCAATCTTGCATCACCCAAAAAAATTGTTTTCTTTATTTTCTTTAGTTGTTTTGAGTCCCATGATGTCACTTAAGGGGTATAAGACTGTTAGGCATCAAAAATAGCGAAAAATGGGCACTTAAAATTTTTATTAAGTCGGCCAAAACAGGCTCGTATCGACGTGAAATTTTACCCTAAGGAGCAGAGCTGAAAAACATTTCTAGTCGTGAAAGAATCGTCTCAATACCCTGCACTGTTTGGGAGAAATTAAAGTTTTTGTCCTAAGAAATTTCTCTAATATAGCTTCAAATTTAGATATAAAACTTTAGAGGCCCTGAAACAACTCAAAAAGTGGTTGAATCGACAAATGGTGGGTTTGTGCATTGTAGAGCTCGTCAAGAGCTTTTCGACAATATGCAATAATAGCAAATCAGACACCCAAATCAAAAGTTATGGCCCCGTGAAGTTGGTCCTTTAAAAAGTGAATTTCATAAGAAATTCTTCCTAGGCCAGAAATCATTCGGTGGACTTTTGGCGCCAAAACAAAAAGGGAAAATTTGTACCTTCTAGAACATTCTAGGGTGGTTATTGGGGAAAATAAAAAGGGTTAAGTGGGGGTTGTAGAAGGTGGCCCTGATAGTGCAGATTGTGGTTCTGAATAGTAGATTTTATTTTCTGAGTTGATGTTGTAATGAATCAAGCCCATGAGGTTGTAGCATGTAAGCTTTGAATCTATAATTTCATTTTCTGAAAATAATTGAAAGTGAGTCATTTTTCTATCTCGCATTTTCTATGTGATATCTGTTGTTGTAATTTTTGTGGGCTTTGGGTAGTGTGGCCCTCATCAAGTGGTATCAGAGTAGGATTTCTTGAGCCTGTAACAGAGTGTCGAACATGAGGCAGTTGTAGCAGGACCTGTGAGTGTGGGTTGAGTTCAAGATGCCTCCAAGACTTGCCTCGAATGGCAGAGGTAGAGGCCAATGTGGTGGAGGAAGAGGTCCACCTAGAGATGAAATCAAAGCCCTTAGAAGGCAATTAGAAACCTTGCAACAAGAGGTTCGAAGAAGAGATGTGCAACGAGACAGAGATGAGAGTGAAGATGAAACGAAAGAGGAAATGGAAGAGGAAGAGCGGGATCTAATGGATCCTAGAGAAAGGATATTTTTGCAAGCGATCTCAAGCATTGGGAAGAGACCTAAAATGGAGGTTTCAAATTTTAGTGGAAATCTGAATCCTGATGAATTAATTGATTGTATCAATAACATGGAGGAATTTTTTGAGTTTGAGGAGATTGAAGATCCTCACAGAGTGAGGTTTGCAAAGATAAAATTGAAAGTTCATGCCATTATATGGTGGAAAGAGGTCTAGTTAGAAAGAGGAAGACAAGGGAAAGATAAAATTTCTAGATGGGATAGAATGGTGTCAAAATTGAAGAAACAATTTATTCCAATTGATTACGAATTGGAGTTGATCAAGAAGATGCAGAGCTTGAGGCAAGGAACAAGGATAGTGAAAGAATACACAAAGGAATTTCACAAGGTCCTAATTCAGACAAGACATTCTGAGGTGAATAAGGAGAATGTTGCTTGTTATATTAACGAGTTAAAGCCAAGCATACAGGAAGAATTGACACTGGTAAGAATGACCACCATTAAGGATGCTTATTAGTTTTCTCTAAAGGTTGAAGAACGATTGAATAAGAGGTTTGAGAACAAACAACAAGGTGGAGGTCGTGGAGGAAAGATTGGTGGAAGGTCATATGGAGGTCGAAATGAAGATCAAAAGAAGGGTGAAGGCTCCAACAACAAATAGAAACAGAAGGGAGATAACATGTACCATCCTCATGATCAGAATAATGGAGACCACAGAGGAAGAGGAAGATCTAGACGAGGACCAGGAAGAGGAGGATTTTGTGGAACCTATTTCCAGTGTGGAGAAGAAGGACATAGAGCCTATGAGTGTCCTCAACATCAAGGAAGGACAAATAGAATACCTGAGGGTAATGCACGAGTTGCACATGTTGATGAAGATGTCGAGTCTTCACATTTTGAGGATGCAGAAAGAGGAGAGGTTCTTGTTACTAGAAGAGCCTTGATGAATGAGGAGAATGAGCCAACTCAAAAGAAGAACTTGTTTCACACCAGATCTAAGTGTGAAGGTAAAGTTTGCAATGTTATTATTGATGGAGGTAGTACTGATAATTGTTTTAGAAGAAATGGTTAGTAAGTTGCGGTTGGAGTGAAGAAGGCATCCAAACCCATACTAGATTGCTTGGTTGTAGGACCATAAAGCCTTGGTAAATGAACAATGTTTGGTAAAGTTCAAGATTGGAAATTACCATGATGAGGTATTATGTGATACTATGCCTATGGATGTTTGTCATATGTTGTTAGGTAGACTGTGGTAGTTTGATCAACGAGAAATACATGATGGACATGCCAACACCTATTCTTTGAAAAAGGATGGAATTCGTCATAAGTTGAAGCCCTTGAAAGAGGTAGAGGAAAAGCTATGTAGTAATGCAAGAATTTGTTTGGTTGATGGAATAAAGTTCCTAGAAGGTATGAAGCATGAGCATATTTGTTTTGCATTAATCCCTAGAGTTGATAAAGAAGATACTACTGAGGTACCTATAGAGGTTGTTAGAGTAATAAGTTATTATGCTTAATTAATTACATCACATTGATTAATTAATTAAGTCACTTATTCCTCTTTATTACTTAAGCTAAACTTAGGCACATTAATAATTAATAATTAATTATTAAGTGTGCACACTAGGGTTTCATTTAGGGTTTCCCTTTTAGGGTTTCTTGATCTCCTTCATAAGGATTGATCACATTGTAATAATTGATTCTCTTAATGCATTTTTACAAAGAGGTTTACAGAGAACATCTTTTTGGTTCTTCATATCTTTTGCATGTGACAGGTATCCATCTTGCATGCAGGTGATCTTGGATTCTAACATGGTATCAGAGCTCCAGACCTGCAGCTGCTTGTTCATGATCTGAAGATATGGCCTTTCAGTGAGTTTCAAGTGCAAGGGTTTCCACAGGCATCTTTTCTGCAAGATCTGGGGGTAGCCATTTTTTCAGGACACAATGGGCTCAAATGGACGTCGCCATCGTGTTCGCAGCGTCCCAAAACCCTAGAAACGCCTGTCAAATCGTCCAATTTGGTGCAGTTGATCTGGGAGGCAAAAAAAATTTGTCTAGGGGTCGTACGGCCTCCCCAGCACGCAGATCGAGGCACAATTTTCAAAAAAAAATTAAAAAATCAATTTTTTTGGTTTTGGGCCGGCGCACCTAGAACAAAAGGGGTCCGCCGCCCGGCGGCCACCGGGCGGCCACCCATTCACCGCCTCCAGCAAAGACTCCGACCACCACCGCCACCCTGCTCCGCCAGCCCCGCTAGCCCCTGCAGGCTCCTTCTGGCTTTAGCGGCGGTCATATGTATGACTGGGAGCCAAGCCCGTCACCCGGCATTTTCCCCGGCACACAGAATCTTTGGAGATTCTTCCGTATATTCCATCCGACGGCAATCTTCTCAGGCGACCGGAATCTCGAAGATGCTTCCGGAATATTCCGTACCTGTTTGCAGACGGCCGTCAATTTTTTTTGCAGGGGGGCATTTTTTTGCGCCGACGGCCAGATGGCCATCAAATTTATGCTCAAATTTTTCTGACGTCATCATGACGTCATCCATACGGCCGGCCCTCTTTGCCCTCCTAACCCTAGTTTTTTCTAAAAGAGTAGTTTTTTTCTTTTGGCCATAACTTGGGCATACGGTATCGAAATCGGGAAAACAAGATATCGCCGGAAAGCTGGTTCCGAGCAATTTCATTTGGTGCAGTTTATTTTACAATATTTTTTTTACTGCATTTATTTCTGTTTGAAGTCAGATGTACTTTTTGGACTTCCGAGCTCATAACTTTTTGCCACGATCTCTGATTTTTGCCTCATTTACAGCGTTGGAAAGGTATTAAGGAGCTCTATATTGCTGTCCATGCACTTTTTCTGTATCTTTCCTAGGTTTATTAGTTATTCCATATTTGGCCCGATGGGTTGTTTGGCGATTACTTGGATATTTTGGCAGTTGGGAGAGTGCATCTTGCATCTTTGCACTTCGTTTTTAGTAATACATCATTCAATAATTTCTTGCTGCTTCATAGATTCCAGGGTTGTTCCCGTTTGGATTTTTCAAGTGTTCCGTGGCATCGGGTCTGCTATCACATTATTTTGATTCCGGTTTGGTTTCAGTTGTAGACAGAGATATCTTTCCTTTCTTTTCAGATTGCGGTTCCAGTGTTACTCTACAGAGTTCTTCTAGTGCTTCTTTGCAGCATGTTATCACATTGTAGGGGGGTTTTGTCCCACTGGGTTTTTCCTTCTCTACCTCATATTGCATTTGTAAATGGGTACCTGATCAGGCCTAGTTGCTGGGACCCATCTTTGCTTTCATGCATCTTATTCTAGTGTTTTAGCTTACTTCCTAAGTTCATCTTAAGGGGGGGTGTTAGAGTAATAAGTTATTATGCTTAATTAATTACATCACATTGATTAATTAATTAAGTCACTTATTCCTCTTTGTTACTTAAGCTAAACTTAGGCACATTAATAATTAATTATTAATTATTAAGTGTGCACACTAGGGTTTCATTTAGGGTTTCCGTTTTTAGGGTTTCTTGATCTCCTTCATAAGGATTGATCACATTGTAATAATTGATTCTCTTAATGCATTTTTACAGAGAGGTTTACAGAGAACATATTTTTCGGTTCTTCATATCTTTTGCATGTGACAGGTATCCATCTTGCATGCAGGTGATCTTGGATTCTAACAGAGGTTTCTGATTTGTTGAATGAGTTTCAAGATATTATTTCTGATAATGTACCTAAAGGTTTGCCTCTTACAAGAAAGATTAGTCATCAGATGGACCTAATTCCTAGAGCCAATTTTCCGAATAAGGCAGCTCATCGTATGACTCTAGCAGAGAGTGAAGAGTTGAATAGAAAAGTGCAAGAGTTGTTGTGGAAGGGATTGACTAGAGAGAGTGATAGGGAGAGGGATCGGAGGAATCACTCAGTGATTCCTACTCTTGGCCTTTCCTTAATGGACCTCCTTGGTGCATTGCTCCACCAATCTAACCTATAGGTCCCTTCTCCTATCTAGGAACCCCTGGTTGTTTGACCAATCCCTCTTCTATCCACTTGTTGTCCTTCTTCCAAGCAACTCTTGGTGCTTCACCATGTTCACTCCTTTGGCCCTTAATCTGCCCTAAAGGCCAAATAACCTCAACCTTCTTCAAGGTTCTTGCATGGGTTTGAAGGTGTTTCAAAAGCTTCAAAATGGCCAATCTAGGGTCCTTGTGCAACCACAAACCTCCAACTTTCCATCGCTTCCTCAAGGTTCCTTCCCTAGGGTTTGAAAGACTAGTATCCTTGAGCCCCCAATTAGGTCTATGAACAGGGGTAAATTGATTTTCCCTCCTAAACCCACCAAAGAATCTAGATTCTTGGATTGGGAATTGTGTTTCCCCTGCTTACACCTTCAAGATTTCTAGGGTCTTAGCCCTGCCCAGGCCGTACTCTACCCTCATGCAAACACTACCCAAAAACTAGGGTTTGCAAATTCTGCAAAACTATTTCCAAACTGTCAGAAATTTCTCACCCCAAACAACTTAGTAGAATCTCCTCCTGATCACCATGGGTTGCCAAGACCTTCCCCTAAATTCACAAGAAATAATTTCTCAAAGTTCTCTTTTCCCCTGCAAGATATGTCACTTTTTCTCCAAGACTGCCCCAGCTAGACCTGCTCTGGCTCGCCTAGGGCATCCATTTGCTAGCACCTCTTGCACTGCCACAAACCCTAATAGCTATCATATGTGTAGGCATGGAATCTAGGCCCACTCCCCAAAAGGCCGTACAATTTTTACAGAGAAAATATGGTCTAGACTTCCATTTTCTCCAAGCTGTCTGGTTCAGACTAGCAACAAGCTGGGGTTAAACTATTTACAAACAACAACAAAAAATGAATAAATAAAGCTACCAAATGTTGCACAAAGCTTGTACACAACCTCTACTACCTCCTACAACAAGAAAAAAAGTATATCTAATCCATTTAAGCATTCTTAATGAATAAAAACTTGGAAAATAATGGCAAAATGTTGTTTTACTTCAACTTCCAAAAACACAGTCCATTCAAAGAACTTCCAACCCTCTTCAAAGGTCGAAGCAAGCTTTAAATATGCCTCCCAAATAGTTAAGATTCTTGGGTCGAGTCTTTAGATGTCCTAAAGATGCAATTTTTAAAACCCAATGTGTTTTCAAGCACTTTGACAAGATTGGTAAAGATGACAAGTTGGGGCTTCAAAACCCATTCATGATTGCCACCTCCCAATCCATTGATCATAGATTGATTAAGAATTATTCAAAAAAACAAAACCTAGCAAGATGGTCAACATGACCTCAAAATAACACAACAAAAATTTGAACTTCCAACAAAAACTTCAATAACCTTGAACATTGCCAGGTGCTCCTGCACCATTCTCCCCTCTCTGCCCAAACAACTAAGGAGAGAAAGGAGTGACCAATGACAGGTCAATACCTAACTTCTTGAACTGATCTTCCTATATCCAAGTGGCTTCTGATTCTGGCTTGTTCTTCCACTTGATAAGGTGCTCCATGTACACCTTATGTCTTGTAGCTTTCTGCACTCTTGACTGCAAGATCTTCTCTGCTTGAAGCTTGTCTTGTTGAGGAAGGGTCACATTACTGATGTCCTTGAAGATTTACTTGATGTTCTAATCCTCATCATTGACTGATCCCTTGTACTTGATCAGATTAGAAACAATGAAAACTGGAGAGATGCCCAAGTCTGATGGTAATTCCACCTTATATGCATTCTTGCCATATTTGGCCAACACCTTGCATGGACCCACTCTTTTCATCTGTAACTTGGTTGCCATGCCCTTCTACAATCTGGATTTGTTGAGGTGGACCATAACATAGTCTCCAACTACAAATTGTACATCCTTCCTTGACAAATCAACATTCTCCTTCAACTTTTGGGTTGTTGTTGTGACTGTTTGCTTGACCTGCTCATGAATCTCCTTCATGGTCTGAGTGAAGTCTTCTGCATGTCCACTCCTATTTTCCATGGATCCCAAATCTCTGAGCTCACATATGCCTCTTGGGTGCATCCCATACACCACTTCAAATGGACTTTTCCCTATAGTTCTATTGACACTGTCATTATAGGCATATTCAGCTTGGGAAATCACCATATCCCATGTCTGTCCATCTTCCTTGGTTAGACACCTTAAAAGATTACCCAACACTCTGTCAACCACCTCTATTTGACCATCAGTCTGAGGATGGTAAGCTAATCCAAATGATAGATTTGTACCCAATCTGATCCATAGAGTCTTCCAAAAGTGACTCATGAACCTCACATCCCTGTCTGAAACAATGCTTAGAGGCAAGCCATGGATCCTTACAACCTCCTTGAAGAAAAGATGAGCTATGTAGCTTACATCATGAGTAGTTTTGCAAGGAATGAAGTGACTCATCTTGCTAAATCTATCCACTACTACATAAACACTGTCAAAAACAGTCTTAGTCTTAGGAAGACCTACCACAAAATCCATGCTCACACACTCCCATGGTCTGTTAGGAATGGGCAGGGGTTGATACAAACCAGCATTGCTAGCTCCTCCCTTAGCATTCATGCATACAACACACTGTTCCACATATTTTCTGACATCTCTTGCTAACTTAGGCCAGTAATAGAACCTTTGAACTAGCTCTAAAGTTTTATTAATACCAAAATGCCCACTAAGACTACCGTTATGCTTTTCTTGAATTAGATTTTCTCTCATTGACCCTCTTGGAACACATAACTGATTACCCTTAAATAACAGTCCATTTTGCAGTGTATACTCAGCATATTGACTATGAAAATGATTCTCAAAATCAGAGCATACCTTGTAAGCTTCTGAGAAGTCTTCATCTTCACCATAGAGGTCTTTGAAACTCTCTAATCGAATGCTTTTCAGCTATATTTCCTGCACTGTCAACAACCTTCTGCTTAATGCATCTGCCACCTTGTTCATTTGCCATTTCTTGTGCTTGATAGTGAATGTGAAGGCTTGGATGTATTCCATCCATTTCAAATGTCTATTACTCAGCTTCTCTTGGGTGTTGATGTAACTAAGTGCCTGGTTATTAGTGAAGACCACAAACTCTTTGGGTAGCAAATAATGCCTCCACTTCCTAAGGGATTGCACTAAAGCATATAATTCTAGATCATAGGTGGAGTATTTTTGCTTGGATTCATTGAGCTTTTCACTAAAGAAGGCCACAGGCCTACCTTCTTGACTAAGTACTCCTCCTACTACTACTCTACTTTCATCACACTCAATTGTGAACAACTTGTCAAAACTAGGTAATAGTAGAATAGGTTGAGTTGCCACTTCTTGTTTCAGTTTTTCAAACCCTTTATCAGCCTCTTGAGTCCACTTAAACTTTGTTTTTAGACCACCTTTGATAGTATCTAGGATTGGTGCACATATGCCACTAAAATTCCTTATGATTTTTCTATAAAACTGAGCTAAACCATGAAAACTCCTTACCTCTATTGTTGTGGTTGGTGTAGGCCAGTTTAGGATGGCTTCCACCTTGCTTGGATCCATCTTCAAGGTTCCTTGGGATACTACAAAACCTAGATACACAAGTTCTTTCTTGAAGAACTCACACTTCTCAAGGTTAATTGCCAAATTCTCTTCTTGCAACCTTTTAAGAACCATGTCCACATGCTTCAAATGTTCTTTTGTTGTCTTACTGAAAATCAGTATGTCATCAAGATATACTACTACAAAGATTCCTATGAAATCCTTAAGAACTTCATTCATTAGTCTCATGAACATGCTAGGGGGCATTTGAAAGGCCAAATGGCATCACTTTCCACTCATATAAGCCATCATTTGTCTTAAAAGTTGTCTTCCACTCATCTCCATCCTTAATCTTGATATGATGGTAGCCACTCTTGAGGTCCAACTTAGTGAAATACTGTGCTCCTCCAAGGCAATCCATTAAATCTTCAATTCTAGGAATTGGGAACCTATACCTAATGGTGATCCTATTAATTTCTCTAGAATCAGTACAAAGTCTCCACTTACCTCCTTTCTTGGTTGCCAAAACCATTGGTACTGCACAAGGGTTGATGCTCTTTTGAATCAATCCTTGATCCAATAATTCTTGCACTTGCCTAGCCACCTCTAGGTTCTGCTTAGGTGTGAGCTTGTATGCTACTTTTTTTGGCAATGAGGCTCCAGGTATGAAGTCAATTTGATGACTTATTGCTCTCTTTGGTGGTAGAGTTGCAAGTGTTCCATCACTCACTATGCTTTTGTACTTATCAAGCAACCTTTG
Organism: Sequoia sempervirens; assembly: GCA_007258455.2. Taxonomy (NCBI): domain Eukaryota; kingdom Viridiplantae; phylum Streptophyta; class Pinopsida; order Cupressales; family Cupressaceae; genus Sequoia; species Sequoia sempervirens. The sequence continues at coordinate 1,252,207,330 of VDFB02271358.1, read as the reverse complement.
GACTGCTTCTGGTAAGACTATCTTTTCAGCCTTTTCTTCCCCTTTGGACTACATCATGATCACATATCCTTCATTCCCTAGGTGTAGGTCCTTAAGGAACTCCTTGCCACTACTCAACATGATGTTAGGTACCTTTGACAGTCCCTCATCTTCCTCTATCAATGACTGTAGCTTGAAGGTTCTTCCATCCTTCTTGAATGAGATGGTGTTATCTTTCCCATCATAAATGGCACTTCTGTCATATTGCCATGGTCTACCTAGTATTAGATGGCATGCATCCATGGGTAACACATCATAAACCAGCTTGTCTTTATAGCCTCCAATTGAAAATTCCACCGTTACTTGCTCATTAACTAAACCACTCTGCCCTTTATTCAGCCATGTGACCTTGTAGGGGTTATTGTGGGGTACCTTCTCCAATTTTAGCTTTGCTACTACCTCCTCTGAGATTATATTGTCTATTGAGCCTAAGTCCACTATAACCTTGCACACTTTACCAAGTATCTTGCACCTTACTCTGAAAAGAGCTCTTCTTTGCTTAGGTTCCTCTTTGACTAGCTGCTTGATCAGAACTCTATTAAACATCAGATTCTCTCCTACCTCAGACTCTATATGACTGATCTCAGATGCTTTAGGACTCATGGTGTCCTCTTGTGCATAGGCCACTCTCTTTTCATTGCTAGAAGAAGATGCTTTCTCTGGGCACCTATAAGCAGGGTGACCTAGTTGACTGCAGTGATAACACTTCATGTTTGCAAAATAAGAACTGCTCTTGCCTGCTCCTCTTCCTCTATTTGAACCTCCTTGAGGTCCTCTTCCTCTGTTATATCCACCTCTTGAAGATTTTTCACCTCCATGCTCAGTAAGTTTTGATTCTCCTTGGTTTCTTTGATCATTGCCTCTACCTTGGTAACCACCACGCTGTCCTCTTTGATCTCTGCCTTTGCCTCTACCCTTAGAAGACTGATCTTGCTTCCTCTTATTCCTTTCCTCAATCTTTATGGCCAACTGATAACATTGGTGTACTATTTTAGGACTCAAAAGAGCCATCTCTTCCTAGATGTTCCACTTCAACCCATTTAGGTATCTAGCCACTTTGAGGCTCTCATCCTCTTTTACATTAGATCTCAAGCAAAGCTTTTGAAACTCTTCAGTATAAGTGTTTACATCCTGGTCTTTCTGCCTTAGACTTTGCCTCTTCTTGTGAAGTTGGACCTCATAATCATCTGGCATATAGGCTTCCTTTACCTTAGCAACCATTCCTTTCCAAGTTGATATGGGCTATTTTCCTTCTTTTTCCCTTTCAATCTAAACAAACTTCCACAATGTCAAGGTTGATCCTCTCAACCTTGATTTAGCAACCTTCACCTTATGTGCTTCAGTGACTCCATCACACTCAAAGTGATTCTCCATGCCTTCTATCCAATCCATGACCAAATCAGGATCCATCTTTCCACTAAATAGTGGTATGCCCTCAAGTCCTTTTCCACTCAAGGCTTTCAATGCCTTCAGGAAAGGCTCCTCCTCCAAAATAGGGTTAGGTGCAGGGACCTTGTCCTCCTCTGCAACCTCTTCTTCCTTTGTTACCTTTCCTTCCAACCTTGCATCGTACAATGCTTTCTCAAGTTGCTCTATTCTTTCTTTTAACAACTTGTTGCCTCCTCTTGTCCTTCAACCATCTTGGCTAATTGTGCATTTGTCACCATGGTGGGATTTTCACTTGACTCAACTTCTGACATATAAGTTGCTTCCCCAAATCTTTTGCTTGCTCTAATACCAATCTGATAGGGAGAGGGATAAGAGGAATCACTCACTAATTCCTGCTCTTGGACTTTCCTTAATGGACCTCCTTGGTGCCTTGCTCCACCAATCTAACCTATAGGTCCCTACTCCTGCCTAGGAACCCCTGGTTGTCTAACCAATCCCTCTTCTATCCACTTGTTGTCCTTCTTCCAAGAAACTCTTGGTGCTTCACCATGTTCACTCCTTTGGCCCTTAATCTGCCTTAAAGGCCAAATAACCTCAACCTTCTTCAAGGTTCTTGCAGGGGTTTGAATGTGTTTCAAAAGCTTCAAAATGGCCAATCTAGGGTCCTTGTGCAACCACAAACCTCCAACTTTCCATCTCTTCCTCAAGGTTCCTTCCCTAGGGTTTGAAAGGCTAGTAGCCCTGAGCCCCCAATTAGGTCTCTGAACAGGGGTAAATTGCTTTTCCCTCATAAACCCACCAAATAATCTAGGTTCTTGGATTAGGAATTGTGTTTCCCCTGCTTACACCTTCAAGATTTCTAGGGTCTTAGCCCTTCCTAGGCTGTACTCTGCCCTCATGCAAACACTGCCCAAAAACTAGGGTTTGCAAACTCTGCAAAACTGTTTCCAAACTGTCAGAAATTTCTCACCCAAAACAACTTAGTAGAATCTCCTCCTGATCACCATGGGTTTCCAAGACCTTCCCCTAAATTCACAAGAAATAATTTCTCAAAGTTCTCTTTTCCCCTGCAAGATATGTCACTTTTTCTCCAAGACTGCCCCAGCCAGACCTGCTCTGGCTCACCTAGGGCATCCATTTGCTAGCACCTCTTGCACTGCCACAAACCCTAATAGCTATCATATGTACATGCATGGAGTCTAGGCCCACTCCCCAAAAGTCCGTACAATTTTTACGGAGGAAAGATGTTCTAGACTTCCATTTTCTCCAGGTTGTCTAGTTCAGACCAGCAACAGGCTAGGGTTAAACTATTTACAAACAACAAAAACAAATGAATAAATAAAGTGACCAAATGTTGCAAAAAACTTGTTCACAACCTATACTACCTCCTACAACAAGAACAAAATTATATCTAATCCATTTAGGCGCTGTTAATGAACAAAAACCAGGAAAATAATGGCAAAACGTTGTTTTACTTCAACTTCCAAAAACACAGTCCATTCAAAGAACTTCCAACCCTCTTCAAATGTCAAAGAAAGCTTTAAATATGCCTCCCAAATAGTTAAGCTTCTTGGTTTGAGTCTTTAGATGACCTAAAGATGCAATTTGTAAAACCCAATGTGTTTTCAAGCACTTTGAGAAGATTGGTAAAGATGACAAGTTGGGGCTTCAAAACCCATTCATGATTGCCACCTCCCAATCCATTGATCATAGATTGATCAAGCATTATTCAAAACAACAAAACCTAGCAAGGTGGTCAACATGACCTCAAAATAACACAACAAAAATGTGAACTTCCAACAAAAACTTCAATAACCTTGAACATTGCTAGGTGCTCCTGCACCAGAGAGTTTTAGTCCATGTGCAGTACCTGCAGTACTAGCACCAAAGAAGGATGGGGAATGGTAGATGTGTACAGATTCTAGAGCCATCAACCAGATCACCATCAAGTATAGATTTCCCTTGACAAGAATGGATGACATTATGGATTGTTTGAGTGGAGCTGAGTACTTCACGAAGATAGATCTGAAGAGTGGATATCACTAGATTTGAATTAGAGAAGGAGATGAATGGAAGATATCCTTCAAAACCAAGGAGGGCTTGTACTAGTGGTTAGTCATTCCTTTTGGGCTAACCAATGCATCGAGCACATTTATGTGGCTTATGAATGAGGTATTGAAAGAGTTTTTAGGAAAATTTGTTATTGTTTTTTATTAGAGGTAAAAAATGGGTTTTGAAGGGGCCCAGAACCCTTTACATTAGAAAGCAGCTAAAAAAAGATAAAATCAATACATCAACAATCAGTCCAACAGCAGCGACTCATCAGCAAAAAAGCAGTCAAAACAAAGGACCAACCAAGAACACTACATACTTTTTAGAATGTATGTCACCTCCACGTCGCAGTCTATAGTTTTTTGTGCATCATCAAAAACATTAGAACTTTCCTTTCCAGATTCCCCACCCTGAGCTTTAGTTTTTTTCCTAGTACGTGCTCCAGGACCACCCGTATTTACCTCATAAATCAAAATAATTCCTTTGTCACCACTCTTCCCAACAGCAACAACTTCACCCATCTGCTTACCAGTAGCAGCACCCTCACCATCATGGGTAGTATCTTTCTGCTTCTTAGAACTAACCACAGGAGAAGTAATAGTAGTAGACTCATAATTACCAACAATTTTATGGCCCTCCCCATCTCTCATCACAGAATCCCAAACTTTCCCCATTTGTTCCTCAAGAATGAGGATTCTTCCTTCCATACTCTACTTCATTTTAAGGGTTTCCTCTACAATCGTGTCTGCCACAATGTTCAAGGATTCAAACAACTCATCTATTTGATTCTGCATAGAGGACCCCTCAGCCTTGTTAACCATTCCCCTAACTTTGATATTTGTTTTATTGAGCTCATGGAAAAACCACTTAAAAAGCTTAAAGAGAACAATATACCCCTCACACACAGTACGAAGCACATCAAACAAATCATCTCTATCAATATTAAAAACCCCTTACCCTAGGGCATCCTCCTCCTTAGAAGAACTAATCCTATCCTTATCAGCAGGGGATTCCTTAGCTTTTTCCACAGTAGTCGGAGTCTTAAGCTTGTAGATGGAGCTCGCAATTCCCTCAACCACCACTTTTCTCTTCATAAACCTCTCTAGGTCCTCACCTTGGGTCTCTGGAGCACTAGTAACAACCCCATACTTATCTTTCATCTATATAACTAGTTGAACACTCGAGGAGTCATCAGCAAAGAGGCCTCCCGCAATTGTGAGAGGATGGCCCTACTCCAAAATTTGACTCGTTGACCGCAAAACCCTTTTCTTCCCGCTAACATCCCCAATGTCCTTCTTAGTTTCCATAGGTGGTGAGGAGGCCTCTCCATACAATTCATTCCTTATCTTTGGACCCCTACTTGGCACCACAGCAGTAGCTTCATCACTACAAGTTAAATAACCTCCACTAGCACAATCTTCCCCTTTTTTCTTCTTTCCTGAGGGAGGGAAATGTGGACCCCCTTTTAGAGAAGCAAGAGTATCTGACACAAACTCCACATCATCCTCTGACTCATCCTCTTTTCCCAAAATCAATTTCCTTCTCTTGGCCCTTTTACTAACAGGTTCATCTTTGGAAGTTGTATCATACCCTTCAGTAGGTTTATGTTGTTTCCCCTTCGGGGTAGCCATATGTTTGGGAACCTCAAAATATTTCGCATAATCATAAATCAGGAGAATTAACCCAACATGTAATATGGTATTTTTTGGGTTCTTCTTGTGATCCTTAATATCCACATCAAGAGACATAAGAAGATAAAATGAGAAAGAAACCCTCCTCTTGTGATGAAAGTGATTTAACAGAATGAAATGATAGTTACTCACCACCGAGAAACGGCCTTCCAGGGTAATGTAGTGCATTAATTCCTCCGCAACATCCCCCCATAAGGCCTTAAGGGAGATGCGCTAGTATTTACCACTCTTAGCAGTCTTTAATTCCTTATCCTCATCACCTTTGAAAAAAAAAATTCATTGCAGTTTGCGCCTCCTTTTTATCCCTGAAAACCTTCATGCCATCCATAGGCAGGCCAGTAATTCCAACAATTAATTCTTCATTCACCTCAAAATCAGTCCCATAAAGCTTAAGGACTTTTTCATTCCATCCCTTAAGAAAGAGGTTTGTAACCTGAGGATTGTTGTCATGAAGTTTCTCCAAATAGGGAGTTAACCCTCCCTTAATCAGCACCTTCCAGACCTCCTTTTCCTTCGCAACATCACAAGATTTGGGTTCGACACGATTTCTATCACCACCCATCTCACCACAATTCACAATAGATACCAGCTTATAGATGCTAAACCCAACACCAAGAATACTCTAGAAAGCAAGGCCAAAACTACCCAGAATCTATGTGAGGCCAGAGTTGGGACAAGGGAAAATAGCAATCCTTTGTCTACGACACCCTACACCCATACAAATCGCTTGATTCAAATCTTGCACCCCATATTTATTCATAACATTATGCCACGTGATGAAGAGAATGCACGTCACCAACCATAATAGGACTTTAATCCAAATGATCTCAACACTCATTATTCATAGTTGCAATGGCCTCTATAGGAAGAGGGTCATTCTGACCCCACTCCCTAAAATATTTTACACCAATGTTAGTAAAAATATCCACAAGCCCATTTCTTTCTCTTAGGATATGTGAGATATAAAACTCATCAAAAGACTTTAAAATATCTATTGAATCCTTTATTAAGGACTCAATAGTCCAAGAGGGAGGAGTACAATTTTTCACATTATTTATAATATTCAAAGAATCCCCCTCTAGCTAGACTTTTTTATAACCTTTGGTTTGAGCCAATTTGAGGCCATGATAGGCTGTAGTCGCTTCCGTGTAGCGGTTTTTCTGGGTTCCCAAAGGGAGCGCCACAGCAGAAACAAGCCTACCAGGAAAATTTGTTATTGTTTATTTGGATGATATTTTGATTTTTAGTAAGACATTGGAAGAGCACTTGATGCATATCCAAAGAGTTTTTGAGAAATTAAGTGAGGAAAAGTTGTTGATGAATTTAAAGAAATGTAGTTTTGTGAAGGAGTTGGTGTATCTGGGATTTGTTGTCTCAGCAGAGGGTCTTAAAATGGATCCAAAGAAGGTGAAAGCTATCATTGAATGGCCTACCCCAAGGAATGTTACAGAGGTAAGATCATTTCATGGTCTAGCAAGTTTTTACATAAAGTTTATTAAAAATTTCAGTAGTATTTGTGCACCTCTAACTAAAGCAATGAGAGGGGATAGAAAAGATATTAAGTGGACCATAGGAGTAGCCAAAAGTTTTGATATGTTGAAGAAGAAAGTTATAGAGCAACCTATTTTGGCACTTCCATATTTCAATAAGGTCTTTCAAGTAGATTGTGATGCTAGTGGCACTGCAATAGGAGCTATTTTGAGTCAAGAAGGTAAGCCTATTGCCTATTTTAGTGAGAAGTTAAATGGTGCCAAGAAGAAATATTCTATCTATGATCAAGATTTTTATGCTATAGTTTAGGCTTTGAGAAATGGAGACACTATTTGTTACCAAAAGAATTTGTTTTATGTACTTATCACTAGGCTTTGCAGTATCTCAATAGTCAAGGAAATTTGAATCAAAGGCACTTAAAATGGGTTGAGTTTTTATAGAGTTATACTTTTGTTTTGAAGCACAGGAGTGGAAGGTCAAACAGAGTTGCAGATGTGTTAAGTAGAAGGAAAAATTTGTTGATAGAAATGAATATAGAGGTTGTTGGGTTCAATGAACTCAAGAGTGTGTATCCAGAAGATCCAAACTTTGCAAAAGCTTGGAAGGCTTGTTTGGAACCTATTACATTGGATAGGATGAGATGGATGGATTTCTTAATCCAAGATGGGATGTTGTTTAGAGGAAGTTAATTGTGCATTCCAAGGAGTTCTATGAGAGAGAATCTAATCAAGGCGAAGCATAGTGGAAGATTGGTTGGACATTTTGGTTGAGATAAGACCATTGCTCTTGTCAATGAGAATTATTATTGGCCACAATTACAACAATATGTGAAGAAGTTTGTACAAAGTTGTAGAGTATGTCAAATGGTGAAAGGAACAAGTCATAATATTGGATTGTATCAGCCATTACCTGTACCTGAGAGGCCATGAGAGGATATTAGCATGGACTTTGTTCTTGGATTGCCAAGGACACAGAGAGGGAATGATTCCATATTTGTGGAGGTGGATAGATTTTCAAAAATGGCACATTTCATTCTGTGTCATAAGACCAGTGCTGTTGTTCATGTTGCAGAGTTGTTTTTCAGAGAGGTGGTGAGACTACATGATCTACCAAAGAGTATTGTTTCAAACAATGATACTAAATTTGTTGGTTATTTCTGGAGGACATTATGGAAGAAGTTGAAGATAGATTTGAAGTTCAATTCTGCACACCATCCATAGACTGATGGACAAACAGAGGTGGTGAATAGGAGTTTGGGCAACCTGCTAAGATGCTTAGTTGGAGATAAGCCCAAGGGATGGGATTTGATTATACCACAAGTAGAATTTTCTTACAACAAATTTGTCAATAGGAGCATTGGTAAATCACCATTCCAGATTGTATATGGGAGTAATCCAAGAATTTCTTCTGAACTGAGAAAGATGGATAAGGGTGAGAAGAGTAGTGCTAAGGCTAAAGATTTTGCTGAGCACCTGAAGAATTTGCACGAAGACGTGAAGAAACATATCAATAAGATGAATTCACAATATAAGGCTCGGGCATATCAGAAAAGGAGGTATAAGGAGTTCTAGGTAGGAGATGAAGTCATGGTTCATTTGCAAAAGGAAAGGTTTCCAATTGGTACATACAACAAGTTAAAGATGAAGAAGTTTGGACCGTGCAAGATCCTGAAGAAGCATGATTTAGGAAATACTTATGAGGTAGAGTTGCCTAGTGGAATAAACATTTCTCTTGTGTTCAACATTGTTGATTTGATAGAGTATCATGAAGGTGATATAGAGGACGGTCTGATAAATGAACAGTTGAAAATTCCAGCACCTACTTCAAAGAAGGAAGAGATAGAAGAAATCCTAGATAGTCGTGTGGGTAGAAGCACAAGAAACAGGCAATATGCAGAGTACTTAGTGAAATGGAGAGGAAGGCCTGTTGAAGATTCATCATGGTTATCTAAGGCTAAGGTTAACCATCTTGGTTTCCCTCTAACTCTGGAAAAGTGACAGGGTCACTTTTCAAATTACCTTGGGTGTCTGATACAGGAGCATCCAGCAGTGCAGGGCAATCTTGCATCACCCAAAAAAAATATTTTCTTTATTTTCTTTAGTTGTTTTGAGTCCCATGATGTCACTTAAGGGGTATAAGATTGTCAGGCATCAGAAATAGCAAAAAACAGGCACTTACTATTTTTAGTAAGTCAACCAAAATAGGCTTGTATGGATGTGAAATTTTACCCCAAGGAGCAAAGCTGAAAAAAAAATCCGGTTGTGAAAGAATCACCTCAATACCCTGCACGGTTTGGGAGAAATTAAAGTTTTCGTCGCGAGAAATTTCTCCAATGCAACTTCAAATTCAGATATAAAACTTTAGAGGCCCTGAAACAACTCAAAAAGTGGTCGAACCAACCAATGATGGGTCTATATGTTGTAGAGCTTGTCGAGAGCTTTTTGTTGATATGCAATAATAGCAAATTGGACACCCAGATCAAAAGTTATGGCCCCACGAAGTTGGTCCTCTAAAAAGTGAATTTCATAAAAAAATTCTTCCTAGGCCAGAAATCATTAGGTGGGACTTTTGGCGCCAAAAAAAAAGGGGAAATTTGTACCTTCTAGAACATTCAGGGGCAGTTATTGGGGAAAATAAAAAGGGTTAATTGGGGGTTGTAGAAGGTGGACCTGATAGTGTAGATTATGGCTCCGAATAGTATATTTTCTTTTTTGAGTTGATCTTGTTGTAATGAATCAAGCTTGTGAGGCTGTAGCATGTAAGCTTTGAATCTATAATTTTATTTTCTGAAAATAATTGAAAGTGAGTCATTTTTCTATCTCGCATTTTCTGTGTGATATATGTTGTGATTTCTATGGGTTTTGGGTGGTGTGGCCCTCATCACCATTCCATTACTTTTGTTCTATAGGTCTTGAAGACAAATGGCATATATCATAGAACCTCATCATCAACCACCAACAACTATATTATAGATTGTGTGTGTGTGAAATGTGTAAAGTTAGTAAATCAACACAAACCTTAATGAACGAATTATATCAAAGATTCAAAGCAAAGAAGCTACTCTAAATTGCAACAAAACAAATCTTTTAAGAACGTCTCATTGTCCTCTATTCTTAAAGATTCCTTTAACCCTTTGACCCTTAGATTTCTATGTGCACAAAGGATATTAGAATGACGTGTAAGAAATGAGATTAGTATTCAATATGCAATCCAATTAAGTTCCAATATGAAACTATACGATGGAAAGGATAATGGATACTATGATGAATGGATGATGGTGTTAGATGATTCGAGGTAGATACTATGTTATTGAGATGGGATGATTCTACATATGCTCAAGTACAAACTATGGAAAACTAAGATGATACTCCATATGCTCAAATGCTAACTATGAATATGCTAACCTAAAAAGAAACTATGATGCAAAGGATGACATAAAATGCAACTATGAAGCAAAGTATTACTCTAAGATCTAACTATGATGCAAAACATAATATAAAATGTAACTATAAGACTCCATAATGCTCCCAAGCTCGAACGATATTCCTACATGATAACTCTATTCAAAAGTGGATGCAAAATACAATGTCAAAGGGTTGTATTTATAGCCTTTTCCAAGCATCTTGTGAGGTGGCAACGATCGACGGTCCATTCAAACAAGAAGAATGAACAGTGGAGATGGAGAGAATCAATATGTCCCCTTGACCAAAGAAAAAATGCCAAATGGATGGAGGAATCCCTTGACCAATAGGCAACATGCCAAATGGATGGAAGACTAAAGTGTGGGAAGAAAAGACCATGTGTTTGAAAATTGGTGGAAGTGTGTGAGGAATAAGCCATGTGCTTAAAAATTGGTTGAAGATAATTCTAATTTAAAAATTAGAATTATTTGATTTCATGTGACCTTGGTGAGGTGGTACAAAAAATTGTAGACATGTGCTTGAATTCCTAATCGAGATTAGTGAAGATTAATTAAATTAAACAAGCTTATGGAAATTTGTGTATTTAATTAATTTAGAAGAATATGATTTTAGATTTGGAGAATTTAGAATATGAAGAATATAAATAAATTGAGAATTTATTTATACATAGTAGAAATATTAATTAAATAACTAGTATTTAATTAATTAAATGCCATGACCAATTTTAGGTGTATACATTTCCCCCCTCTTTGAAGTAATGTGTTTACACGTTGCTTCAAAGAAAAATTTGATACCGATGCCAAGAAAAGTTTTTTTCGATGCCCCAGACATTGATTTTCAGATATTGACGGATATATGCCCCCTCAGGAGATAAATCAGTGAATTTTGGAATTTTTAGGATTTTGTGGAATTTTTGAAAATTTTGATGATTTTCTGATGATTTAAAAAATTTATGATCTAGAAACGATTTATCTCCCGAAAAAGATAATTGAGCCTACCAGATTGATTAATTGATTAATTGATGCCTTATGTTGTCTCCTTTTGTTTGATGTTTGGTGATCATGTTCAACTGATTGATTTGATGATGTTGATGTGATAGTTGATGATTGACCTCATGATATGTGAGGATCAATGATAGGATGATGATGATTGACCTCATGATAGGTGAGGGTAAATGATAGGATGTTGATGATTGTCCTCATGATAGGTGAGGATCAATGATAGATTGATGATTGACCTCATGATAGGCGAGGTTGCTTTGATTGATGAACCTCATGATAAGCGAGGTTGCATTGATTGATTCATGAACCTCATGATAGGCGAGGTTGATTTGATTGATGAACCTCATGATAGGTGAAGGTCAATGATAGATGCTCACAAGATTTTATCAAAGTCTCATCAGAGCTAATTAGATTTGATTGATTGATAAGATTGTTGATTTGCGATATGTTATGATCATAGGAGGGTTTCTGCATCTGGTGCAAGCGGATTCAAATTTGATTGGAAAATATGGTTTGACTTCTCTGATTGATTGATATGACCCAGTATAGGATTGATTAATGTTTTGAGACTTGATGATGTACCAAAACCTGATGTATACACTGATTCAGTTAAGACATTGATGATGTACCTCTTGATTTGAGACATTGTGATACACTGCCATTTTTTATATTGATGTATCTCTTTATACCTTTGGATATCCTTGTACACTTTGACATTATGATTTTTGAGGTTATATGATATGCGGAGATGATTATGATCTATGTGTTGATATGATGATAGATGTCTATGATGCCTTTAATTTCCATGTTATGATGATGATTATGATATGCATTTAATTTCTATGTTATGATGATATGCTATGGATGCATTTAATTTCTATGTTATGATTATGATATGCTATGTGATGGATGCATTTAATTTCTATGTTTATGATGATGATGATATGATGTGCTACAGATGCATTTAATTTCCATGTTTATGAGGATGATGATATGTTATGTGATGGATTTTATATGATGTAATGAATGAATGAATGTGTATATGAAATGATTGTGTGATGGTACCTAATTCTATGAGAATGTATGCAATGATGATATGATATGATAATACAATGATGGATGATTCTATATGTTTTATGGATTTATGTAGATGATTTTTTATGCTGTGTGAAATGGATTTGATTATGAAATAATGATATGTGATGAAATGTGATGTTCATATTGAATATGTATGGATGTAATGATAATGGGATATAATGATTATGTAAATGATGTGTGATGTTCTGTAATGATGAGTGATGATTATGTGATGCAAATGATTATGTAGATGATTGTGTTCTAGGGTCTTAAGCTTAAATGAGTGAATCTATCCAACTTTCAAGAGTTGTGGGAAGGTCGCCATCAGTTGATTCTTTGTTAAATTAAGCTTCACAAAACCTGACATATTTCCCAATTCCGTTGGAAATTTGAAGAGACTCACTCATTTAAGCTTAGTGAACCACGTTCCTAATGCCACTATATGAAATGATTTTGATTATGTAAATGAGATGTGATGCACGTCTTTTTGTGTTTTTTGATGCAAATATTATGATGTGATGCATGGATAAATGGATGATGTTGTAATGTTTTCTATTGTATGCAAATGATGATGCAACTGATGTGCAACTATATGAGAATGATGTGTTTTTGGAAATGTCAAGTGTACTCAATCCATTAATGCAAGAGATAACATCATTGTTGTAGCTTTGGAAACCCCATAAATACAAATGCAAGCTAACATGGATGCAATCTACTCTAACCATGCAAATCTCATATGCAAAATTTATCATTCGTAATAGCCAATTTGTCGTGCTTTTTATCATCATTGGGCCTTTAAAATGTTGAAAGTGAGTACAAACATCAATGGTATATTTAGACCATGATGACCTGAGTACTACTTCCATGATGTTTAATAGTGCAAGTTAACACAAGCATCTAAGTATAATTAAACTAAGATGACCTGATTATTGCTTGCATAAACAAACAAGAGTTAATCATTTTCCTATGCAAATTCGGAATGTCATCAGTGATACTTTGTAGTGCACGTCTTGCAACAATTTGCATAGTAATAATGATCAACTCATAGACAACAGACAAAGAAAAATCATACTCTTTCCTAGCTCCTCTAGTTCTATACATCATCAAGGGACTCCAAAGATATGATAACAAAAATCCAAGTACAACAATTGAACATTTGTGTTTAATGTGATAAAGCCATGATTTAGAAAGAACATCATCAATTTGAAGTTTTCTTTTGATTTGATTGATTTGGCTGGTTGATTTGGATGGTTGATGTGTTCATGTTTGTGTGATTGATGTTCAATGTTGAGTTGCACTATGATCATTGTTTTGGGTTGTGTTGTACTACTATTGTTTGTCTGTTGGTTCAAGCTCAAAATTTATTTGCCCTCAGTGAGTTCAGGATTTTCCCCCAGTCTAGGGTGAGACACGACCATGATGCCAGGATATGCACATGGTGCTTTCCGAGGATAGGCAGATGGATGGTGAAAGAGAATGGTGAAAGCGAATGTTTGGCATGCTCAAATAAATGGAAAAGCTAACCTATCACAAATAGCACCTGTTGCCAGGTTTTCACTACTTGTTTTTATTGCACTTTTTCAAATTTTATGATTTTTTTTTATCTTTTTGATTTTTCACTTCTTTTTTATTTTTTGGATTTTCGATCTTTTTTTATTTTTTGGATTTTTGATCTTTTTTTATTTTTGGATTTTCGATCTTTTTATTTTTTGGACTTTGATCTTTTTTTTCTATCTTTTTTTGGATTTTCTCAAGATATTTAAGATGGAATGATATGATACAACCTGTTGAAGGAACAAGATGCCCCACAAAAGAGGTAATGCAACCATGGATAAATGATAGATCAAAATGAAAGATTCACCGCAAAACATGTCACACCAACAACATATCTCTTGTCAAAAGATGATAATGGTTGATTGATTAAGATTCCAGGAATGATTGATTCCATAAGGCATGATGATGATAAGTACTTAGGATCATTGATTTCCTCTAAGTACAATAAGATTGATGATTGTTGATGATTGATTGACAAAAGATATGATGATTGGATAATGTTTTACAACTAGGCTCAAATATGATTTGCATGATAAGATTCAAGGTTGCAAAGGGACATGATGACATGGATTTTGATAAGCTAGGAGATATGGAATGGAAGAATGAAAGGATAAGGATAATGAGTGGGATGATCAAGATCAACTAGATAAGCTACGGGCACAAGGCCCAAGTATTTTTCCCCTATTCCTCATCAAGACCAAGGATGAGAAGAAGGATGTATCTAGTAAGAATGATGGAATATGGATAAGACGAAAGATATGGAAAAAGTGAATAGGATAAGATATACGATGTTCAAGAAGATCCTTAACCTTGTCAAGATCAAAGGTGGAAATGTAAGAAATGATAAGATGGATGAAATTTGCCCCCCGAAGTGTAGAGTGCAAGAGGAATATGGAAAATAGGATATGGATGATAGGGAGATGGAGGAAGGACTTAAGCATCAAGTTTCACGACCAAATATTCCTTTAATAAACCATGGCAATTGGGATTAAACTCATAAATTTTGGCCTATTAAAGGTATCGTGGAATAACTAAGGACTTATCCATAGGTTTGGATTAAAGGAGAATAATGGGGGATGAATGTTGGGTAATGGATAGGAGGTGGGAAGACTTGTTGATGGATAGATGGAAAGGATTGCAAGGTCAACATTGGAACACACCTTGAAGGATGGTGGAGTGATGGAGGAAAAATGGATTTGGAAGGTGATAGGTTTTTAGATGGAAATTTGGAGAAAGCTTTTGGATTAGAAAATTTGGATGCCAATTTAGATTTTATTGCTTCTGTGAGACTTTTAGGAATCCACTTGATTTTTGAATTTGATATTTCCTTCGTGGGCCTTTGTGGCCTTTGACAGTTTTCTTTTTTATTTATGGGCCTTTGTGGCCTTGGAAATTTTTCGTTTTTCTTTGATGGGCCTTTGTGGCCTTTTGAAAATTTCTTTTGATTTATGGACCTTTGTGGTCTTTGAAATTTTCCTTTTTGCTTTGATGGGCCTTTGTGGCCTTTTTTATTTTTCCTTTGATTTTGGATCAAATTTTCTTTATTTTTGCATGCCTCTTCAAGGAGACATGTTGATCCTTTGACACATGTGGATTTTGATATGGAAGCTTTTGACATTTGGCACCCAAATTGCTTCCAAGAGCAATGGGAGGGGTGGATTGAGATGAATGGTATGGAGGTATTATGGATGAGTGAGTGTAGATAGAATTTTGAAAGGGCATCAAGGATGTGTGCCTTTGTTGTTCTTGAGGAATAAGATATGGACCTAGGATAGAGGGAAGGTTTGATGGAATAGGATGAGGACCTAGGATAGATGGAAGGTTTGGTGGATTAGGATGAAGACCTAAGATAGATGGAAATTTTGATGGACTAGGAAACTTAGGTATATAACCAAGGCCATGGTAATATGGATTTTGCTAGATAGAAAGGGGTTCCAAGATACCTTGTTCATGAAGGCCTAATCCTTTTCCTTTGTAGTTCATAATTTGACACATTTGTTTACCAATGGGATATGTGTTATTTTTGAAACAAGATGTGAGTCCATTTTGGGGAGGATATGATATGGGTGAAAGGATAGGTGTTGGAAGTAAATCGGATCGGATAAAAGTGGAAGATCCCAATTTGTAGGTGTGTAGTTCATGGATAGCTTGTATAGGTGTGATAGGCTCTTGACATGGGGATGATGGGGTGTTTTGATCTTGACTTGGAAGAGGATCACGAGGAGTAGAAGATGGAGAAACTTGCTCTTTATTAGGTATAGAATCATCATGTAGTGGTGTGAAAGGCATATCTTGATCTTGAGAAGGATGAGCATCCTCATGAAATGAAGGGATATCCTCGGATGGAAGCATATCTTGATCTTGATGAGGAATGGAATCATGAGATTTTGTAGAAAGTGTATCTTGATCATCAGGTGATAGGACATCATTAGATAGGATGGAAGAATTATCATGCTCCTGTGATGCAATGGAATCATGAGATGGTATAAATTCATTAGATGGGGTGGAAGAAGAACTTGGAAGAATACTTTTCTCTTGAGATGGAAGGGAATCCTTGTGGATGAAAAGTGAAAGGAGGGGATCATCATAGAATTTTTGAGAGATTCAGTCTTGGTCAAAGATTGGAAGAACTTGTGGAATTTTGGTATCATTGGATGAAGTGGAAAGAATTTTTTGATCTTGAGGTGTAAGGGAGTCTATGACAGCATGGTTTAGACTGAGAGATTGACATGAATCACTGGATACAAAAGATATGATAGAAGAAGGTGGTTGGATGGAATCGTTAACTTGGGTGAAAGAATCCTGAGATTTATTTTGACTTATGGGAGATGAAGATAGATGCATGACATGGTAATATTGTTTAATATCATTTGTATTTGAGGACTAAGATTTGAGCTTCTGATTTAATTTTTTCAAAAATTCAAAGATATTGATCTTGGATGATGTAGTTGTTGGTGGAGAAGGTGTCATGTCCAAATTTTTGTCAGAGGAATAAGAACAACCGTCTGGCAGAAAATATCTCTTTGTGGTTGTTTTCCCTTGCATATCCTAGATTTGTTGTTGAAGGTTCTTCATTTGATGAGCTAAAGCATTCAATTGATCCTCATCTATTTCAGCCATGGTGGTTTGAGTTTCAATTTCCTATTCTTTGAGTTTATGCTTTTTGGGATCTTGTTAAAATGGGAATACAAATGTTATAGTTTTCACTAAACTTTGATCTTTGTTTGGAAGAGTGCCAAGGATGAAAACTAAGTCAAATAGAATGACAAATCCTATTGATGAGACTAAGTTTGATTTGATTATATAGCTTTGTTTCATGATGAAAGAATGACAAATCCTGATGATGAAACTTAGCTTAACAATCAAAGGTATGATAAGTTTGATAATTTAGGCACTTTGAGACATTTAGATCTAGGTTTAGATTGAAGAATTCCACTTGTAAAGGTTAGTTTTAACAAGTTTAGACTTTGTGGTACTTGAGGAATGATTTTGGATTGAAAAGGATTCTCAGAATGAGACTGACTATCAAACAGGAGATGAACTTAGGTCACTGGTTTTTTGGTCTGCCAAATGCACCAAAACAAATGCAATATGCACTAGAACAGCAAGATGTGCCATAACAGGTGCAAGATGCATTGGACTGGGTGCAAGATGTGTTGAAACAGGTGCAAGATGCACTGCAAGACTTGCAAGATGAGCCAAAAAGTTTTAGAAGGCTCTATAAGTAGGTTTTGACTCCGGTAACTTGGACAGTATGCATGAATATAGGTGCAAGATGTGCCAAAAGGTAGCCATTATGCGCTAGAAGGTTTACAAGATGCACCAAACTGGGAGAACAACAACATTTCTTGAAATTTTGTTTGATTCTTTGGATTTTCCAATTAGAGACTTGGTTGTTTCAATGAATGTTATTCTGAATCAAGGTTTTTAATTTTGACATGTGATGTTTTGTTTGAAATTTGTTTTGAAAACACTTTGATAAAGACACAACAAGCAATGTACAATCCTAAGGTTGTGAAAGACTATATTCTTTTGGATTCCATGCGGGTTTTACCCCAACTGCACTTATTCTTAGCGGATGAATTCGAAAGTTTGGAAACACAGGCTCCCCCTTACAGTGCACTCACTTTTCAGGTCAACCAAGCTTCCAACCCCCATAAAAATCCCATGGTAGGCTGATCATCTCTACTAAAAACTACAAGAATGTGGATGCCTTTGAAACGAGCGTTGCTACACCAAAGAATAGATAAAGGTTTTTTGGCCAAACTATAACAAGGGTTCTAGTAGGAACATTCCATTCATGGGGGATAATCCATGTAGCGAGAGACCATTGCTACCCTTCTCGTTGGAACTATCCTCGTGATACTTGCCTTTGTTCAAGTACCCATATTTATATACCAGCTAGAAGTCGCTTGGCTTTAGCGTGTTACCGTTTGGGTTGTTCCCTTGGATGATTACTTTTTCCCACAAGGCAGACCCTCTAAGATAAAAAAAAAAAAAAAAGAAGCAAGCAAGTATACACATATTTCGATCACTCTTTATTCTTCATGAATAAAGAGAGAACACACACTGTATACTCCACTCACACTCGTAGATAAACACGAATGGGTATGGATTTTTGGTCACCTAATAAAGGGGAGAGCATATGCCTACCATCCAACAAGCACAAAAGACATGGTGTTCATTAACCTTTTAATTAAGCTATGTTCCTATCTTAACCAAAAGGAAACAATTAAATCACTTCCAGCCCCTGCAATATGTCAATAGTTTATTTTTAAGTCTTTGACAGCGAATCTGGGAAACCTACAAAACAAAAACACAAAGTATTAGCCTTCGGATTTAGTGAAAAAAAGGAAAACTACAAAATGTACCAAAACGGAGACAAAATGCACCAATTTGGAAGCAAAATGTGCCAAAACACATGCAATATGCACCAAAATAGATGCAATATGTGTCAAAACTCATGTAATATGCTCTAAAACTCAAAAAAATATGTTTTGGAACCCTAGTGAACTTTTCTAAAAATTTGTCATTTGCACCATTTCTCATACAAGATGCGCCAAAATACATGCAAGATGTGCCAAAACAGAGACAATATGTGCCAGAAGACATGCAATATGCACCAAAATACATGCAAGATGCACCAAAAGTCTCACGTCTGAACCTAAGAACATAAATTTTCCATAATTTAAAAAAAAATGGGGTAGGGCCCCACGGTGGGTGCCATTTTGTGTGTGTGAAATGTGTAAAGTTAGTAAATCAACACAAACCTTAATGAAATGAATTATATCAAAGATTCAAAGAAAATAAGCTACTCTAAATTGCAACAAAACAAATCTTTTAAGAACGTCTCATTGTCCTCTATTCTTAAAGATTCCTTTAACCCTTTGGCCCTCAAATTTCTATGTGCACAAAGGCTATTAGAATGACACTTAAGAAATGAGATTAGTATTCAACATGCAAGCCAATTAAGTTCCTACATGAAACTATACGATGGAAAGGATAATGGATATTATGATGAATGGATGATGGTGTTAGATGATTCGAGGTAGATACTATGGTATTGAGATGGGATGATTCTACATATTCTCAAATACAAACTATGGAAAACTAAGATGATACTCCATATGCTCAAATGCTAACTATGAATATGCTAACCTAAAATGCAACTATGATGCAAAGGATGACATAAAATGCAACTATGAAGCAAAGTATCACTCTAAGATCTAACTATGATGTAAACATAATATAAAATGTAACTATAAGACTCCATAATGCTCCTAAGCTCGAACGATATTCTATGATAACTCTATTCAAAAGTGGATGCAAAATACAATGCCAAAGGGTTGTATTTATGGCCTTTTCCAAGCATCTTGTGAGGTGGCAACGATCGACGGTCCAAATTCAAACAAGAAGAATGAACGGTGGAGATGGAGAGAATCAAGATGTCCCCTTGACCATGTACTTAAAAATTGGTTGAAGATAATTATAATTTAAAAATTAGAATTATTTGATTTCATGTGACCTTGGTGAGGTGGCACAAAAAGTTGTAGACATGTGCTTGAATTCCTAATCGAGATTAGTGAAGATTAATTAAATAAAACAAGCTTATGGAAATTTGTTTATTTAATTAATTTAGAAGAATATGATTTTAGATTTGGAGAATTTAGAATATGAACAATAGAAATAAATTGAGAATTTATTTATACGTAGTCAAAATATTAATTAAATAACTAGTATTTAATTAATTAAATGCCATGACCAATTTTAGGTGTATACATAGATAACCAATCTCTTGAGTTTGTGATTTTGATGTGTTATATAATAGTTTTTGTATTATAAAAATATTTCCCCGCAACATACAGTTCTCGATTATGTTACATTCGGCCACAAAGTGTATCATTAACCAACAACATTTGTACTTGGTCCAATCGACCTTTTAAGTTACAACCCTTCTTTCATTGTACAAAATATATTATATTGTAAAACCATTTAACATAGTATACCAATTTAAATACAGTTTTGTTTGTTCATATTCAAATATTCTCGCACCGCATCAACAATTGCTTTTATTGTAAATAGTTAGCCTTACGAAAAGCAATTCACATTTGCTTGCAATTTTTTTCCCCCTACCCTTCAATATATTGTCAAAGTATATCCTTTTATCAACGTAACCATTGTACCTCACTGGGGTGCAAGCACTAGTATACATTTAACAAGGCAGATATTACAATAATTTGTTTGATAACTAAAATGATTATTTTAGCATATGTAGTGCCCCTCCGTGTTTGGCCCTTTCTTGATGTTTGATTAAGTTTTTTTGGTTTAGTTTTCTGATACATAGTGTTAAAATTAATTGTTTATTAAAGTTGTTGTTTGCTATAGAATTAAATAGATGGTTATTAAATAATTTTTTTTATTAGAAAAATGTAAATGTTGTGTTTGAATGATTAATTATTAAATTAAATGATTAAATTATAAGTGCTTTCATAATTAAATATAAAAATAAATTATTGTTTAATATTAAAGTTTTAATTAATAAATTTAATTTGCAGGAAAATATTAAAATTAGTATTAATTTGGAATCAAGATAAATGATAAGAAAGAAAATCAATTAAAAAGATGGGAAAAGAGTTGTCGAAGCACATGCGTGACTTCGAACTGGGTTCTTTTTGGAAAGCTGTTGTTTTTGTTTTCTTTTTGTTTTCGATAACAGAAGCCTTCTTTATTTTTCATTTTGGGGAGATTTTGGATTATCATCTTTGATTTGTTAGTTTTGGGAACGAGAACTCAGTCTGAAGAAATTCTTTTGTAGAATAGTTGCATTTTTATGAATTGTTTTGAGAAGAAAATAGGGAATGGAGAAAACAAATCGTTATTGAACTGTTTTGAGGAAGGGGGTCGTTGCGAACATAATAGTTGATCTCGGCACCATTCTTCCATTTATATTGCATTGGAATCCAGACCTGCAAATTATTGCACTCCTTGTGATGACATTAGTTTGAGGTATTTTGGTTCATTTCAATGGATACATTTATACTTAGAAATTGATGCTTGCATTGCGATTTTATTTCATTGATACTACTCCTATTTGGATATTTGATGACTTCCTCGTGTGTCATTCAATGTTAAATGTGTGTTTAACCCCCTGCATGTCATATTGTAGATGCTTTGTGATGCACTTCCATTTCCTCTTTATTTGATGTTTATTCCTTTTATGCTTGGCCAACGATTTTGTGCTTCGCAACTGCACCATACATTTGGTGATCTCTATGTTTGGGTTTCTTTTCATCCCATATAATATATCCTATGTTTTACATATTTTTGGCATATGTTGAATATTTTGTGTATGGAATTTGATTTACTTCCTTGGTATATGGTATACGATGGGTGTATGCTTAATCGAAGTCGATTGTATATATGTACATATATTTCGATGAGGTTGTGAGCTTGTGAAATGCGATGGGCATGAAATTTGTTGGGTGTTCAATGCTTATTTACTCATTGAAAATACATTATGTTTGGGTTCGATGCTAAAATTCAACCACCATCAGAGAGCTTCAGGTACATCATCATTTTGTTAATCCAAAAAGGCTAAGTACTTGAAAGCTCATAAATGCTTTATCTATTTAAATCGATTAAAATCCTTTTATGTGCCTTTGCATTTGTATCACACCTTCCCTCACTCAACTTCTTTTTGGTTCATTGTAGATAAATGGTTTGATGGCCTTGTTGGTGATTAGTATTTGATATTCTTTGTCAGGGAGTTTACACGATATTTGAAATTGATGAAAATGAGTCAGTGATGGGATTCATTGCACATTCTCCCTCCTAGCAATTGATAATGCCTTGAGTTGTACTTCAATGGGGAAATTTAGATGAATGATATTTTTGATACGTTTTGATAAGCCAATCTCCTTGGATGTTGTTTTAATTAGTGATATCCCTAACAATCGTTGCATTTCATAGTATTCTCTTTGGCATGTATATAAATCCTATGCCATTCAACTTAAAGGCAGCCATTGATATATGTATCGAATTTGTCTTAGGTGATCATTTTTTGTACATTATAGGTTTGATCATTTATTTATAACATATTAAATGCTCTTCCAATCTATATGGGTCAGCTTACTTGTTAGATTTGTTCTCCCAGTCGAAATGCAATTGCTAACCTTTCACTATAGCGGCAGATAAAGATCCCACAGCATTAGTAAAAATTTGAAATCTGGAAATACCCTACTGCCTTCATTTGCCAAGCCAATTCCTTCAATTTGCATGCCTCTCCTTCAACTCTGATGGAACATTTTTGTCTGTATATCTAGGCTATATATATGACATAAAAATATGATCTTTGAATAGAAGAGATGTGTTAGAGTTCTCTGAGCTTGTACTTAGTAACACCGAATTGTATATGCCATTCTCCTCTCAGACGTGTCTATAAGTATCTCACTTATTCCTCTAGTGGTATGGTATAGTAATTAAAGTATATTCTACTCCAATAATAGATTTCTTCATTCTTTTAAAAAGTAATAGTCGTTGCATGGATATGTTGTGGGAATTTGTTTATTATGCTTGCAATTCATTACTTTTAATTATGTCTCATTTAATGGACTGAGATCATATCAATGATATTCATTTTATGATATATATATATATATGTATGTATGTATGTATGTGCATTAAAATGTAGTGTAAAGCCTAAAATAATCACTTTTTAAGAAATAATATTCTTTAGGGCAACTTGAGAAATAGTTCTAGTGTAACATCCCGCTACGCAACCACCCTAAAGGGTAAGAGCCAAAAGAAGACAAGATAAATTTTTTATTTTTTAACAAGAAGAATAACTTACACAAAAAGAAATTGCCAATATGATATATTGACAACAAACATGGCCAAGCATGGCTGAATGCACAACCCAAAGGAGAGGACTAATTTTCCCTCCAAAGAAAATTCGAACAGGAGCAAATAGGATAGCTCTAGAACTATTTGCGCTAGTGCTCCAAAATTATCTACATAGGTGCTTCATAATTATCTGTGCTGGTGGTTCGGAAATCTCTACTGTAACATCACAGAATAGCATACAGAAAGCTTCGATGCGTCAAAACTTTTAGCAGCAGTAACACATAACAACAAATAGAAAGCGGTGATGCACCGAAACTTTAGCAGCAACAAACTGAAAGCAGTGTTGCTCTGGAACCTTTGCAGACTATTACAAGAAGGAAATACACAGCCAAAGATTTAATTTTTACATGAGAATTTTAGAAAGAAAAGTCATAATGATCGTCATGATACGAGTGAGTTCGATGCCAACACTAGAACCCATAAGCCAAATATAAAACATCACATTTCTTTTCATTAATTTATATGATTACATCTTCTCTCTCAAGAGTACAATATACACATAAAGGAATATACATGAGGAAAATGGCATAGCCATGAATAAAATACAACTGAAGAGATAAGTACAAGAGAGAACACCTCCAACTGATACTCTAGTAACTTGTACACCGATCCCCCAATGGCGGTGGCAACGCCTCCCTACCAAGTGGACTCAAAAGAGACCACCCCACCATGCTCAGAGGTAGTCACAAGGCCCAATCAAAAATAACAAGGCAAGAGTAACATATGGCCAACACTCACATCATACACAAAGCAAACATGGAATATAATGCATTAAAGCCAATGTCACAACATGAAGATGCTCATACAATAACATGTCAAGTACTACTCACAACTACTAAGGTACGAGATACTAGAGTGTAGATCGGATGGAGTGTCATCATGCGTGCTCAAAGGGAAGAAACCACACAGAATCAAATACACCTCTCATACAGACGAGGAGACTCAACCATGCCCATATCAATGCCCTGTAGATGGATAACTCAACGCCCTGCAGACAGATAGGCCTTCTCGAGTGCATCCTTATCCTTTACAAGTGCTCAAGGCCATGCACGAGGACTCATTGTCTTATAATTGTTTTACCTCATTTATTTTCTTTACTTAACACTTATTTATAATAACTCTGCTATTAGTTCCCCTGGCAGCCACCAGCGGGCCCCGAGCCCATAGAGAGCCACTCCATAAGACCACTCTAATTACTCAGACCTAAGCTCATATCGTTTAACCAAATGAGGGACCCAAAGAAAATATGAAACAATGAAAAAGCCACTAAAATCCATCATTAAAACCTTTTAAAATAGCCAAGCAACATTGCTACTAAAAATTTAAACAACTGATCACATACGCCAACAAGTAGATCAAATACCACTCAATTATTCACCATTAACTTTGTAAAAAGAAACCAATCATATAATTGATATTAACCTCATTAAATCATCTCGCAAAACCACATTTAAATCAGATAAAATCTACTAAGTGATAGAGGCACAAAAACACAGTTCGAGTTGTTCAAACAAATGAGAAAGAGGCATAAAATTCAAAGTGCCCAGATCTAAAATTGAAATTTGACCCAATTCATATTTTGACATTTTTAGTTGGATTCCACCTTTATTTTTTAATTTTATGACCAAAAATAAGGTGTTGTTCAGAAGAAGAAAAAAATGTGTTTTTATGCATGGTTGGGCAAAAACATGAAAAATGAAAGTGTCCGGATTAAAAATTGGACAAAGACCCAATTGAAATATGGGTTTTTTTACATAGAATCCAACTTTATTTTGTATTTATATCAAGTGGTTAAAGAGCAGCATCAAAAAATGTGTTTTCACAAGTAAGCACAAATTTGACCAAAAATGAAAGTGTCTAGAATTCAAATCTCACAAAGACCCAGTTGAGATATGGGAATTTCTACATGGAATCTACCTTTATTTTTAATTTTTAACAGGCGATTAATGAGCAGCAATGAAAAACATGTTTTAACAAGTTGGGCAAAAGAGATAAAATGAAAGAATTAAAAGTTCCCAAAAATCTATTTTTCCAACAACCTATTTTAGATTTATTGGAATGCACAAAAATCTACCATAAGAAAAACTATAGAACGGAAATTTGAATCCAAAACAAACATTATCCATCCTTGAAGTATTCAAAAATATAAAACAGAGGAATAAATCTGCCATAAGGAAATGCAAAGCTTACCATTCCAAGCTAAATCGCATTCAATACCACCATAAATTCAAGGGATTCAAGAACCACATAAAAATACTTCAATGTTGCCCCAAAACTAGAATGGGAGAATGCTCTAAGTATAAGGCACGGGTGGGTTCCAAAATAGGACAACAAGGAGGAAATGGCATGCTAAAATCAACAATCAAATGCCCACAAATTTCTTCTCAACAAAATCTCCACATTTCTCCCCAACTCTGCTGCCCAATTCGTGGGGTTTCTCCTCCATCCAAAACAACAAATTTATTCTCCTTCAAAAAGAGGACTTCCCCAAAACAAAATAAATATATATCTCTCTCAAAACAAAACCTAATTCCCTTTTAAAAACTCTCCCAACCAAGAATGAATTAAAACATTTAATTAAATAAACTATTAAAGTTCTTCAAAGAAATTAATTAAAATCACTAATATACAACATTCTCTATTTCATATTAAAATAATAATTTAAATCCAAACGTTAAAATACACAAGGCCCCTAAATAAGATTTAAATAAGACTATGAGAACTCACAAAAAGGATTAATAAAATCATTTAAAATTTCCAAATGAAATATATCATTCTCTCGAATGATCAATAAAAATAATCACTTAAAATAACATATTTAAAGCCTCATGGATATAACCATTTCAATCTCCAATCAATAAAACACTATAAAATACCATATATGAAACCAAGAAAAGATGCCAAAGAAACCGCATCATAACACTGACAACCAAAATAAATAGCCATATAACAAATTAACGGAAACTATAACAAAATACCTCAACAAGACATACTGGTAAACCACATATGACCGAAAAGTGCTCCAGACATTACTGTTAGGTAACTGGACGGTAAGACAACAACACAGAAACACTGCATTAACAAGGTACAGTGGCAAGGGCATGGGACGTTTGGCTTGTGACTACCTCCAATAACCACCATCGAGGAATACGAGTATGCTCAAGCTTGTGGATCTAGGTGGAGTCGATACTCAGTACCTGCATCACTCCAATTTCACGTTAAAGTACATGTGCATATAACATATATCATATAATCGAAGTAACATCAATCATCAAGAAGAGGGTCATGATATCCTAAGCCTCTCGAATACAAGTGTTACGACATCATCCCTTTCCTGTCCATAATCATATAAAAGCAATGATAACAATATATAAACATATAAGCATGTAATCTAGAAAAATAAATAATCATGATAACCTTTCCCATATTCATCAATGTCTAATCTCATTATGATAACATTTAACATTTAAAATATCAAATCAAAATCAAAATACTATCTTACCCAGGCTGGGGTTAGAGAGGTGTTACAGTTAGTCTACATTACAATTGAATCTAGTGAATAATTTTATACATATAGGTTAGGTACTATATGGGAATAAGTAACTATATATTTCAATATGGTATTGGAAGATATATTTAATGTATAGATGTGAACGTGGGATTAAAGATTGAATATCAATTTATTAATATATTATAATTTGTACAGTTTATATGTGGATTCTTAATATGCATAAATAACTATGAGTTGTTATTATTAAAGGATTCAATGTCATATATACTATGGGTTTTAGTAAAAGGATATTTTTGCCTATGTGAATTAAGAAATTATATAGATAGTGAAATAACGAGAATAAATAGGGATAAATTGGTTTATTTATATTTTGATAAGTGAAAGGGTTTGATTAAATAAATGCATTAGATTTTCTAAGAATGTTGGGTTCCTTTACAATTATTTAAATAGTTGAATTATTTGTGAATTATTGTGTGAGTGGCCTTTTACATAAAGTTAGTGGTTAGTAATGAGTTTTAGAAATGTGAGAATAATGTCTCCCATGGACGTTTTGTTGTAGTTGTTTTGTTATTGGCATAATTGTTTTAAGTGTTTGGATTAAGTGATTAAGTCGTTGAGTAAAATAAAAGTGGAGGTGATGTTTATGGAGTTGTTCATGATTGCTTGTTTTTTTGTGAGGTTGCTTTAAATAGTGTATTTCATAGTTGCAATGTTTGATTGTTTCCCTGTGATGAATTATGTGTACAATTTTGGAGTTTAAGTCAATTTTGATTATTGTGGTTGATTTTGTATTGGGTTGATTTTGGGAGTTTTTTGTGCCAATTGGTGGGTGGGAGACTTCCAAAGGCTTGGGGATTATAGCTTGATTTTTGGTTTCATGTTTTTTGTCATTTTGAAAGTGGATTAATTTTAACTTGGATTGTGTTCATGAGGGTATTTATCCTTGCACTGTCACTTGTTACTATGGTTGATATTTATGAGCAAGAGAGTTCAAGCCTCGCTTTATGTGTACATGCATGTGATTTGTGATTTTGTGCAAATGGCTTTACTCAATTGGATATTTTTGGGTCTTCTATTTGTTAGTAGGGGGAGTGGCTCTCTGTGGGGGTCCAACGCACAAAGTGGCACCATGGTAACTCATTGAGAGTTTATTTATTTGGTGATAACCTAAAATAAATTAGGGGGTTGGGTAGTTCACATTAATCAAGATAACACCTCACTCATGGCTCAAGGGTTTGTTTAGGCTTGAAATGAGTGGAAAGGCTTGGAATGGAAAGATCAACTACCTTGTCCTCTTGGAAGGTATGTTGATCTCGCATGATTTTGTATGGGGGTGTGGTGACCAGTAGAGGTGGCCAAGGTAACCCAGGATGGGGGTCTGGTAACCTAGGAAGGTTCGTCAAGGTAACCCATTGCAAGTTATGTGATGACACTCCTCCCTATAGCAACCTAGCATTCCCCAGTCATTTTTTTTCCTTTGTTATTTGTGTACCTTTGGAAGCGATGTCATTGTTATGAGTTTTTTGTGATATTTGTATGTTGGAGTCATGTTAGCCCTTTGTGTCGTGCTACTGTCTTCTTTTATGCTTTGTTGGTGGGAAATTATCATTATCTCCTAGCACGGGGGGTGGACCTTAGGGTTCCATATGGTTGGGTGGAGTGTGCCATGCACTCCATTGGGTTCCCAATTGATGTTCATGAGCATGGATGTCGTACCTGATGCAGAGATTCTAGACCTTGTACCAGACTTGGGTTAGCGTTTAGTTTATGTAATGTAATCATTCATTTGTATCTTATCATGTATTTTATGTATCCTTCACATTGCTATAAGGGAAGCTTTGATGTAAACTTGTGAATAGTGTAATGATCTACCCCATGTATGGGAAGTTGCATATGTATTCATTGATTGGTATTCTATGCTCTTGAATGGTGTTGTATCTGTGGAAATATGTATATCAATTTTTTTTAATGTAGAAGATGTAAATGAACTCTTGTTATTACTTATTTTACGATGTATGTTTAGGTTGGTTAATCGTTACATTCGTAATGCAGTCATGATACCCTAAAGGATATAGTCTGTGCAAATGTGTATGAGGATTACATTCTATGTTATCGTTAGTATGATCTATATGTTGAATCACTATTTTTTTTTAAATTGTGTCATAAATGTTAGTTAGTTGTGTTGTCCTTTGGGGTTTCGTGGCGGGGTGTTACAACATACGTGCATATATGGATAGAGAGCTATTAAAGTATGGATATAGTAAAATAAATTTAGGAAGATAAGAAGAGCATGAGCATTTAATACGTGGTAAGATTGTCAAGCTTTAATAAATAAAAAGTAAGTGCAAGCATTATGAGTGTCAGACAAACAATCTAGATGCAGTAAATGGTAGCATCAGAAAAGACAATGAGTTGAGAAAATCTTTGAAAATCTTTCAATATCTAGAAAAATATTATCCCATCTTTGCACTACAAAATAAATATTAAAGGTTGTCTATGACATAGTTGAAGAGGATACAATTTGGTTATTGTGAAAGCTGCAAAGGTTGTTGAGATTAAATTCTACAAAGGCTGGAAAGATTGAGAAATTTTGCAAACACTGGAAAGACTAAGCTTATTGCACAATACTAAATCTAAAAATGTAAGCTTGCTATGTATTTTTCCCTTGTGTTTTGGT
Source organism: Sequoia sempervirens (assembly GCA_007258455.2). NCBI lineage: Eukaryota > Viridiplantae > Streptophyta > Pinopsida > Cupressales > Cupressaceae > Sequoia > Sequoia sempervirens. Next base: position 1,252,178,024 of record VDFB02271358.1, on the reverse strand, counting down.
TGTAAGTTGTTTTTCTTTTGCTTCAATTTTTTTCTATTATGGTTATTTGTTGGAAATTTTGTAGAAAGCTCTTCTTTTAGAAATACCTGTTTAGCTACATAAATAAATGAATACTCAAATTAGTATCAAACCAAGATGAAAGCAAAAATAGAAAAAAAATCAACAAAGAGTTGCAAATAAGTTTGTACATTTAGCAACTAAACATATTTTTGATCTTTTTGTGCATTTTGTAGTTGAAACCAGAAAATTAAGAGGCATATCACTAACTATAAACCAAGGTGAAAGAGCAAATAAAGAAAAAGTGCAACAAGTTGTTTGGGACATTAGGTAAGGTGGTATCAAGTTTTTTTGTTTGTTTTGCTATGTAAGGTTGTCTCTGTAGCAAGATGTATCCAACTTCAAGGTAGGAAATGTTATGTTTACCTTTCTTGACACTATCACAAAAAATTGTTTTCGTTATTTAATTATAGTAAGATGAATTTTTATTAATTTTTTAAAAAAAATTTAAAGTGGACAGTATCACAAAATTCTATTTTCATTGTTTAATTACAATATTTTTTGTTATTTTCTATCAAATAAGTTATATAATGAATTTTTATTTATTTTAAGTTTGTTAATAGAAAAATAAAAGACTTGATATCTTTCGACATATTTTATATAGATTATCTTGAAGATATATATACTAGTTTAAGAAAAGTTGAAGATATATATACTAGTTTAAGAAAGTTTTTAGAGATTTATTGTTTATTAGTTCCTATCAAAAGCTAAAAACTAATGCATCCATTGCATGCAATTTCTTTTAACTCATGGTGACTTATCAACCAATGAACATCTAGAATTAAAAAGTTGACCAACAATTGTATAGTCTATATTTAAATGTCTACTTTTAAGAATTATTAAAATATCCTTTATCTTCCTTTCTATTAGTTCATGTTGAAAACAGTCAGTGCAAAAATTAGATTTTTTTATTTTTAAATTACATGCACAATGCAATGCATTTAATTCATTGAATCAAATTTCAAACCTATTAATCACTTGAATGACATGAGAATTTAGAACTTATTAAATAAATGTGAGTGCAGTCAATGCATATTGGTCAGATTTTCAAAGTTAATCACATATCTAACAGAGAGTATAAAACTAAGAAATTTGTGGCAAAAATTCTGCAATTTGTGATAGAAAGCCCTAGTTGCATGCAAAGACAAAGAAAATCAGCAGACAAAAATAGGTGTTAGAAGTAGAGTAGGCACAGTAGAATAGTAGGGTCATAATCAGAAACCCTAGACACCAAAAATAAAAAACCATAGATAACCAAACTGGTAGAAACTAGAAACCCTAGCCGCTAGAGATTAGAAACCCTAAAAGCATGTTATATCGTTATCTGAAATTAATTCTTATTTTTTGCTAAAATATTAGATATTTATGATTTGTATATTCTTTTTGTATAGATGTATGTGACCCCCAAAAAAATTTCCATACTAGCATACACAAGTCCCAAACTCGAACTAAACTAGTAACTGAGGCCATTAGTATTCTAGCTCCATTGAAAGTACAAAGCTACCTAGTACTATCTCCAAGAAAGTGATGCATAACCAAACTAAAAAAAATCCTAAATCAAAGAAAATTTGAAATGAAATGTCATCTTGGTGTGAAAGAACACCTACAAATGCTTTATGAAGGCCAAGATTTAAGCAAAACAATATCTACAAAAGCTTTAATGAGGTCAATATTGCACCAAAAGAATGATAAACACAAATTCGGTGATAAAAATAATGTTTATCCCTTAAAAATTTCCTACCATTTAAACTTGGAAAACATTCTACGATTTTATCCATAAAAATATAACAAAATCTTCATGTGATCGAAAATCAATGATTATGTTGAGTGTATAGAGGCTTTCAATAAATCTATTTCCATTGAAATTATTTTGTTCTTGGATGCATAAACTATAAGTGTAAAAATAAATTGCCAAATATTGTCAATAATGTAACTTAGGCAAAATATCAGGTTAGCATTATAAGCATAAACAAACCAATCCTAAGCAAAGCAATGAAGAACAAAGGAGTAAAGGCATAAAAACAAGAAAAATATTACCAAATGTCTTCAACCTCCATGAATCACCTTCATTGCACCTTCTCTATTTGTTGCAAGTAGATGTTTGCCCTTAGATTTGTGATGAGCAACCTATGAATATGCCAATGTCCTAAGCAAACTGTGAAGGATTCTAATCTAAATTCTACACAAATGCAAGTATGCAAGTGTAAATAAGCCTAAAGTATGCACAAAATAGCCTATGAAGTATGAAGTCACAATGCCAAGAGATGCCAAGATGTCAAAATGAGACCAAAATTACCATTTTATAGAAAAGTCAATTTTGGATGAATGGCCAAGATCGTCAAATGAGAGATGCCCTAAGATCAATGGTTGAGATTGAATATGACAACCCACAATTAGGGTTAAGGCAACATGAGGGTGAAATTTGAAATGAAGGGTTGAGATTTGATTTTAGAAAAATCAAATCAAGGGACAAGGTTGAATGTGACAATAAGATAAGAATGACACGGAAAAAGAAAAGTTGGAAAATCAAATAATTTATGGAGGAAAGTTGACATTTTGAATTAAAAATTAATTCAATTCAAAAGTGGGGCCATGTGATAGTAAATATTTAATTTGAATTATTTACTTGGAGAAAGAAAATTAGAAAGTGGACAATTTTAAATAAATAATTTTATTTAAAATTAGGAAAAGGCCAAGGTGGATAATAATTAAATAAATTATAGAAGTGTATTTAATTATGGGAAGACATTTAGAACTTTAATGACGCATTTAAATAAATAAATAAAATTTAATCAAGAGGAAAGAATGGACAAAAGATAATTAAATAAATTTAAGAATTTATTTAATCATAGAGAGACATTAGAAAATTAGCGACGCATTTAATAAATCAATATAATTTATTTAAATTAATAGTCAAGAGGAATAAAAGACGTGAATTAATTAAATAACTAAGAATTATCTAATTAATAGTTGAAATTGGACCATAGGACATAATTAAATAAATTAATTATGTTAGGAAGAAATATGGAGAAAAATAAAACTTGTAGGCCTAGGTCAATTTTATGTCTACAAATAAGTGTCATGATACCTGTGGAAATGCCTACTATAAAATGACACAATGAAGGAATTTATACAGGAAGATTGTTTGACTTTGAGATGCTAAAAAAATTGTAGATCACCTTCATTCATAAAGGTCAGAGGAAAAGTTGAGGACTAGGATTTAAGTCAGACCGCACCATATTCTAGTATACCAACTAACCAATTTTGTAAAACTAAATAGCTAAAAATATCCAATATTGACACTGTCTCAAATGACCATTACTATGCCAACAATTATGTCGTAGTTGGCCATTACTATGATAGTCTAAAATGACCAATCTGGCTTGAGGAGGCATCCCTCTGGCTTGACAAAATTTTTAATTACGGCTACGGTTTGATAAGCTTCCATTCTTCATTTGAGGACCTATGTTAATATTACCACATAGATCGACGGTGGTAATGATGTCGTAGCAAAAATCAAGGGTCATATGTCACCCTTGTGCTAATAGCTCATTTCGCTCCCTCTTCCACCCGTTCTCTTCATTTCCAATTGTCCTCTAAAAGCATATTATGAATGTATCACACTATACTTTTTACTTCACAATAAATGTTATATAAAATAAAACTTAAAATATATATTTTATTATATAAATATAGGATATTAAATTTATTATATAATAGACAAATTCAAATAATATATTTAATATAAATAACTATATAATATTTTTTTCATTGATAACTACAATATTAAATTTTATTTTATTTTATTAGTTATAGTATTAATATTATATATATTAGTAAGACCAATGTTATAGTTAAACATTAACGATAATTATATTTAAATTTAATATGACAATACACTTATTATTAAACTGATATGTTAGTAACTAATCAAGTTGTAGCTTTTACCAAAATAAACCTAATTTACTATGATGAGGTGGCATTTGGAACAGTTGGTTTCCCAATGAAACTCTTTAAAGTTATGTTGTAATCTACATTTCAAATTGGCATATCGATTTGTCCAACATAATTTGAAATTGTCGATGCTTTTAGTAAATGCAGACTCCCCAATGCAATTGTATGACATCCTAGAAGTCTCTTCTAAACACTTTGCTTAATATATGTTATGGAATCTTATTGCATATCATCAATCATTTCTCAATTCATTATTATAGGTACATGTTTGATTTTGTATGTCAGTTTAGTTCCACAAGTGTAGATATCAAGTTTGCAAGTGCAAATCTAAACCAAAACAAAACATAGTCAATTTGCAAGTTTTGAGATGCTTGTCTAATTAGTCCCTAATTTTCTAACATTGTATCTTCTACCAAAATTAAATGTTATGTACTATGACAAAGTAGCATTTGGTAGAATTGGTTTTCGAAAGGGATTTTGTGTCAAGCTATGTTGTAGTCTACATCTCAAATTCACATGTTGATTTGTGCAACATATTTTGACACTGTAAATGCTTTCAAAAAATCAAGTCTCTCCAATGTGATTGCATCATAACTTAGAAATGTTTTATACAGACTTGGCCTAATATTTCTTATGCAATCTATATTGCATATCACCAATTAGTGTTTAACATTTCTAATAATGCATTTATCTTTTTCATTGTCCCTCTTACACATTAAAACATTGAATCATATGTCAATTCAAGTAAAATCCCATTGTTACAGTCTCATTAATTAAACCTTCTTTCTCTACTTTCTAAGTTATTTTAAGTTATGTTCCATAATTACTTCAATCACTTCCTCTTTACTTCTCTCATTTTACATCCCCATTCTCATTTGTGCAGGTAGTAATGTTGAACAATAAAATTTTCTTTCATCCACCACCATCTGTAGAAACTTTTGTTCTAGATGATGCATACAATAAAGAGAAATTAAAGAAGGTTTTTAAGTTTGATTGTAACTGAGTAGAAAAAGCTATATGTCAATTCATTAGTGTAGATTTCCTATTCGATTCATCATGTTTCTACTCCTATTATAATTAAACAAGGAAAATAGAATTTTGTGAAAAAATGAAAAAATCATTACACATGAAAATAGAATGTAGATTTTTGTTTTTCTTTCATGGATTTGCTAACCACCTCTATTAACTCTACAATGGCAACACGACATATAGGTGGTTAGAAAATCCAAGAAAGAAAAACAAAAATCTACATTCTATTTTCATGTGTAATGATTTTTATTATTTTTTTATTTTTTCACAAAATTCTATTTTCATTGTTTAACTATAATATTTTTTGTTTTTTCCATATAATAAGTCATACAATAATTTTTTATTTATTTTAAATTTGTTAATCAAAAAAATAAACACGATTCAGTATATTTTGATGTATTTTATATAGATTACATTGAAGATATATATACTAGTTTTAAATTTAAGTCACAGTTGGCTATTTTTCCACATGAAAGAAAAATAAGTGGTTGTTGTATAGCTTTCCATTGTAATAGTTCCTTTCCATTCTTACCCTTTTCTTTCATGTGAGAAAATAGGCAACCGTGACTTATTTAAAATAAACAATAATTCTCTAAAACTTTTCTTAAACTAGTAAATATATCTTCAAGATAATCTATATAAAATACATCGAAAGATATCAAATCTTTTATTTTTCTATTAACAAACTTAAAATAAATAAAAAATCATTGTATAAGTTATTCGATAGAAAATAACAAAAAATATTGTAATTAAGCAATGAAAATAGAATTTTGTGATAGTGTCTATTTTTTAAATAATTGAAAAAATCAATAAAAAACATGTGCATTTTTTATTAAATAATTAAAAAAATCAATAAAAATGTATTGCACATTAAGCCTTGGTTGCTACAACAACAATGTCATATTTTAACCACCACATTATGTCATGAATGATTGTTGTATCCATTGTTTAACTATTAGAATATATATCATTTTTATAGTATAAATAAATAAATTATTTTTTTCACAAGTAGGAGAAAAGAAAAAGAGTAGAAAATGAACAAAAGCAAAGTTTTATATAAATTTTGCATTGGATATTGTATAATAATGAAAGAGTTAGATGTTGCATGGGTGAAAATGAAAAGTTCTATATTAGAAAAGGAACTTGTACATATACTTTATATTTGATTTTGTAAGACCATGGAAAGTATTCTGAATATATTTAAATCTATCAATTTAAGAATTTTAGATTTTGTATTGTAAGAGCATGAAATTTTTTACAATTTAAAATTAGAAAAATAATAATAAATAAAATTTTACTTTAAAAAAAAGAAAATAACATTATTATTCTTTGTATTTGTTGAATGAGATAGACAAGTTCATGGAGAATGATGTAGACATATACAAAATTCATTTTTTTTGGTAGCTCTGGGAAATAATTTTGTAGGAGAGTTTTAAAGTAATTTGGCTATGTAATTATTTTTGCAAAAGTTTCCTACTTTGGTCTTGGGTTAGTTATGTTCTTTCAAAGCCAAAGTTTTCGTATAAATACAAAAAACATTTAATATCGAATGCTTTTGTTCGCACGTGTAAAGTAACTTTGAGACGAGAGATTTTTTTCGATGAAAGTCAAGGAGCATGTGTGTTGAAAGAGGCATCACTTCAGATCCTCTAAATCTAAATTTGGCAGTCGTTTCTACCTATCTCGCAATTATTTTCATGATGGTTATTCATTTCAAGTTGGCCTTCAAATAGAATGATTTATTTTATTTTAGAAAAAGTTATATGTAGATTAAATATATAAGAATAATCCTGTAGAATTGGTGTAGGAGCTCCAATCTTTCCATTGGTTTCTTCATTAGTAGTTTCATGGACAAGGTGTGTCATGGTGTTTGAGTTAAGGTCTTGAGTCTAAATGAGGTCCAATGTGACCATTCTTATGTAATTGATCAATCTTGATGTCTTTGAGTCCATATTATAGGAGTTGTAAGTCATGTTGAAGGATTGTCAAGATTGACAAGAGTTTTCAAGCTAGGATAAGGTGTTGAATTTCTTTGTAAAGTCTTGTTTTGGGATTCAATAAGGTCTAAAAAGAGACCATCTCCAATCTTTAAGTGTTAAGAGAGTCATAAAATGCAAATTTTACAAAAATGTGTAAAGGGTGTCATTTTACCCTCCAACGGTCACAAGAGGTTTGAAAAGTGGTTAGATGGTAGTTGGTCATTTGGTTTTGGTGGAGGAACTTTTAAAAAGGTGGATTTCATTGTTGTGAGTTTTGGTTGAGGGTTTTTGAAGGAAAATTAATAAAGTTTCTCTCAGTTTTTCTAAAAATCATTGTAATTCTCTTTATTTCTAGGTCTGTATGGAATGTACAGTCTTTAGGTGGCTAAAAATATCTTGTGATTCCCATAGTAGCATGAATATATTGGGATTTTCATTTGATTTAGAGGAATAAAAGTAAGTTTGAAGCATTCAAATACTTGTTTTCTCAAACAGGTTGGGTTATCCTATCTTTTGGGGTTTTGAGAGCTCTCACTATGTAAAAGGGCCCATACACTAACTGTAATTACTGTGACAGGTGTAATGGGTCCTATGGTGTTAGAAAAGATGGTAGGATTCTTGATTTGAGTTGTGGAGGAAGAACAAGGGAGACGGTGTTACTACCCCTGTTGATTTTTGTGAAGAAAATGCATGAAAATAGTGGTTTTGGTCTAAGGTTTTAAGAAATCCTTGTGGACAGTTGGTTCTTATGATTTTTTGAGAATTTGCAAGGTTAAAGCTAAGTGTTTGAAGTGGTTTGAGGGTCTGAGAAGGTGTGGCACACTAATTTTCAATAAACCCCAAGGTTTCTTATGAAAAGTGAGGGTTTGGGTGTTTAGGGTGTTGTAAGGCTTTTCAGGGCTTATGAGTTGAGGAATTTGTGTGTTCTCAGGTAGGGAAGTGTAATCCAATTGAAATATTAGTGAAAGGGAAAGTTTAAAGTATATCCCCTTTGTAAATATGGCCTAATTCATGGCCTAGGACAATGTTGAGGGCCTAGTTTCAAGAGATTGTTCCATAGGAGTTATATGTAAGTTTGACATATGTTGAAGAGGGTTTCAAAGGGTCTCTGAGTTAGTCACTTTATTAGGTAGTCATTTGGGAATCTTGTGAGAAAAGTGGAGAAATGTGAGTCTATTGTCCTACTAAGTTAACAGGGTGAAAAGGTAGGAAACAAGCCTGATTTGGTTTTTTGAGAAAGAAGTTGATTGGAGACCTTTGTATTGGAAAAAGAAGAGTTGTGGCAACCTCGGGTTGCATCAGAGTGGTATTGGAGCAAGGGATTAGGTCTCTTGAGAAAAAAAAATTTAAGAGTTTGTGTGCAAGGAGAAGGTATACTTGGAGGAATCAAAATGCCTCCTAAGGGAAGTGTTGTTGCAAAGAAAGTTGACAACCAAGGTAAGAAGATAGAAGCCTTAGAGAGGGAAATTGCTATGTTGAACACTAAAGGTAGGGATCTCTTGGAGGAGAGTGAAACATAGGAAGAAACCACTAGTGATGAAGAGGAGATAGATCCAGATGATGTAAGGATGTTGAAGCTTATGCAGGCTACGAGGAAAGATGGACATAGAAAAATGGATGTTCCCATGTATGGAGGTAAATTAGATGGAGAAGAGATCTTGGATTGGATAGGGGCTTTGGAGAACTATTTTGAAAGTGGGGAGATAGGTGAAGAACACAAGGTGAAGAAAGCAAAAACCAAGTTGAAGGGACATGCCCTATTGTGGTGGAATTTTGTGCAAGATGAGAGGGAGAAACAAGGAAAGAGAAATATTACTTCTTGGGAGAGAATGAGGACAAAAATCAAAGGTAAGTTCCTACCTAAAGATTATAATGTTCAATTGCTTAAAAGACTACAAAATCTTAGGCAAAAGGATCTAGATGTGAAAACATATATTGAAGAGTTTTATAGGTTAAGTATAAGAGCAAAACATGAAGAATATGAAGAAGAGAAGGTGGCTAGTTATCTCAATGGTCTGAGATATAATATTCAAGATGAGGTCAATGTGTTGGCACCAAAAACAGTGGAGGAATGTTTCCAAATGGTTGTTAATATTGAAGAAAAAATCAAGAGGGGACAAGAGAAGGAAACAAGAGGAAGAGGTAGTACTTCTAGGGGTAGAGGTACCTTTTCTACATCAAAATAGTCCAAGGAAGGTCAAGAAGATGTTGGCAAAGGAAAGGAACAAGTGGCTGAGTCTAGAGGTGGATGGAGGGGTGGAAGAAAAAAATTTAGAGTAAGAGATCCAAATGAGTTTGCAAGAATATGTTACCAGTGTGGGGATTTTGGCCACTCATTCTTCAAATGTCCCACTAAGTTTGGGGCTGCTACAAGTGAAAGTGACAGAAAAAGTGAAAAGAGGGTCCAACTTGTACAAGAGGATGAAGAGGAAATTGTTAGTTCATCAAATATTGTTGCAAAACCTAAAAGTGGAGAAGCTTTGATGCTGCAAAGACAAATTCTAAAGGCCTCCAAGGAGCAAGAACCATTGCAAAGGAGACTTCTCTTCAAGACCACCTGCAAAAGCAAGGGAAAGGTATGCAAGTTAATCATTGATTCAGGATCCACAGATAACATAGTTTCAAAAGAAATGGTAGATAAGTTGAATCTAGTCAAAGTCCCTCATCAAACTCCCTATAAGGTGTCATGGTTAAATGATAATCAGTCACTCTTAGTTAATGAGTAGGCCTTAGTTGAGTTCCAAATTGGGGGTTACATGGATAAAGTACTTTATGATGTTTTTCCAATGCAATGCTGCCATTTGTTGCTTGGGTGACCTTGGAAATTTGACAAACATGCTATGTATGATGGATGGGAAAATACCTATAGGATTGAGAATGAAGGGAAAAAATTCACCTTATTACCATTGCAAGAAGATCAGGAATAGACAAGGGCAGCTAAGGTCATTATGATGGGTAAGGAGTATGTGCAAATTGGAGAATTCAACAATGATCAGTTGGCAGACTTGACCAAGGTTGCAAACCCTATGATAAAGGTATTGACTGTTGAGGCAGAGAAAAACAAAGGTGAACCCCTTGAGATGGTGGACAAAGAGTCTAAGAAGGTTGATGTATAGTTTGAGGAAAGGAATGATGAGAAGAATATGAAGAAGACTGACCTAGGAAAGGTCCAAGGTGAGTTGTTGATGGTAAAGCAAGGGGGGTTCAGTAAATTTGGTGAAATTCTTATTGGGATATTAATATGTCCCATAACAGTACCTAAAGTGGAAGGGCAGTCTAGTATAAGTAGAAAAGAGGCTTTAGAATCTAAAAATATAGTGGTGTATAGGACTGAGCAAGCGAGGGCCTTGAGGATAGTGGGTTTGATGCCTACATTCAAAGTCAAGAGTGGAGTAGAACAAGGGAAAAATTAGGGAAACAGACATGAAGGAATGTATGATGCTTGGACAAGGCAGGGGGTGGTTGGAATAGGTACTACATCAGTCATGGAGGGAAGAGGGATCAGAGGTATGCACCAACAAGACATAGTAACAAGAGACAAAGCAGTATAAAGAAGCATTAGTAAGGGTTGGTTTAGAGGCATGAAGGTAAGGACATTAACATTTTTTGGTCTAAGGGAAAATGAAAGACCACCCATAGACCTGATTCCAGAGTAGAAGGCAATATCACATGCAAACAGAGGTCAGAGGGAAGTGTGTGCTACAAGTTTTCATTCTCCATATTAGGCAAGAGGATGTGCAGGACAGAGAGGTCAGGTGAGGAGTAGGTTGGAGCAGGACAGGTCCTTACTCATGTGACATGAGTCTTTTCATGGAGGTGTGTATGGTGTAGGAGCACCAATCTTTCCATTGGTTTCTTCATTAGTAGTTTCATGGACAAGGTGTGTCATGGTGTGTGAGTTAAGGTTTTGAGTCTAAATGAGGTCCAATGTGACCATTCTTACGTAATTGGTTAATCTTGATGTCTTTGAGTCCATATTATAGGAGTCGTAAGTCATGTTGAAGGATTGTCAAGATTGACATGAGTTGTCAAGTTAGGATAAGGTGTTGAATTTATTTTTAAAGTCTTGTTTTGGGATTCAATAAGGTCTAAAAAGAGACCATCTCCAATCTTTAAGTGTTAAGAGAGTCATAAAATGCAAATTTTACAAAAATGTGTAAAGGGTGCCATTTTACCCTCCAACGGTCACAAGAGGTTTGAAAAGTGGTTAGATGGTAGTTGGTCATTTGGTTTTGGTGGAGGAACTTTTAAAAAGGTGGATTTCATTGTTGTGAGTTTTGGTTGAGGGTTTTTGAAGGAAAATTAATAAAGTTTCTCTCAGCTTTTCTAAAAATCATTGTAATTCTCTTTATTTCTAGGTCTGTATGGAATGTACAGTCTTTAGGTGGCTAAAAATCTCTCATGATTCCCATATTAGCATGAATATATTGTGATTTTCATTTGATTTAGAGGAATAAAAGTAAGTTTGAAGCATTCAAATACTTGTTTTCTCAAATAGGTCGGGTTATCCTATCTTTTGGGGTTTTGAGAGCCCTCACTATGTAAAGGGGCCCATACACTGACTGCAATTAATGTGACAGGTGTAATGGGTCCTAGGGTGTTAGAACAGATGGTAGGATGCTTGATTTGAGTTATGGAGGAAGAACAAGGGAGACGGTGTTGCTACCCTTGTTGATTTTTGTGAAGAAAATACATGAAAATAGTGGTTTTGGTCTAGGGTTTTAAGAAATTATTGTGGATAGTTGGTTCTTATGAGTTTTTGAGCATGTGCAGGGTTAAAGCTAAGTTTTTGAAGTGGTTTGAGTGTCTTAGAAGGCGTGGCACACTAATTTTCAATAAACCCCAAGGTTTCTTATGAAAAGTGAGGGCTTGGGTGTTTAGGGTGTTGTAGGGCCTTTCAGGGCTTATGAGTTGAGGAATTTGTGTGTTCTCTTGCAGGGAAGTGTAATCCAATTTAAATCCTAGTGAAAGGGAAAGTTTAAAGTATATCCCCTTTGTAAATCTAGCCTAATTCATGGCCTAGGACAGTGTTGAGGACCTAGTTTCAAGAGATTGTTCCATAGGAGTTATATGTAAGTTTGACATATGTTAAAGAGGGTTTCAAAGGGTCTCTAAGTTAGTGACTTTCTTAGGTAGTCATTTGGGAATCTTGTAAGAAAAGTGGAGAAATGTGAGTCTGTTGTCCTACTAAGTTAACAGGGTGAAAAGGTAGGAAACAAGCCTGATTTGGTTTTGTGAGAAAGAAGTTGATTGGAGACCTTTGAATTGGAAAAATAAGAGTTGTGGCAACCTAGGGTTGCATCAATAATTTTTAATAAAAGTAATTATTTCATTATATTTTATAGTAAAATGTGTAATTATGAACATATGATCATGTAATTTAGGTTTCATTTTTAAATAATTATCCTTGAATTTTTTTCAATATTTTTTTATATATGCATAGTTCAAATTTGTATTGGACATTTTTTTATAATTCGATTACATATTAATTTAAATTTAAAAATAAATTTAGATCAAATATGAGGTGGATATGGAAAGAGAAAGGGATGGGTTGATAATTATGATAAAAATGTGGTGAGCAATCCTGAAATTTAATATAGAAAAGGAAATTATGCCTCAATGGTAGATAGAACTAATGGAGCAAGTACAAACTTTGTATAGACTTATATTCTGAAAAAAAAGGTTGTCCTAAACACAATTCCATTTGCATCCTTGCTAGGTTTAGAAGGGAATGATATTCAATATATATGAAAGTCTCTGACACACACAAGTCTTGATAATGACTTGGCGAGTCAATGCAAAGAGTAATGCTCAATATATAGTGAAAGCATTCACCTCCACCTAAGATAGAAAGTAGCCTCGGTGGGTCATGTAAAGGACAACCAAAAATATAGCGTAATAAAAAATGACAATGCTCCATTTTGTACCAATCAAAACATACCAAGATATGAGTAGATCTAGGTGGTTTTGAGTAGGTATCTCCATAGATCTAAAAGATAAACATGAAGATTCATAAATAAAAATATCATATAGAAAACACATCTCTTGCAAAAGGTAGGATAGGTGATGGTTAATATTATTCTAGACTCAAGAAGGGTACATCCCTATGGAACTATATGATTGTATTTGATATAGATGGTAGGCAAGGGGCAATGGTAACTAATGGAAATGCTATTTTTATTGTTGGGATCTAATCATGTTTTTGGGAAAGCACATGTGTGTTTGCATGTTGATGTTTGAATTTTCCATTTGATTAAGTCTTATGATGCTCAAATGATGGGGATGGTATGATGAGATAACTCTATTATGAGTGATGGATGTTATTATGGGTGAGGATGGTGAAAATGTGAGGTTTTATTATGAGATATGAACAACTAGGCATATAATCATCCCAATCCAAGTCCAGACTTAGGTATTTCATCTTAAGTCCAACAAATCATGGGATTGGATATGGTAATATGGTACACGTATTATAGTGATGGGGGCTATGTATATGGGTGGGCAAGTCATGCAAGTTGTCTCATCAATCTAATGAAAATAGGGAGCTAGGTCATTTATGGTGAGGTGTGATCATCAAAGTTGTCTCATCAATATAATGAAATGGGGAGGGGTTATGTATGAGAGGGCTTTGTGCAAAAAACATTGTGTAGGTTATCTAAAGAAGAGGATGGGTCCACGGAGGTGTGGAGAGGATCAAGTGACAAGAAGCAATGCATGACAGAGTGAGATCATGGTAGGAAAAGCTTCCTCATTACAAAAATAAAGGGAGGTGAGGTGGAGTGACATCATTCCAAGCCATGATAGAGATGTGAATGAATAGGTGTAAGCTAGGTGATAAGGGAATTTTTCATAAGTTTATTATGGAAATAGTTTATGAGGATGTGAACAGATGGATATGTAGGACCATAAAAATGTATGATTGGGTGGGTGGGTGTTATAGATGAAACTTAGTAGATGGTGGATAAGACTCTTCACATGGTGCCTGTTTGCCAAGTTTTCACCATGGTACTTTCCTAAGGTGCCACAAATGTAGTTTTCACCATTGGAAAAATTATTTCTCTTTATTATTTTTGGATTTTATTTTATTTTTTATTTTTTATTTTTTAAAAAATTTAAATTTTTTATTTTTAGGCATAGAATTTCTTGAGGTGCATGATATCCATTGGCTCTTCCATGGTTTCCCCTTCTAGAGTAGCCAGTTGATAAGCACCTAGTCTATATTTTATGATGATGAAGTAAGGACCTAACCAGCTCAGCTTGAACCTTTTTTCATGGTCTTGTAGATTTCACTTATTTTCTTTGAGTGCTAACTCAACAACCTCAAAATTTATGGGCTTCGTCTTTTTTGTAACTATGTTAGAGCTGATTTTAATAAACCTATAGGTGATTCAAAGCATTAAGTTATTTTTCATCTAACATATCCAATTTTTGTAGACATTTCACCCTATACTTGTCGTCATCAATGAGATGTTGCAATGAGATTCTCAAAGATGGGAGTTCAACCTCAATTGAAAAAATGGCTTCAACAACATAGACAAGGGAATACGAGGTTGCACTAGTGGGAGTGTGTATGCTACTTAAATAGGCCCATAAGGAAAGATTGAGTTGTAGATTCCAATCATGACCAACTTCATCTTTTTGAGTATCTTCAAGATGGTTTTATTAGTAGCCTCAGCTTGTTCATTTCATTTTGGGTGATAGGGAGTGGAGAAACGATGTATGTGGAATTTTTGGCAAAGGTTGAAGACTTCTTGATTCTTAAATGATTTTTTGTTATCTATGACAATGGAGGAGGGAATACCAAAGCAACATATAATGTAGTGAATAATGAAATTTGTAAATTTTTTCTTGTGGTATATGTTAGCATAATGGCTTCTACTCACTTAGTAAAGTATTCAATAGTGGTGATAATGAATTTGTGGTCGTTAGAGGAAGATGAATGGATTTTTACAACTAGGTATAACCCCTACCATGAGAAGGGCCATGGAGTAACAATAGGTTGAAGCTCTTATGACGGTGCATGGATTAAGTCACCGTGTTGTTGGCATGGGCAATAGGTTTTAACAAATTGATGTGCATCTTATTCCATTGTCAGCCAATAATGTCCATTTTGTAGCAATTTTTTAACAAGGGTAGGACCACTAGAATGGGCTCTATAGATGCCATCATGGACCTTGCATAAATAAATTCAAGCCTCTTTTGTGTCTAAGAACCTTGGGTGGGTTCCTTCAAAGTTCCTTTGATAAAGCGTTATCACCCAACACCATGAAATAAGAGGAATTGTGTATGAAGGATTGTCATTATGAGGTGGAGAGGTCAGGTGGAAGGATGTTTCCATGGAGGTTTTTGTAGATATCCTTATTCCAAGGTAAATTGGGACCAAAAATTTCATGTACTAGCTCTGATTCAAGAAGAGCATAGGTAGGAATGAATAGTTCTCCTAGGAATTCATGTTGTTGGCTATTTTGGGGCACATCTATAAGGGATCCAATTCTTGTCATGACATCAGTTTCTTTATTACTTAAACAAGGCACTTGATCAAACTAGATTTATGTGAAGTACTACTTGAATCTATCCACCATACATTTATAAGGAAGAAATTTGTCATCTTTTGTTTGGTACGCATCATTTACTTGCTTGATAACTAGTTGGGAGTCACCATAGACCTATAATTTTGTGATTTATATTGGATACCTATTCAAAGTCTTGTTATTAGTGCTTCGTACTCAAAAATATCATTTGTGCAAGAGAAGGCAATACAATAATATTTAGGAATGCAATCACCTTAAGAATGGATAAATAGTATTCTTGCTCCCAAGCCATGTTGAGTAAAGGATCCATCAAAATACAAGCTTTGGTCGTGTACTTTCATCAAGAGAGAAAAATCCTTCATATGGGAATTTTGTCAAAAGTGGGTGGTTTTCCATTAAAGGGGCTTCTACAAGTTTATCAACAACCAATTTCCCTTTTATATCCTTTCCATCCACATATCTGATATCAAACTCACCTAGAATCATAACCCATTTTTTCATTTCATGCGTCTTGTGAGAGTAGCTTTAGAGAGAAAGTACTTGAGTGGATCAACTTTGGAAATGAGTTGTTTCTTGTGGTTGAGCATGTAATTTCATAATTTTTTGGCACAAAAGACAACTGCAAGGCATTCCCTTTCAATTGAAATAAAGTTTAGATCACAACCCACTAGCTTATGAGATATATAATAAATAACTCTTTATTTTCCTTTGTCATCATATTGCGCTAACAATGCCCACAATGACACTTTTTGTAGTTGATATATAAATTAGGAGTGGTTTATCTAGATTTGGAGGCATGAGTATTGGTTGTGAGGCAAGATAATCCTTAATTTTCTAAAAATATTCTTGGAAATTATTGTTCCACTTGAAGTTGACATTCTTGTGCAAGAGATGGGAAAATGGTTGGAACTTGTCTACAAGTTGGGCTATGAATCATCTAATGGCCTATAATTTCCCTTGGATACTACACAGTTTTTTTATATTATTTGGTGGAGGCATGTCAAGTATTTCTTTGACTTTAGCTGGATCGACTTATATGGCTTTGCAAGAAATAATTAACCTAAGGATTTTTCTAGATGTGACACCAAATACACATTTCTTTGGATTCAAACGTAATTGGTACTTTTCCAAATGGTCAAAGATTGTTTCTAGAACTTGCACATGGCTAGCTCTTGTTTTTTATTTTCCCAAAAGATCATCTAAGTAATCTTCCATGATGTCATGAAGCATGTCATAAAAAATTACAATCATGGACCTTTGATATGTAGCCCCTACATTCTTAAGACCAAAAGGTATTACCTAGTAACGAAAGGCTCCACATGGAGTGATAAAGGTTGTTTTATGTTAGTCTTCATCTACTATATTTATCTAGTTGTAACCTAAAAAAAAATTCCATGAGTGACAACATTTCATGTCCCACTATTAAATCCATAATGATTTCAACGTTGGGGAGTGAGAAATCATCTTTCAGGAATGCCTTATTAAGATCTCATAATTCGGTGTAAATCCTAATGTTCCCAGCGGGTTTTGAGACTAGTACTATAGTAGAAGCCAACTCAAGATAATCAATTAGGTGAATGAATCTAACTTCAAGAATATTTTGATGTTGAACACTCAAAATACTGAGAGGGGGGGTGAATCAGTATTCTTTTAATTTACCATTCAAACATTTAAATATCCAATTCACATAGCATATTCAATTACAGTAATGAAAGAAAGCATCAAAACATCCAACAACATCACATAACACATGAACACCAGGATTTTTCTATGGAAAACCCAAAATGGGAAAAACCATGTTGAGGATTAGCTTGCAATATATTATAGTCGATTATGGTATATTACAAAAGTGCTCATTGCAGGTGGACTCACTGTCCAAGTGGACTCACTACCCACTGAAAGAAGAAAAGAGATGGAAGAAATTTTATGGCTCGCAGCCTAGATTGAACTATTACAATTGCATCTATCATATGCATGAGATATAGTTCCAATGAAGCTCAATAGACTGACTTTACACACTTCATCTAATTATGATCTAACACTCTGCCTTCCTCTACATTCACATCACTCTAATATTTTTCTCAACATTCACAACTAAATTCACAATTTATTCACATCATTTGCATCCCTTTCACACATTGCTTCATCAAATCAACAAAAATGATCTAGCTTATATATACACTTCACCCATAACATCAATTAGGTCAGCCTAATTAGATGTATCATTCAAAATATACAAAATAGAACTTCTCAGCTCAAGATTTATTCACACACTTCGCACCAAGACTCAAATATCAAAATAGTTTGAAATAGGTTGACATGGACCTGTAATAGATGCCACATAAATTTTCAATACTTATTTAAGATTCACATACCTTCAAACCTATTAGGTTGGTACCACAAGAGACCTAATACAAAAATTCTCCAATTGTATACCCATATTCAGACACATGTACCTCAAAATGTCATGCCAACTAGAATGCCCACTCATTTTACATATGTCAACACTTCTACAAATCTGCAAAGTCAAAATCCAATCTGCAGAGAAGTGCAGACTCTCCAACTCATGCACAAAACTTGAAAACACTTGTAATTGTTAAGCCAAACTTCTGATACTCATAACTTTCACACCAAAAGTCAAAATGAGATGAAACTCTATAATTAGTTTCTTCTACTAGCCAAAAAAAATATAATAGAACCAAAGAGGAAAAATTTCAACAGCGAACCAATGTGGACCTAATTACCGGATCCCTTGTACACAGAATCACTAATATTAACACTTAGTCAATTCTCATCACATCATATCAAACCTTTTTGCAAAATTGTCTTGCACCAACATCCTGAAACATGTTAGAGCCAACCAAAATGATCTACACTATGATCTCCAAACCAAGATACAATGTTTACATTAGTTACAATACTACAATGTATAACTGTATGTACCTTGTGCTTATTTCACATGTTTATGCTGTCAACAACAACATCAATGAAAAACTCCTTAATCTTCCAACAATCTCCCCCTTTTCCATTAATGGAAACATGTCAAAGCATCTCCAAAATATTCTCTCCCTTTAACATCAAGGGTAAAGGGTGCATAAAACAACTTTTCTAACACATATTGGATCTCCCCCTGAGAAATGTATGCATATATACAAACCGAAAGATTGAATTGACTCCCCTACGTTATGTACCAAAGTAAAACTAAAAAATTGTACTAGAAACCACTCTATATAATCAGTATATGTACAGAGAATTTGAAACTAAAAAAATGGGAATGCATAAATAATAGAAATATTGTCAACCGAAGGAAGTTGACTCTTGAAGCTTTTGTACATGTGTTTTCCAGGCTTATTTTCCTTCTTCCCTGATCTTCTTTGCTATCCCAAGCATTTTGCATTGTATCTCTAGCTCCATCAATATCTCTTCTCTTTCTTTTGAAGTGCTAGGAATTGGATTTATCTATGTAGCTTTATTAGCACTCAAAAGGGCACTTGAAATAGATACGAATTTGGAAATTACCAAGTCCCTTATATTTCTAAACTACAAAATTATTTTCTCCTTTTGAGCCTGTAGCTGGAAGAATTTCTCATGTAGGTCTTCTATTGTTGATCGTATGATTCCATCAAGATCATATGCACTCATATGCACTACAAGCCTTATCAATTTGTAACTCAATTGAGTTCACTTCATTGTTGATGCTCTTTGTGGCTCTGAGCCACTTCATACAATACTGGAACAAAGACTTTGCTTCATTCACACAAACTTGTGCATCCTTTAGATTTTCTTGAAACTGTTTGTGTGCAAGAGCACACTTCTCAATGATCTCTATCATTTTCTTATCATTTATCTTCTTTTCAACTTCATTCTCTACTTATCCTCTAATACTAGAGGCGTATTCTTTAAAAGAATCAATTAATTACTTCAAATTCTCCATACCGGAAAGTGAAGTGCCAATGCTTGCACTGGGTATAGCCTCTTACAATTCCTTCACAACTTCTTCCATCAACTCTCCACTCTTTTGATGTGTTTCTATAATCTCCTTATGGGAAAATTCATGGAATAAATCTCCCAACTAAAGATTTTGGAGTGGGGAAATATTATCAAGATCCACATTTCCCTATTGCATATGTAGTTTTAGCAGTTGTGTTGATATAACAGGTTGGAAATTGAGCTGCATGCTTAGTATACTATTCAAGGAATCTTCGAAGGAGCTAGAGGATTCACCAGAAGCCTTCATGTTCTCTACAATCTTTTCTCTTAGTTCTTTTTTCCCATTCTTTTTAGGGCTCACTTGAGTCTCTACCACTATTTTTGCATCTTTGAATGCATCTTCATTTTTATCTTCATCATCCTTCTCATTATTTTCTTGTTCACCTTCCTTCTCTACATCAACACCATTATTATTTACATTTTCTTGACCAACAAACCTATCTGTGGTATTCAAAGGAGTTGTATCTTTTACATTTTATTTAGGTACCGGAGGAGGAGATTTATCCTCCTTTGCTACTTCTCCACCATCATTTTTCTCTACTTTATCTTCTTTTGTCACTTCTTCCATTTCCGAAAGAACATTGTCCTGAGCATATCCTTTGTCTATTGCATGCTCATCTTGAGCATCAATTTTTTGTGTTTCTTCTCTTGTATTGACTATTAGAGCAATATCTTCTTTTAAAGTCATTCCATAATTTTGTGCTCTGTCTACAATCTTGTCAAATGTCTCCTTCTAAAGCCTCTCAAACTCACCTTTATCTCTACCCATAAGGGTAGTTACCCTTTTCTTTACTCTAAATTCTATGCTATACAACTTATCCAATGTGGCTTTATTTTCCTCTGAGAGAGGAGCACCAATCTTCTTCAATGCATATTCTTTTATTTTTGCTTCTTCTTCTATTGATTCTTACCTTCTCTTCACCAAGACATTCCACAACTCCGTAGGAATTTTTTTTTCAATGTTCCTCATGCCAACTTATAAAAAAATAATGTACTTAATGATGGCCTCTACAATAGTGGCTTTATCCACCTCATTTGCTTCATTGCATAGGTTTGTAGCTTTTTCTAACATTTTATGTTGCAAAACATTATTGAACAGTGCTTCTAACTTCATGGGGGTGTGTGCTTACCAGAGGTGTTTGATTTTGCTTTTTCCTTTCATCCAGAATCTTCTTCTTCTACCTTATTTCTACTTTCTTCTTCTTCGAAGACACTTTCTTAGTTTCTTCTCCCTTCTTTCCTCTCATGTGGATGACAAATGCCTTCTTTTCTTTCTTTGTTTATTCTTCTTCATCGATGTCCACAACATCCACTATCTATTTCTTGGAACTTGCTTCACTTTATGAAGCTTCATCTTTTCTATTCCAGACTAATTGAGTTCCTTCTTCATCTCTCTCCTCTTCAAAATTTACACTTATGTTCTTTTCTCTCAAAACCTTTTGTTTCATTCTCTTCTTGGTAGGGGATATAGATGGTGCTACTGAAGCAACCTTCTTCTAAGGCTTTTTACTCTTCAAAACCAAAAGGGACTTCTCCTTTACTATAGAAATTTTAGTTGATATCCTCTTCTCATGTGTAGGAGGCTTAGTCTCAAAGGTATTTTGAATAGGAGTGGTCGTTGTTCTACCAGATCTTCTAGTGCCTAAAGAGCTTCCCATAGCTCCAACCCTTGCTCTTGCTTGCTCCAATTGCTCTTTAGTGAAGCCTATGTCCTTTACAAGCTTGTCAACCATCTTTTCAACCTTCTTTATTATTGGTTTCTTCTTCTCCATATGCACCTCCATAGATTTCTCTTCATAGGTGTCATATCTTCCTTCCATAGTGTCCTTAGGCTTACTAAGTACAAAATCAATTGAGGCAATAATATCTTGTTCAGTAATGTCATATCCCATTGCTGAGATCCACACTGTCCTTGGTTCAATTGATTGAATGACGTATTCATCTATTGACACCATGAATATGATTTCATCCTTGTATTTTTCAACCATTTTCTTAGGTATTCTTTCTCTTTCATGCATCATCTTCTGAAATACCACAAAGAAAGCTTCAAGTGCTTCATCTTGTGCATCTACATCACCAAGACCATACAAGAAGTCTCTAATTTGATGTGCAACTAATCTTCCTTTTAACCATACAACACTTTAAGTACCGAGTAGTTCTCTCAAGAAGTAGAAGAGTAGACAAACAATCAGGGTACCATACTTAAATGGATGTTTCTTTTCCTTGGTCTTCTCCAAATTATCTAGTAGTTAGCTCAACAAATAACAAAGATCATAGTTGATTCCTTTTTCCACCATTTCATAGGTAGTGTTTATTACAGTGGTAGATACAAAATTATCTTTGTTTGTGAAGTAAAGCTTGTATCCTATCATCATAGTTCCATACTTCATAGTTGGATTTCTAGTGTTGTTGAGTGTCAAGGCCCTTTTTTCATATGTGGTACTGGTTTATTTTGTAACCACTTCATTTTTCACTGACTTAGGTACTGAAACGGGTCTGATGGAGCACAAACCTATAACTTCTCTAATCACATCCTTTTTCATTAACCCAAGCATATTATTCCAGACAAATCTATCATGAATTCTACTTAATGCAAGTCTAACGCATTTATCATCAAAACAAAAATTTGGGAATCCATTTCACACATCTAGTTTCTTCACAATTGGGTTTTGATATTCTGGTTTCAGGGAAAAGTTATATTCTGGTTTCAGGGAAGAGTTATCTCTAGTAAGTTCACTCACCCAAACCTCTCCTAGCTTAGAATGATTATTTTCTTCTATTTTTTAATGAATGTGAATCCTTATGTCTTTCATATTCAACACACCATATGGAACTCATGAAAATGCACCTAAGGGATCAACCTTCATGGATTTAACGAGATGTTTCTTAAACTTAGCTTGTGTCCTATCAATAACCTCAATAACCCTTGGTGTAGTCATTTTAAAATGAATTCAAATTTCTTTCATCAAAGTTCTCTATGAAACTAGGGAAAACAAAGATTTGTAAATACCGTTTCCTTCACCTTTTTTATTAGGGTTTGAATGCAATTGATCACAAATCACCTTGATCAGTCCAAATATTTTCTTCACTACTCTAATCCTTCTCAATGCTTGTTGTTAATGAATTTGGCTAAGTAAAATCACTTTATAACCCTTAAAACTTAGCTAATTTCACATTGAATGCTTCAAACAATAAAGCTGTAAAACCCTTCACTGTGTGCATAGTTACCCTCAAATGCTTTGTAATCTTCTGCATTACAACATTATCTACCATAATTTTCTTCAAAAGATCAAGCATGTCGATCTACACCACATATCCTCATGTTGAAGCATCAATCCATTTCCTTTGGTAGGGGATGAAATATTTCATTAAAGCTCCCCCTAAGACAAAGCTCTCAACTTAGTTTCTAGATGAAACATTTTCACTAGATGCTCATATAGATTTATCCTTAACCTCAGTCTCTTCATTTTTCTCCAAATCTTCTCCATCTCCTTCTTTGTTTTTGTTGGATCAATCTTTTGAACTGGTTCATTCTTCTTTACTAGACTATCCTTCTTCATATTTTTGCTTCTACAAAACTTAGACATGTGTCCAATCCTATTACAGTTGTAGCATATGACATTCTTTTGACTAGTATTCCTTCCATTTATTTTAGATCTGCATTGATTATCCTTATTCCCAAATCCATAGCATGTATAATAGTAGCCATTGAAATATTAAACTATTATACCATTGTTATAGTCATTCATCATTTAACTTTTGCGCTCACTAGCTCTATGACCAAATTTCTTGCATGTAAAAATTGACCAAAAAGAGGTAGAACATTCTAATTCATTCTACTTCTACATGTCATATTGTTATGTTCAAATTTATTTCAATAATAACATAAACCATTAAAATATGGGTACCTTTGTGTATTTGGTTGTCTAACCGGTGGTCTTCTAGCTGTGTTCCTTTAATTCTGGATTTGCTTACCATTTTTCTTCTTGTCTTTAGTCTTCTTTTTAGCATTTGATGTCTGACCTGATTTTGAGCTTTTTCCCTTTTCAAATCCCAAACCTTCTTTATATTTAATGCCTTTCTTATTTGTAATCATTTCATCAAGCTTTGTAGAACTCATATTGAATTTGTCTTCATGACTCCTTGCTTTCTATAGATCCGATATCATATTCACAACTTCTTGTTCAATCCTTGTGCATTCTTCATATTTTCTTTTCATTATTGTATTCAAGCATTCTTCAACTCTCTTCCTTTCTTCAACTTTCACCTTCAGACAGGTACTAGTTTCATTTTCTTGCTTCAACTTCTCACTGACCTCCTTATGCCTTTATTTGAACTTCTTGATTTTCTCCTTAAATCTTCTAATGCATTCATTTGCTTCTTTGATATTATTCTTTAGATCTCTATTTTCACCTTCAGTTCCTTCTAGATATTCAAGAGCAACTTTGAGTTCTCCATTCATATCAAATATGCAATCTACTTTTGTAGATCCAACAACAAGAATCTCTTAGGAAGGAGTAGGTAATGTTCTAATAGCCATGTGTTCAACCTCCAATATCTTCTCAAATTGGTTAAGCTCCTTCCAAGGAACCAAGCTTTGATACCAATTGTCGAACACACAAAATACTGAGAGGGGGGGATGAATCAGTATTCTTTTAAACCATATAAACATTTAAATATCCAATTCACATAGCATATTCAGTTGCAATAATGAAAAAAATCATCAAAGCATCCAACAACATCACATAACACATGAACACCAGTATTTTTACATGGAAAACCCAAAATGGGAAAAACCACAGTGAGGATTAGCTCACAATATATTATAACCAATTATAGTATATTACAAAAGTGCTCACTATAGGTGGACTCACTATCCAAGTAGACTCACTACCCACTAAAAGAAGAAAAGAGAGAAGAAATTTTGTGGCTCACAAACTAGATTGAACTGTTACAATTGCATATATCATATGCATGAGATGCAATTCCAATGAAGCTCAATAGACTGACTTTACACTTCATCTAATTTTGATCTAACACTCTGCATTCCTTTGCATTCACATCACTCTAATATTCTGCTCAACATTCACAACTTAGATTCACAATGTATTCACATCGTTTGCATCACTTTCACACATTACTTCATAAAATCATCAAAAATGATCTATCTTATATAAACACTTCACCCATAACATGAATTAGGTTGGCCTAATTAGATGTATCATTCAAAATATACAAAATAGGACTTGTTGGCTCAAGATTTATTCATACACGCTTCGCACCAAGACTCAAATCTCAAAATAGCTTGAAATAGGTCGAAATGGACCTATAATAGATCCCACATAACTTCACAATACTTATTTAAGCTTCGCATACCTTCAAACCTATTAGGTCAGCACCACAAGAGACCTAATACAAAAAATCTCCAACTGTATACTCATATTCAGGCATGTGTACCTAAAAACATCATGCCAACTAGAATGCCCACTCATTTGACATCTATCAACACTTCTACAAATTTGAAAAGTTAAAATCCAATCCGTGAAGAAGTGCAAACTCTCCAACTCATATGCAAAAAACTAGAAAACACTTGTAACTGTTAGGCCAAACTTTTGATACTCATAACTTTCACACCAAAAGTCAAAATGAGATGAAACTTTGGAATTACATGCTTCTACTAGCCAAAAAAAATATACTAGAACCATAGAGGAAAAACTTCAAAAGTGAACTAATGCAAACCCAATTACTAGATCCCCTGTACATAGAATCACTAATATTAACACAGTCAATTTTCATCACACCAGATCAAACCTTTTCCCAAAATTGTCTTGCACCAATGTCCTGAAACATGTTAGAGCCAACCAAAATGATCTGCACCATGATCTCCAAAGCAAGATACAATGTTGACATCTATGAAAACATTGCAATGTATAACTATTTGTACCTTGTGCTTATTTCACATGCTCATGTTTCCAACAAGAGCATCAAGGACAAACTCCTTAATCTTCCAACATTTGCAATTCTCCTTTGACTAGGAGGGTGATTTTTTGATACATTTTTCTCAACTTTTTCTTGACAGGTTTGGTGTTGAGGTATATTTCCAAGTGATGGACCACAAGAGACGAGTAAAGCCCTAGCATATCAAAATAAGTCCAAGCAATTTTTTTGAATCTTTATCTAAGGAAAGTCGATATGTCTTATTCTCATCCTCTATTACAACAATGACTATGAAAGTGATTTTTGGTTCTTCTTTTGTCCCCAAGTTAATTCTAGTAGTTGTTTCAACCATTATTGTATATGTTTCTTGATAGCGAGGAATAGAATCAAGTGCCTCACTTCCAATGCCTCAAAAATGTTTTCAGTAGAAGATACATATTTTCTTTTTACTTTTTCATGATCCAAAAGTGCCTCATTGACATTTTCACTAAGGGATCATTCTTTTCTATTTTTTTATTTTTATTTATTTTTATGAATAAGGCACAATATTTTTTCCCCAAAGTAAGCACCATTGAGTAATTTAATTTTAAATTCTCCTTTGAGATACCCTATGGGTATGTGTTATCAAACTCCCATAAGTTCAACAAGTGCTTCATCATTCTGAAAAGTATCAAGAACTAGAGTTCCATTTTGGTCCCAATCAATAAGTTCTAGATACACAAGTGGAAGGTCAATTGGTTTAGATGGTGTAATGGTATATATATATATATGTGTGTGTCATTGAAGATGGATTATATGCTCGAAAGGTTCTTCATTATGCCCCTCCTGAGGGATAGTAATGACAGTAGAGGTCTTAACTTCTTTATTGGGGATACACTTAGGCTCATTGGGTACCATTTTAGTTGATCCATATCCTATTCCATTATAGCCCATATTCTTCTTAAGTTGAATAGGCTCCATTATTCATTTCTCATGAGCCCCTAATCCTTTTCCTTTATATCCTATATTTTTGCATAAGTCATGACCTTTAGGATATCTTTATATTTGTAAAGTAGGTAATTGTTCGTCTTCATCCTTGTATAGCCATGAAGAGATGTTATCATTGAGATCTTCTTTGTCTAGGATCCCCCTTTCTTTGAAACTTTTAAAAGTCACCTTAGGCTCTACCTTTAATGGCTTAGCCTGGCCATGGGACCATGGTGAGAGTGGGAGTTGTCCTATATAAGAGGAATTGTGTAGTCCATACTCTCCACAACCTTTTTCAATGATCTTCATCTTGATTTTGAGAATGGTTTGTGAGGTGGATGTAATTTTTAATGTAGAGGGATCTATGTAAGATGAAGAAGTGGATGTGGCATCACTAATTGGGAAATGATGTGAATAGTTATAGCTACCTTCCAAGAGTTTGCAATATTCGAAAGGTTGAGGATCTATTGGAATGATGACCTCATTACTACTGTATAAAATTTGATGCACTAATGGTAGGTGGATGGGACAACCTACATGACATGTATCCATAGTCAGTCAAGAAGAATATTGTATGAGAGATCAAGATCCAAGATTTGACACATGGTCTTCATGATAGCTAGTCCAACTTGTATAGGTATCTTATGGTACCTTTTAATTCTCATTCAACATCATCATAAGCTTTGATAGTTATTCTCTTTTTAGGGTCGATGACATATTCAAAATAACCCAATTTTTTATTGATTTTAAAGTACACAAATTGAGACCAGATCTACCATCTATTAGGACTTGTTTAATGGTGTGCTTGCAGATGAGTTCTTCAATGTGGAGTGCTTTATTATGGGTGATTTTAGTGTGTAAATATTTGTTCAAGAAGGAGTGGTGGTGCAGAGAAGAGAGATACCCCACTATGGCTTGGAATTGATTAATGTTGATGTCACTAGGGACATGTGATTCTTGAAATACTTTGTCTAGGATGTCCTTATGAATGAGCAAGGTGCAGAGTAACTCTAAGATAGAAATTTGAGCTAGAGTCTTACCAAGATGGTCAAGGATATTCTATTTAGTGGATGTAGAAGGGGATGGTGAGGAAGACGCTCCTTGAATTGTAACTCGGACTTCGCATGTGGAGATAACACAATTGGTAGCTTTGATAGTGATGGTGGCGACATAATCATGACTTTCCTCAATGTGGCCAATGATTGAGACATGATATGGGGTTTGGATAGGTTTGGTATAGATGTAAGGTACTGCTTTATGAGACTCAAAAGTTATCCCTTCATTATATGATAGAAAGCGTTGTGTGTATATTCCCAATTTTTCATTAGGAGATTTATCAGATTGACCTTCAATGTTTATTTCTCCCCTATCAATAAGGTCTTCTATATGATTTTTCAATTTCATACATTTGGTTGTGTGGTGATCTTTGACCCTATGGTATTCACAATATTCATTATCCTTATACCATGTGGGTTTGGGTTGATTTTCATCAAAAAATTTAGTCATTGGAAACTTTATGAGGTTGGCCTAAGAAATTTTATGGAACATAACTTCTATTGGTTCTCCTAAGGGGGTGTACTTGCATTTAGGTTGATTATTTATCTTGGTTTACCTTGGGGGATAGTGATAGTTTTGAAGATATTTTTCTGTTGAGATTTGTTTTGATCATTAGATAATGTGGATTGGATATTTTTCACATGTTTGCACACCATCATTCACAATGTTTTTATTTTTAGACCAAAATTTGGATTTATCATTAGATTGGCTATTATTGACTTTATGGTATTTTTTTATAAATTTTGATTAGTTCATTAGCAATTAGCGCTTTCACAATTGTTAGTCCTTTATCAATAATCTCATCAAAAGAGTTGGCACATTACAATTGTAGGTGAAAGCCTATTTTTGTATTTAGGTTTTGAATAGAGATGTTCACCAATTATTTTTCAGGAATTTGCAAAGGAAATTGACTAGGTAGATGTCTCCAATATTGGAGGAATGTGGCAAAAATTTTCCTAGGTTTTTGTTTAGAATTGCACAAATCTAGCATGGTGATTTCATGTTTAATATTGTATGAAAATGGGCACAAACCTTTCAGTTAAATCTTTGAAGGTAGTGATTGAACCATGGAGAAGGTGTGTGAACCATTCTAAGGCTTGACTCCCAAGACTCCTAAGAAAGTCTCATTAGGTACATATCACTATAGGCCACTTATTGACATGCTATAAAGAACTATTTGATGTGTTCTCTTGGATCACCCCTACCCTTATATTTTTCAAATTTAGGCACTTCATAGTTCTTGGGGAAGGGTATGCATAATACATACTTATCAAAGGGATAAGGACATATATCCTCAAACTTATAAGTCTTCTTAGAGTGACCT
This sequence comes from Sequoia sempervirens, assembly GCA_007258455.2. Classification (NCBI taxonomy): domain Eukaryota; kingdom Viridiplantae; phylum Streptophyta; class Pinopsida; order Cupressales; family Cupressaceae; genus Sequoia; species Sequoia sempervirens. Next base: position 1,252,149,201 of record VDFB02271358.1, on the reverse strand, counting down.
ACTTGGAGCCCTTGGATCATACTCTTCATATTTTTCAATTCTTGGGAAAGGTCAATATTGTTAGATGGGGGATTATTTATGTTATGATTGTGGTGTTGATGTTGGCATAGATATGTTGGAATGTTATTTGAATTATAAGTATTTGGGTGTTGGGATGTGGGGATGGAAATGTTATTTTTGTTAGGAATGTGTTGGTATAAGGGATTAATTTATTGATATGTAGATCTATGAGATATATGGTGTTGGATAAAGTTGGCATTGGTGGATGTTATATTAGGTTAGATATATATTTGAATGGGTATGGTGGGTTGAATAGGTTGATATGTTATGTTGGATAGAATGTTGATTCCTATTTGGGAAGAGATGTTTTAGTACATATGGGATGATTTTCTCTATGATTGGTTTAGATGTGTATGACATATTAGATATGTGGGAGGGGTGAGGGAGGTTAGGTTGGGATCCAAAAATTCTATCCAAGGGATGGATGGAGGATGAAGGAATATAATAAGGGTCTTGCCTCCTAATTTTTGATATTTAAAAGGTTGGTGGAAGATTTGGTCCCTTTTTCAAGAGATCTAACACAATGGTGTCCTTGTTAATTTCAATTAATTTCTTCATCATCTATTGATTGTGGGCTTGAGAAAATGCTTGCAACCTAGGAGAGTGTTTGGGTTGGTCCATATACATTTCTTTACCACCGTGGGATGAGGGTTGGTTGGTGATATCCTCTATGGTGGCATTCTCTTGAGAGTCTATATTTTTTTTGGATTGAGCCCTCGTGATTGGCATACAAGATATGGGCCTTAGAGAAAGGTTTTGGGTGTGGATGTTTGGTGGGGAGACTAGGTGATTTTGAATGATGGGGACTTGAGGATTATTTGGACCTAAGTTGGTGATAATGTTGTGAATGTTATGGATGTGTGATTTTGTAAAATGTGGAGAGATTAAAATGAGGAGATTTTCAACCTTATATTAATAAGGACTTATGATGGGGTTGATTTTGATTTATATTGATACGATGGATGATTAGGTACAATGGATAAAAAACCAAATTTGCATCAAATAAAATCTAGATCCTTAGGATAAAGGTAATTGGAATGTACATCCTTGATTACATAGGATAGACAAGTTCCTAAGGAAGATTGGATAAGATATTTTGGGAAGACTTAACTCGAGGTAGCCAAATTCTCAAGCTAAATAATCCAAAATGAAGGGCTTAATTAATATGCTACTTAGGATAGGCAAGTTCCTAAGCAGCACACAAGTTAGGGATAAAAATGTATAAGGATCTAGATTCTAATTTTTTTGAAAATTTTTATTTTGTATTGGATGGGGTTTAAATCAAAAGGGATGATTAGATGATGAAAAGGTGGTTTTGTTGTGATTACGAGAGGGTGAGAAAAAATTATGATCAAAGGAATATCAAAAGTTCCAAATGACATGATTAGGATTGGTTTGATGGGTGTTAGAATGACTAAGATGGATTAGGGAAAGTTGATGATATCGTCCAAAGTGAGGATTAAGATGGGAGGAAAAGAATTAGAATGAAGGTTAGAAATTTTGATGAAAGGATAATTATGGTGATGAAGATGTAAAATGATATATTTTGGTAGGTTGTAAAATTGTAAAAGTGTGACTTTCTGACCAAGATGTGGCAAGGAATTATTATAGGTCACTGCAATAGAGGTGATACAGGTCATAACACAATTTTCATGCAAAGAAATGCATGCACAGTTTTGATAGAGTGAAGGCACAATTTTGTTGAGTGTAGGCACAATTTGATAAAGTGCAAGCATGACATAGAGCAGCATAGGAATAGTTTGGCAAAGCGTAGGTGTGGCATAGTGGCACATACACAGTTTGGTAGAGTGTAAACACAACATAGAGCAACACAAATGCAATTTGGTATGACAAAAGCATGATTATATAGTCTAGGTTTGACAGATTGATTTTGGAAAGAGATATACACAAAAACACATTGGCTAACCAAACTGTTTAGGTGACAAAGCTTGAATGGATTTTGCTAGTTTTTCACATGAAAACATGTCAAGAACATTAGCACAATCCTAAAAATTAGTCAAGTGGGAGTGTATAATTTCAATGTAGGCCAATCAACTTAACGATTATATCACAAGATTAGTGGCAAGCACTTATCTTTCAAGAGTCAATAGCTAGGGATCTATTAGGCTCACCTTTTCCCTTTCTTTGGAGGTACTAAGACCTTGCACAAAGAGCCTCTACCTCTACTCGTGGAGATATATGGTGAGTAACTTCGATCATGATATTGTACCCTACACTACACTAAGCAACGGTCAAATGGTATTATGCTAGGCTATACAAGTTATCTAAGGAGTCCTCTAAATACCACAAGGGTATGTGAGGCACAATAGTGAACACTAGTCCATCACAAGCATGGGTCGATAACGTTTGGCAAGAAATATTGAACCAACCCTACACCTCTTGTACTAGAACCACCTATACATCAAGGCTTTGCTAAATACAACACAAATAGATTGGGGTACACCTTTCATTCTCCCCCTTTAGATACCCCATTGGTAACATGTGGTTGAGGTCATCCCTTGTTGTGATGAGATACCCAAACATGCCTTCTAAAGGGAAGGACAATGCTAGGTGTTTTTGATCCCCAAGATCACACTAGGTGCAAGGGGAGAGCATACACACAACTAGAAAAGTCTTAGGATTTAATCTAAAACAAAAATTATGAGGGAATGCAATATTTTTTGATCCCCAAGATTGCACTAGGTGAAAGGGGAGAACATATGTCTATACAACCCTCCAAACAAAGAAAACAAGAGTTCTTTAACCCACTAATCTAACTTTAGTTCCTAAAATTAGTACAAAATAAAAGATACTTGGACAAAAGAATTTGTAAAACCAAAAATTAGTAGTCTCAGATTTTCAACCTTGGACATGCATTAACCAACTTGTTAGTCCAAAATGTTAGCCCAAAACGCCAAAAATTTAATCGAATACAACATAAGTGTGATTTTTTCACACAAAAGCATGATTATTCTAAACAAAAATACAACAAATTGAAACAAAAGTGTAGAAAAATAGAAAGAAAACAAAAATTATACCTTTCAGAAGCATGGTTCTGCTAGATGAGTGCACCATAATTTGAAACAAAGGTACCACAAGTCTCTACTCATGCATAGAAAGCTTGAACGAAGGCACATGATGTATTTGTGTAGGTGTAAGATATCAACATGAAAGCGTTAGAGTTTCTTGCACAAACGCAATTTCACAGAAACCCAAATCTGAAAAGTAGAGTTATGACTAATCTATTTTTCTACCAAGTATAGACTAAAAATCTAAAGAAGAAAAAACAAAGTGTGAAAATATTTGAGGAGTTCCTACAAGCATTAATCTTTGTAAAAACAAGACTCTTAAAACCTTGAGATGAAAATAAGACTATAAAACTTTAGGTTATGAAAGCTTAGTATGAAAACCTAGGAAGAACACTACATAATTTGTAACTTAAACAACTTAAACACCTCTACAAAATAGATTATTAGCAATTCCCTAATCATGTAAAGCACTTCTAGGTTTAGCTATCAAAGTTCAAGCGTAAAAACCCTAAACTAACCATGTAAATCTAGAGAAAGAAGGATTTTAAAAGCAACAAGGATTTTAAACACTTGAAATAAACAAAGTTAGAAAAATTCTACAAAATAACTGGTTAAAAAAAACACCCAAAAATTGTCAGCAAGAAAATAAATATTAGGCTAAAAGCTTCTAAAAACCTGGGAAAAACAAAAGCACAACTTTTTGAGATAGAAGCATCAAAAGTCTCTGTGAAAGCATCGAAAGTGTCTGTGGAAGCACAAAAAGTCTTAGAAGAAGCACAACTAGGAGTAACAAAGGCACCAAAAGGCATGACATGGGTGTGATTTTTCATTGCATAATCACTTATTCATAAAGTCAAGCACCGAGACGAAACTTGCAACTCACAGCTTAAAAAAAACTCAAACAAAATGTTAGAAAAGGGACGTGGGTCCCATCAGGCATGCCAAAATGAGGGTATGAAAATACAATAAGGTAAACTAACATAATAATAATGCATAAAGCACACAAAATCTATAACTTAACACCTCCAAACTCCATGATTGAGCTAAATAGGACACACCCTAAGCCTATTGATATGTTATAAATGACTATAAATGTGGATTGCTCTAACGAGATTCCAATATAATCTTGTTATAGTAAATGGACCTGATAAAATTGGAGGGTGAAGGCTTCCATTTATAGAAAGATGCTTAAATGGATGGAGGGTTGAGATCTTGCCACAAGATCAATGGCTCGGGTTTTAGAGGTGCTCTCAATAAATCTAGGGAGAGGACAAGTGTAATGCGAGGGTTAACGGAGAGTGGAGGCTTAAATGAAGATGATTGGGTGAGATTATGGAGGATTGTGATAAGACTCCAAGAAAGGTAAACCTTTGACTATTTTCTTATCTCTAAGGAGGTGGAATTCAAAATTAGATTTTATGGATAAAAGAGAGATGGCCCCATACAAAGCCAACTAAAAGGTGACATTTGCACCAAGTGGATTTAATGAGGGAAAGGTGAGGTTTTATTGGGTAAATGTGCAGGAAATCATGTGGGGAAGCATGATGCATGGCAGGTGATAGAATTTAAAATTGAAGAAAAGGTTAAGTGTAGATTAGAAAAGGATAACTAATTAATTAGTTTATGATTAATTAATTAATAGGTTTTTAAAGGAAATAAGTGGCAATGACTAAGGTTATACTAATTAAATAATTTAACTTAGAAGAATAGAACAATAAGAAAATTAATTAAATAGAAATTTAATTAATTTAGAGAAATAAGGAAATAATTAATTAAATAGTAAATTATTTAATTAATTAGGGGATGATGAGGTAAATTAATTAAAATTTAGAATTTCAATTAATTTACAATGTAAAGTCATATTTGGGATGTCTACACCTCCATTATAATATCATCTACACCTGCAAATTACATAATTTAGTTATAAAATTAATTTACAAATTAAACATTCAAAATTATTAGAAAATCATTTTGTAATTACCTTACCATCTTTGGTTTGCATTGCCTCATTATTGTTGGTGTTTGGTTAAGATCAATATAATATACTAACCTATATTGTTGAGTATTTTATTGATCATCTAAAGCTGCAATAACATGTGTATTTAACAACCACATCGCCTCTAAATTTATTGATCATCAAAAGCTGTAATAACCTATAGTGTTTGGTATTTTAGGAATGATTTGTACAGAGAGGCTTCCTCTCCATCTCCAACCACCAAGATGAAGGACATTGTGGAAGCCAGAGGGAAGAAAAGGGTGTTGCGGTCTGCGAGTCAAATTCTAGAGCAAGGTTGACCTCTCACTATTGCGGGCAGCATCTTTGTTGATGATTCCCTGAGCATTCAACCAGCTATGAGATGAAAGATAAGTATGGGGTTTCTGTTGGTGTTCTAGAGCCCTAGGGTGAGGACCTGGAGAGGGTTATGAAGAGAAAAAGCGGTGGCTGAAGGAATTTCTAGCTCCATCCGCAAGCTTAAAACTCTGGTCGCTATGGAAAAAGGTAAGGAACCCCCTATTGAAAAGGATAGGAATAGCTCTTTTGAGTAGGAGGATGCCTTGGGTAAAGGTGTTTTTAATATTGATATAAATGATTTGTCTGATGTGCTTGGCACTACGTGTGAGGGGTCTCTTGTTTTCTTTAAGCTTTTTAAGTGGTTTTTCCATGAGCTCAATAAAATGAATGTCAGAGTTAGGGGTATGGTTAACAAGACTGAGGGGTCCTCTATTCAAAACCAAATTGATGAGATTTTTGAATCCTTAAACACTATGGAAGACACGGTGGCAGAGGAAACCCTCAAAATGAAGCAAAATATGGAAGAAAGAATCCTCAGTCTTGAGGAACAAATGTGGAAAGTTTGGGACTATTTGTTGAGAGAAGGGGAGGGTCATAAAATTGTTGGGAATCTTGAGTCTGTTGTTGTTGCCTCTCCTCTGGTTAGTGCTAAGAAGAGGAAAGATAATTCCCATGATGGTGGGGGCGTTGTTGCTAGTAAGTAGATGGGTGAAGTTGTTGCTGGGAAGAATGGTGAAAAAGTTATTGTTTTGATTTCTGAGGTTAATACAGGTGGCCCTGGAGCATGTACAAGGAACCAAACTAAAGCTCGGGGAGGAGCTTCTAGGAAGGAAAGTTTTGATGTTTTTTATGGTGCACAAAAAGCTATCGATTGCGATGTAGAGGCGACAGACATTCTGAAAAGTATGTAGTGCTAATGGGTGCTTCTCCTTTTTGGTTGCTTTTTTGCTGATGGGTTGCTACTATTGGGTTGTATGTTGATGTTTTTATTTTATCTATTGTTTAGTTGCTTTCTTTGTAAAGGGTTCCAGGCCCCTTCAAAACCTGTTATTTACCTCTAATCAAAAACATGTGCACTGAACAAATACAAATAAAATGTTCAAATGTAAGAGTACTATATGTACTATATGTAGCTCATCTAAACAATATTAACATTTTTAATTACCTAGAATGGTTTGTTTAAATGTCTGAGCATGGACAAGATTGAGCATTGATTATTGTATTCCACAAATTATATCTACTATTTGTTAGATTAAGTATAGAAAATTGGTTAGAAATAGGAATTGAGAAACTTTTTATTAAATGAATGAACACATTTAATAGTTATAATTTGTGTTTCATCTATTGTTGTTTGTTTTAGACCATAGAGAATGGTAATCAATTTCATCGAGTATTTTATTGATCATCCAAAGATACAATTATAGCCACTATGTTGTTGTGTGATAATGATTCCTAGGTAGTTAGTTGTCTCATGTCATAGGATTAAGACACTTGTCATGATCTTGTTTAATCATAAATCTCTACCTTGCCTTTATAAGCAAGGCATCTCATGTACATTTGCATCAATTCAACCATTAATCAATCTTGCATTGTGAAGCAAGCTTTCTTGCCATTCTCTCTCTTGTGGAAGTGGTTTTGGTCTAGCAAATGTTCCTAGGGGTGTTGGGGGATATCTTGTCTCTCTTTTTCCCTCTTATAGGGGGGGTATTTGATTGTATATAGATGATGGATGTAGTCCTTGGGGGGTATCATTGATTCCTCCATACATCATGTTTGTTTTATTTTGTTAGATGTGTAATACATTCCCAACCAAGGAAATCATTTTTCAAGTGAGGACCTTGAATGAACACCTATTGGAGATGATAATTTGATGAGACGAGCCTATATTTTATGATCCCTCTTGAAATTCTCCCTAAATTTGTGAAAGGATAAGGTTTGTTGGATAATACAAAGACAACATTTATTCATAAATTTCTTAGAGAAAACAACTCTACAAACTACACCAACCACATGACCAATATGTACTCAAGGTTTACCTAGATTTAATATAATCAATAAGCATGTCACTTTTTTATATTTATTTTTTGTTATATATTTATTTGTGCATGTATAAATAGTTATTGATGTGATTTTGGTCTTGAGGATAATAGAAATAAATTTGAAAACATGAAAAGGATATGAAGGTTTATCGAAAAAATGGGTTGTCAAACTCACTTTCAAGTTAGGTTAATGTATGCTAGACCAAATATTACAATTATTAGACATATGAGTGGAGCCATTATGATGCTAATAGTGAAATTTTTCATGGAATGGATGACCCTTCTAGTGATCCAAGAATTAATTTTGCATCAATATTGTCAAATGAATGCTTGAATCATATATTGAGTCCTTATTGTTAATGGGAGTGGTGATTGGAACAATATAGAAACATCACTACTTAGACCATGGGTTGAATGAATTGATGAATAAGAGGGACACATGTTTGTTGAGAAAAGATATATTGGATGCATGGCAAAGAGTATGCTTAATTTGATCTAAAAAATTTAAGATGATGCAAAAAATGTCAACTTGTGACATGTCGAGAAGTATATCTTATTCTACTACAAAAGACCAAACACCATTGAAAGCTTTGCATTTATCATAGGCATCCAAATACCATGGATGTAAAAAATAATAGTGAAATATTCACATAACTCACTTATTGCAATGATTCCATATTCTCAACAAATAAATATGGTGTAAGTAAAACAAAGTTAACTAAATTTATGAATCTTAATTTAATCATTGATTTATTTTATCTAAAACTATTAATTTATCAATGGTGTATTCATGTGTAGTTCCAATTATATACTTTGCTTGTTTTTTATGAACAAGAGGTTTATGTACCCATTGCATAGGTCATATCCTCGAGAAATAAAGTTGATGATATAAATGAATGGTTGATAGAAGTTTATAAATGAATAAAATAATGTAAACAATACTTTCATGTTGATGCATTCATGACAAATGATGCTAGTATTTAAATTGAAGCCATCAAGTTTTTATTGGCCTTAGTTTCTTTATTTAAACTAAATTCAACTTATTATAATTGCTTAATATTTATTTTATAAGAATATCTTTCATAATTTATAGCATAAAATGGTTTCAATCATTTTGTTAGAATGTTACTTACCAGCTTTATAATGTAACTTGTATTTTATCCTTTGATTGCCAAGTAATTTTATGTATTTGGCATGTATGTAGGGCATGATTAAAAACTGTGTACATGTAAGTCAACATTTATTTAAACTATGTGCAGGAACATTACATGTTTAAACCCCATAGCTTGATATTGTGTTTTATAATCTGGATATGCCAATAATAAAGATGTTGGAACAAATATTTTTGATATATTGGGTGAGATAATGCATGCAATATGTGAAAATAAAGATATTACTACACACTTGATAAAAAAATCCATGCAGGAATTCAAAGAAGAGAAAAAAAAATTATTACTTTTAGAAAACTTGGTGTCATGATGAGGGACGTATTGGTAAGTTTCTCAAATTCTTCATTATGTTTTCTATGCATTTATATCATTTAAGTTTTTTTTTGTGGATGCTAAGGAATGATTTTTTTTTTATATATAGCAATAAGGGAAAATAAATTTCAAAAATTCTCTCATGCAAATCAAGAAACTAATGCTTCCATAGATTTGTATCACTTCCACATCAAGAACCATTATTTAAGTGATTGTGCTAAGAAATGCACAAGGAGAATGGATTGACGTATCCCTACACTTCTTCATAGAGTAGATCCATTCTATAAAAAATAAAAGATATTTGTAGTTATCCATATTTCTAACAAACTTTGAAAACGAAATATATTATATAATTGCATTAGAGAGGTCAAAAACAACACTAGATGCATACTATCATCCATATGATCTCCTCCCTAACACATATAAGATAAGAGCCAAATTGTTCCAATGAAACTATATTTTGTTAGAAAATTTGGACCATATTTGCATGTGTGCAAATGTTAGTGGGAAAAAAGGGGAAACACATGCAAACATGTGTTGAAGATTTTAAATCTCCTAAAGAGAAACAAAATGAATGAGAAAGATCAAATTGTTGATAAGTGTTATTTGAGATTAAGTTTTATATTAATATTTTTAATAATTATTATATTTTTTCTCAAAACTGGCTAAAGTAATCTTATTGAATTATTGATGGTATTACTCCATTGTTTGATGATGATGATTTCAAAGGGAGTTTTAGTCTTGAAAATAATACCACTTGTAATGTTGATATGATATTAATAATAAAATCATGATAGATTTTTTTTTTGCTTCGTAAGAGATAAGTTTTACATTGTTGTGAGAATTAAGCCTGGCCTGATCCAGGTGAGATCACAAAGGAGGGATATCATCCCCACAAATTCACAATTATATCTATTTTATTCAATAATGGTTATACTGGACCATTCAAATTTCTTCCTATTGTTCCTGATGCCACTATCAAAAACCATATCTGCTCTAGATTAAACTAAGTTGCTATAACTACCTACAAGAATAAGATTTATAATGAGCTACATACAAGCTAGGATGCTTGCAACCGCCAAAACTACCTTCCAGCCCATATGATTGGGGAGATGTTATTAAGATTCCACATTTCCCCCTTGATGTTGGGGATTCTATTTTCTCCTCTTTGCCTCTATCCATCCATTATCTTTTGGATGATAGTTCTCTTCTATTGGACCATGTATGCTACCCATAACATTGAATTCTCCATCATCACAAGAGAGCAAGCCGAGATGAAATTTGTTGGTTGGAAACTCTCTACATTTGTACCATCTTCACAATGTGTAACCATTAGGGAGTCCATCGCAAACCCATTATCATGATGAACAATAGCCAGAGTTGAAGGAAAATCACCAAGAGAAGGAGGGGAACAAGCCTTAGTATCCTCAAGAGGATCTTGGAGTTGATTCGAGTATTGAGGGGAGTTGGGAGGAATGACAAAATGTTGAGGCCCAACCCCATCCCACTAGGAAGGTTTTCTAGAGGAGGCCAAATTCCCCACAACTTGTTGTTTTTGATATTGAGAAGTGAAATGATCTATTGAGAAACATTGCTTGCATCTGAAGGAAATTTTCTCATAGTCAATAGGTTTCTTCCAACTTTTATTACCCACCTTCAACATAATCTCAATAGGGAGGCCATTGAATAAATCTATTTCAACACATATTTGAGCACAAGTGGAGTTCTGATAGTCAATTATTTCTTGTGTAATGATACTTCCCTAAGATATTCACAATGGCTTGTAGGTAGTCAAGTTCCTAAAATTGAAGAGGAAGATATGGTAGCCACACCCAAAAATAAGTTGTTGTGAAGAATTTTGTTCGCAAATCAAAGGTGGGGAACCATGGTTTCATACACAAAAAATCACCTTGGAGGATCCAATGACTGTTCTCCAACACTATCTTCTTATCCTCCTTAGAGTCAAATTCTAGTATAAAGAGCCCCTTGGCACATGGGTAAATCCAAATTTATCCCTCCATGTATTATTTCCATTTCTCAGAAACCCATGTGTGCAGATCACATAACTTTGGCCATATTTTTGTGAATCTACAGATTAGGGCATAATCCTACAAAAAACTTCTTGATCCATGGCCAAATCATCCAAGCACACCTCAAGGGTTGTGGATGAGGGGTAGACTGAAAGAGGGGGGCTCAATCAAGCGGTGACTCTTGAGTTGTGAGAGGCCATCGCACTAGTAGAAACCTTGAAGCCACCATTCCCATCCAGAAAACCCATGTGTAATGTGTCCTTGAAGTTCCAATTGGTCGTTGAAGTGATAGGTTATTTTTCCATGGACATAAAATGGCTAAGGTTTGATTGGAACACCATCAATTTCACTTGAGGGAGCAATCTCCAGGAAATGTTGGTCGCCTCAACCAATAGAATCCTCCCTGAGCTAGTTGCGACACCCACACTTGGTAACATCGCAGAGAACATGCCATCAGAACCTAACAATGTCTATGACTTGGATGAGAGCTCACTCAGAACTAGAGCATCTAGATGAATAGACAGAGCAAAACATGTGAGTGTGGATGAGTGATCGAAGGCAACGCAAGCATTTTATTTTTTAAAAATATTGATAGATTGTTATGGTTCTTAAAATTAATTAATTATTATTCTAATTATAGATGGTTGTATTCTATTAGAAGATGAAGATGTGGTTGGAGTTGTCACTAGTTAATACCAAAGAATTGGTAAATATCAATATCACCATTTTATAATGGAATATTATGAGTTTTTTAATTTATTTTTTAACTTAATCATTGTTATTTTTATTATAAATAGCTGGAAATCATTTGATGCTTGTAATGATAACCTGCCACTTATTATTTAAATTCACTATTTCAAAATTTACCAACTCGAGTAGATGAAATACTTATTTACTATCACTATGTTAAAAGATTTAAATATATATATATCCATGCATCTCTTACTTCCTCTTGCAAATTTACATTGATACTTGGCTAAGAGGATATTCCTATGAGATGAATATCACCATGGTTCAATCTAAGAAAAATATGCAAATATTTTTCTATTCATCAAAGAGAAAATGTCATTTGTCAAGACTTGAATGAAAGAGCTAATGAGTACGAAGAATATCAATTCCTCTCTATTTGTAGCCATTTGGGAGATATGATGAAATTTTTAGAAATTACTAAAAATAACATAACTCACTCAAAATGTTGACCTAAATCTAATTTTTGGAATGTAGGCTCTTGATATGATCCTTGACCCGCAGTAAAAAAAACCTAAAAAAAATTGCATCCATTTGAAAGATATGATGAAATATTTGAAAAATCCTAGGGTTTTGTCTTCAACCTAATATACACAAGGTTAGTCTTAATTTATTTTAACAAAACATCAAGATAAGGTTAGAAAACCTCAAAAAATAAAGACACAATAGGTATTTTCAATTCACATTGGGTTCACCAAATGTAGATTGGGGTTAGAATTCAAAGGAAAAGCATGAATCAATAATAGCAACCACAAAACTATCTAATTCAAGCTATCAAGACCCTAATCTAACAATGAAGCACAAATGAACATAGAAATCATTATAATGAAGCAACAATACTCAATCTTTATGCCAAAGTTGATTCCTCTCCATTGCTCTTCCCCATTTTGCTTTGTTTGTTCTCATATTTCTAGTATGCAACTTGTATTTGATAAGCTTGATGTTGATGCAAGATAGATAGATCTCAAGATAGCAAAACTTGAAAGATTGTGGTTCTTCAAAATGAATTTCATGAGAAGAAAAATATTGAAAGATTGTGGTTCTTCGAGATAAATGATATGAGAAGAAAAATATTGAAGATTGTGGTTAACCTTAAAATGAGGATGATGACTGGCTTTTATAGAAATCCCAATTCAAACGAAGGGTGAGGATCGAATGATGAGGTATCATGATCAATGGATGAGAATAATTAAGAAGAAAAGAGATAAGGATGGGAAAGATGGACCAAAACTCAAGAAATTAGTTAAGATTTAGGGCTTAGCTAGGAAGAAACTCAAATTAAATAATGATAGAATTATTTAATTTAATTTTTTTGATATGTAAGGATGAGATTTATATCAGATATCAAAAAAGTTGCAACCTTCTACAATGTAGAAACTCTCTACTTGAACCCAAAACCAACAAAGACCAATCCCCCGACCATACATACACCCAAGAATTTACAATGGAGGAAAAATACCTAGCCAAAATATACTATGCCACATAATGCAGGTCCCTTGAAAATATGTGGACTAAACCTAGAGATTACAATATTATCCAACTATCCAACTATCCTTTCTATACATTAGATATTACAATAATATAACATATATAAACACCCGACAATGTCAAACACCCAGAGAAAACCATGAGCTTGAGCAAAGGACCTATATTCTAGAACCTAGTTGAAACCACACACAAGAGTGTGTTTCAACACCTTCTTCAAGTAATTGACCCCAATGACAACCATTTGTTTGTGGTCTATGAGTTCCATGCCTTTGAGGTCCAAGAGAAAGGGGTAGTATTTTACCACCTCCATCAGAACTTGCAGAAGGGCCAAGTCATGCAGTGAGGAAGGCCAATCCTGAAGGTGGCAGCATATAAGATCTCCCCTAAACCCATCAACAGATCCTCCTTGAAGAGCCTCCTCACAATTGACTCAGCCTCAACCTTTGACATTCAAATTTCTAACAGAACAATTAAGAATCTTGACATGATATGGGTATCGACACGATAAGATTCACTATCATCCATAAACCATTTCCCTAGAATTATCTTCACTAGGGTAAGATGATCAATGTCAAGAAGGATGTATTTGAGCCTCTGGTTTGTAACACCCCATGAAAATCCATTTGTCTCACTGCACTCTCAACCTGAATCGATGTATTCACTCCTATGCTCATTATTATTTTTGTAGACATCCTAACTATAAACTTTGAGTTCTCCACCATTTAGAAACCACAACTGCAAGTGAAATTTGATATAGCCCTTGATAAATATAAACCACCACAAAACTAGTTGTATGTGCCCTATGATTCAGATTATTACTGTGTGATAAGCCAAGTCCTTTCCTTTCATAATTAGAATGGAGGCCAAGAAAATTTCTAGCCTATTCGTTATGTTATACCTCCACCACATTCTTGGGAGGCCCAAAATATGAAAACCAAACACATGTGAAAAGACTTGAAATCTCCATAGCTTATATTTTGTATCTATACCAACCTAAATAACAATATGATTCATTTATTTGAAAAGATCGATGCACCAATCAGTGGTCATGTATAATGATCAAGTTTCTTAGTCATTGCAACAATTGTGGTTGTTAATGTGGAACATATGAGGTGGCTTTCCATATGTGCATCGATGCCACTGGGATATGTCATCATAGGCCCACCAAAAATTGAATAGTGTCCAGACCCAAAACTACCCCCACACATGGATTTGAATTTTTTGCACACATAAGCCAATGAATTGAAGCCTTTACCGTGCCTTTACCCTAGACTTCTACATCGTCATCAACACCCTTTGGTAGACAAGAAACCAAGACTTTGTTTTCCACAACTTTGTTTGTGGAAAGCAAGGGTTGAACCAAATCAATATTTTGTGAGCATGGAGCAAGTATTCAACACCAAGTCCCTTGGGTTAATTGTGAGCGTGTGCCACCTTATGCTTTCAATAAAACTAGGTCATAGTTGTTCTACTAAGAAATACCAAATTATGATCCAAACTACTCCACCAGACTTTCCACAACAATGAATATGGAAAGTCACCCACCCAACCTCCCACTAAATTTGATCTGCTTACCAAATGTTAGCTTATTTCTATCTCGAGTTGTTGAAAAAATGATGAAGCCACAAACACATACAATATCCAAGTTCCACTTTAATTGACAATTTCTTTTAATGATGTCATCAACTTGTAAATCAGAGAGACAATCCACTTCTACATTACCTTCCCTTAGAGTATGATTCAACATGACAAGCTCAAAACCCTCCATAAGTTTTACTGCCATATCTAGCTTAGCACCTAGTTTCTAATACACCATCTACCTATATCTTAACACATTAATGGCAAAAGATGAATCACCTTCAATTACTATGTTTCTTATTTTTAGTTATAGACATAGACTGGGACCAAGAATTAGAGCTTGCATCTCAGCTATTTTGTTAGTCCCCACTGGAAGTGGCTTTGCCATTATGCCCACTATCTTCCCATTCCAATCTCAAATAATACACCCAGCCCCTGAGACTCTAGGGTTACCTCTAGATGTGACATCGAAATTGATCTTATATCAACCAACATTCGGAAGTAACCATCTCACCGAATTCTTGATCTCCTAAGTCTTGGTTCCACCCTCCCCCACATATCACTAGTAGAATTTGGCAAATAAATGACTACATGACTAACACTTTGAGTTACAGTAACTAAAGATGACTAAATTTTACTCATTTTTTGCAACACAACTATAAATGACTAATTTGATCATCATAAGTGACTAATTTGATCATTGGGGAAAAAACACAACTAAATTCTTAGTCACACCAATAAAAATGACTAAATAATTAGCCACACAAATAAAAAATTAGACAATATGATATTAAAGTGGATAATTAAAAAAAATATTTCAAATTGAGAGAGTGGGTTGTATTATAATATATTATATTATATTATTATAATATAATACATTATAATATAATATGATAATATATAATATATAATATATTATATATTATATAATATACAATATATAATATATATTATATAATATACAATATATAATATATATTATTATAATATATATTATAATATATATTATTATATAATATTATATTATTATTATATAGATGGACATGAGCTGTGATGAAAAAAATTTGGAGGGTGAATGGTTCTACAACTACAAGGTTCCGAGCTAGGGCATCTGAGCCCTAGCTTGTGATTGCTTTCTTTGCGTATGCAAAGGTTGGGGTGGGTGTCTGGTTTCCTTTGTGGGGGGGGGGGTTTCTTTTTTATGTTGCAATTGTTTTTGGTGCCCCGGCCTAGTTGTGTTGGGCCATTTTTTTCCTGTGTGTGGGGCTTTGTCTGGCCCTCTTTTTTCCTTCGTGGTTGGGCTCTTGTCCTAGCGAGGGGGTTTGTAAATGTGGACGGTGGGCTGTGGTTTGGCAGGGGAAGCTGTGTTAATTATCCTCTGCTTCAAAGTGGCTTTCTTTTGTGCATTGGTATGGGGCTAAGCGCGGGTCAAAGTTGGGTGTGGGGGTCTCCCTTGAAAGCTATGCGTGGTGCCAATTTTTTCCTTTGTATGCCCATCTCGAGCCATTTGGTGGCTATGTCTCCTGGAGAGATGTCTAGGGCTTTGCCCGATATGGATTTTCGTGCTATGGTGGGTTTGAAATCGCCAACCCAAGGAACAAAAGTTTTTGATAACACCCTTTTCTCCGTGAATATGGGGTTTATGGAGTCGAACTTGTCTAGTGGATCTTGGATCTCAAAGATTAACAACTTCCTTGAGCGCTGCAAGGAGAGACCTAAATTGGTGATTTTGATTGAGATGATTGCTAATGATATTCAAAGCATTTTCTTTACTACAAATTTTTGGGAATGAGAATGTCTCTGCAATTTTTAAAATCTTGGGCCTGGAGGACTTGGGAGTGGAAGGGTGAAATGGAGGTCACGCTGCTTGCAAATAACTATTTCATGGTCACATTTATCTGCATGGCTGATTGCAATAGGGTTTTTGAGGGGGACCTATTTTCACAACCAGGTTGGGTTGTTCATCAAGCCAAGGCATGCAAGCTTTAACCCATCCAAGGGGATTCTAAATTGTGTTCTAGTGTGGGTTCAGTTGCTCTGGTTTCTAGTTGAATGTTGTCATGAGGATTTTTTTCACTTGCTTTCCTTGATGCTCGGGAAGCCGATGGGGTCTTCGACACAAACCTTGGATAAGAAAGTAATGAATTTTGCTCGAATTTGTGTGGAAATTGATTTGAGTGGGCTTTTACCAGATGCTTTAGATATGTGTGTGGGTTCTCATTCTTGGGTGCAACAATTGGATTATGAGACCCTTCCTTTTCGATGCTACCTTTGTCATGAATATGGTCACTTGTAGCATAGATGCTCAAGGGCTAAGCCTGTGGAGCCTCAACCTCCACCTCCTCCTTGTAACCCTCCTAGTGTTGATAAGGGGAAGAATCCTACTTCTGTTGAGGGGGTTGGTGTTGAGGGATTTATTTCAATTAAGGCTCGCAACCAGAATAGAGGTCAAAAGAGGACTTTGATGGAGAGACAAGATGAGGATACATTTAACAAGTTTGAGGTCCTCGATGATCTGGGTCAACAAGAAGTTAATCTAGGGTTAATGAGTGTGAATCAGGTCATGGTGGGTTCTGGCTTGGAGGATCACACTTTTGGTACTCCTTTCACTCCACAGGATGATTCTACTTTGCACATGGTCACTGATTTGTAGGTTGGGGCTCAAGTGTTGTCTGGTCCAAATGTTAAGATCATGCAGGGGGGTGGGGATACTTCTTTTCCTGCATGGAATGTGAGCTCGGATGTGGCTATGAGTAGCAAGCCTTCTCCTCACTTGGGCCTTATGCAAAAAGATGGCAAGAAGGAGGTGTTAGAGAAAATATCTAAACTTGATCGAAAGAAAGATTTGGAAAAGATTAAAATGACAGGGGAGACTTTGGTGGAGTCATGGTCCATCAAGACTCTGGATTCTCATTTTTTGACTCCTTTGAAATGATTGTTATTTCATGAAATGTAAGGGGCTTGAACAATGGCCCTAGACAAAAATTTGTTAGTGAGTTGGTTAGAAGTCAATCTCTTGATGTTCTTTTTCTTCAGGAGACCAAGTTATCTGTTGAGTGTATGATGGGTTTAGTGCCTAAGTTGTGGAAGAATGGTGAGTGTTAGTGTATTGGGGCTTGGGGATCTTCAGGGGGTGTGGCTTGTTTTTGGAACCCTCGGAAGATTCAACCTTTGTGGTGGTTATCCTTTAAGTCCTCTATATCCATGGTAGCTTCGTGTCCTGAGTCAAGGGAGTCTGTTCTCTTCTCCAATGTTTATGCACCTGTTGAGTTCCAGGGTAAACTACTTTTATGGTCTAATATATGTTTTGTTCGTAGCCTAGTTCCCTACCAACCATGGATCATTGCAGGTGACTTTAATTCTATTACAGAGTTAGCTAAGAAATGGGATGCTATTGCAAGACTGGAGCCTTCTGCACTATTGTTTCAGGACAATATCTTGACTCTTAATCTTGTTGATATCAATCCCAACAATGGTCAGTTTACTTGGAACAATAGAAGGGTTGGTGATAGCTGCATTGTTGAACGATTGGATCATTTCATGGTTCCTACTTTTGGGTTGGGGGAATGTGGTCTTCTAGCTCTGAGATATTGGATTGGAGAGGCTTGGATCTCTAGCCTATAAAGCTAGTTATCTCTTTTTCTTGGGTGCCTCAGACACCATCCTTCAAGTTTCAACTAATTGATGGGAGATATAAAATACTTTCATTTAAGGCTTTTTATGTTTAAAAAGACTTGTTATTGTTAATTGACATGACTAGCGGTAGACAATAGATTAACATATTTGCTTATTTTACTTTATGTTTAACTAAATTAGCAAATATTTTGGAAGTAATAGCTTATGTTAAATGCATTGCTTTATGATGACTTTGGATGAGATAATTATGCTGAATTGATCTTTATTACCATGATTGTTGTCCTTTTCTTAAGGGTTTTTAATAGGGTATCTTAAATGTTGATGAGATGGTTAAACTCTTTGTTTAATCATGAGGAATGACTATGCCATAGATGGGCCCTGCTGGATGATGAGTCACTCAAAGTCTGAATCAACTTTTTTATAGTTAGTTGAGGAACTTTTACTTCCAACGCCAATCTGGCATAGTTTTGGAATAGTCCTCCTTAGTCCACTTCAATTCTATTTTTAGTTTCATTTTGTAATCTGTAGTTGGTCGCCTTAAGTTTTGGCAGTTAACACCATGTTAGAAGCTAATAAGGATATTTTATAAATATCCATATTTCGGTCTTAGTTAGGAGTTAGATAATTTGCAATCAGAATTTTTGTAATCACAAGCAATACTTTGTTATGTGTTCTACTTTTGATCAATGAGAAGGGAAGCAAGAAGTTAATCAATTCATTGTGTTGAAGGATCTTACCTGAGGAAGAGCAGGGCCCACTCAACCTTTGGAACGATCTTATGGTATTTTTTTAAGTGTTGTTATTTTCTAATTCATTAATATTAAATTTGCAGTAGAAACTGATTTTGAATTGTTCAGTCATTCAAATCATCTTCTACCTTGGTAAATGTTAAAATCGGATAATTATTTACATTTACAATTATGTTTCGAAGTTTCAATTTATTATGGTTAAGATCAAATTGTTAGAATGGTTAGATTTATTTATTATAAATGTTGAATTGAACCATTATAATCGTTGATAGGTTTCTTAGATAAATTAGATTTAGATGTTGTTCGAATCGGTTAAACTTGATGTTTGTTTGTTGAGTTTCATTAAAGTAGTGTTAGGAATTTATGGAAAGATGGAGTTGAAGTCTATTTAGAATCTATTCATGGAGATTATTCTTTATGTTTTTTAGAATAATCATCATTTTCCTACAATTCATTCCTGCTCTTAAATTAGCGTTTACTTTCCAGCAATTAAGTTATGGATTTCTTTTGAAGCAAAATAGAATTAATTTGAATTATTTGTTTTAGATTAGGAATTAAAGTAATCATTAATTGTCTCCATGAATTGGTCTAAATTGAAGTCAATAAAGTCAGAATTAAGTCAGTATGATTTTAAATTAGAAGCTAAAATAGATTTAAATCTTAGGAATCAGTTGTTATAGTTTAGCTCCTGAAGAGCTCTTGAAGAGCTCTCGAGAGCTCCTGAAAGCTCCTGAAGTAGGAAAAATGATACCTGAAGTTGTTTTTTACAGTGCAAACCCCCCCCAAAAGAATCTGTGACAACTATACTTATCGCATATTGCTCTAAAACACACCCGGTTCGATAAAAGAATTAATTAAATGTTGTGAGTTGTGACATCAACGACCTTGCCCATCATTTTTGGTGCCATTGTTGGGGATACTTAAATGATCTAGCTATTTAGTGTAAAGCCTTAGTGTTGACAGGGAAGAGAGATATGAAATTGTGGATGAGATGAAACAGAGACCAGCTAGGAAGGTTTCTTCCACGAAACGTTGACATTAGAAGAAATCTTGACTTTGATCAAGAGGATATCCAGCAATACCAAATTGAAAATCAAGAAATTAATCAGGAAAACCCCATTGAAAATCAAGAGGATAACATAAATCCATTTCTAGGAGAAGAAATGGGTGACCAACCGGTACATCCCCCAGCAAATAGGACCTTTTCAAATCCTATCAATCTTGAAAAACAACTTGATGAACCCCCTATGAAAAACATTTCGCCCTCAGTTCTTCCAACATTTAGGGGAAAGACTGCAGAAGACCTTGATCAATTCTTGTTTGAATTCAAAATATTATACCAAACCTATGATTATTCAACTGATAATCAAAAGTTGAAGTTGTTTCCTTCTACTTTGAAAGAATCAGCTTTAAGATGGTTTATGGGTTTAGGATTAGGAATGATTAGGACTTGGCAGTAGATGGAGACCAAATTCTTGGACAATTACTAGGATTACTGTCGAGTGAGAGATAGAAAGGAGGAACTGTTTCACATAAGGAAACTAGAAGATGAAAATCTAGAAGACTATGCTAATAGATTTCAATTTGTGCATCAACGGTGCACTAATGGGCTGGATGATGAAATCAACAAAATAATTTTCCTGAGAGGGATTGAAGATGAGTCTAGAGAGTCCTTGAACTTGATCTGAAAGGGAGACATTAACAAAATTTCCTTGGATGACATTGTGGAGATTTGTAGAAACTACTCTAGAACTAGAGTGGGGACTCAAAAATCCAAAAGGAACAAGGCTCACACCACTGATGTATCAGAAGTAATGGAAGAATTGGAGAACATGAAGAATGGTCTACTACTACATCTTAACATGCAAGGAGAAAAGAGAACCACTAAACCCTTGTCAATTTAATGTTCCAAAAGTAGGGGAAAACACCTTTTGAGGGAATGCCCATTAAATTAGGTTAAAATCTGTGAGATTTGTGAAAAAACACACCCGACCAGTTCTTGCAATCTTTTGGAAAGAATAAAAAGCAATATCAAGAAACCACTAGCAGTCAAAGAAGAGCTCAATTATGTTGGCCAACGAGCTCAGAACCAAGGGTATAACACAAATCAAAGACAATATGGTTCACAATCAAACTGGAATCAAAACCCATGGAAAAACCAAAATCAATGGACCCCCTAATATCGGCCACAACCCCCACCTACATATTGGGGACAACCCGAATGGATGAATCCCCAATGGAACCAATCCTAGTGGCAGGCTAACCAACAACCACAATGGCAAGCAAATCAATCCTCATGGCAATAGAATCAAAACCAATTCCAACCATGGAAAAATCAGGGATAAAAACAACCCTGGGGACAAACACCTCTGGCCCTTAATGCCCCTAATGCTTCCAATGGTCAAGTGAATCAACCCCAAATTCCAACTCAATCAGTTCCCAATCAAAAAAATGCATGAACTGATACAAACAACCCTAATGTAAATGTAGTAGATGTTAATAACATATAGTTGCGAAGTTGAAATGTGCAAACTACACCAACTAAGAAAATTCTAGAAAAAGAGGAAGAAAACAAAGAACAAATGTTGGAAGGGAAACAAACTGTCGAACAAGCTCCCTATCCCAAGAGATTGCATGAAGGAAAAACTAGTCCTCAAACCTCTTCCCCTAACTACATGAATGTAATTGATTCACAACTTCTTAGAGAGTTGAAAAAGATTAACATTGAGATACCTCTGTTACAGGCAATCAAAGATATACCCAAGATCAATCCGTTAGTAAAATCCCTTTGCATGAAGACGCTAGGAAGGAAAAATAAAATGCCTTCATCAATTCAAGTAGGGACTAAACTTACTAATGTGTTATTAGGAAGACTGCTTCCACAAAAATATAATGATCTTGGTAGCCCTTTCATAACACTGAGTATTAATGGAATTGAAATACCAAATGTCCTAATTGACTTAGGAGCTACCATAAATGTCATTACATCTGATACAGTTGAAAAGCTAGGAATGACAACAATTCAGCCAAAAACAACTATTTTACAGTTGGTTGATCAATCAACTACAAAACTAGAAGGTATTATAGAAGAAATCATGGTCACAATTGATACATGGGATTACCCAGTCGACTTTTTGGTTCTCAAAGCCAAAAGGAAAGATTCTAGATACCCAATCATATTAGGTAGACCATGGTTGGCTACTGTTGCAACCTTAATTGACTGTAGATCATGAAGCATGATAATCACCAATGGACAAAAACAAAAAGAATTGTCACTTTATCCACCTGCACAACCATCAATTCAAACAAACACTCAACTTTGGGTGGATGAGGATTTAGAATCAGAAGGTGACGGTATTGTGGAATTAGCAATGGTAACCATAAGCGAACATATCCAAGAATTTGAAGAACAAGAGATAATTTCAGAAAATGAGCAAGATAATTGTCAAACAACATTGCTATCCTCTGAATACTCTTGTTGAGAAATCAATAAATTCTAAAACAGACACAAAGGAGATTATAGTACCAGGAGATAAACCCCTTAATATCAATTCAACCTTATCCCCAATGCGAGAGGAAAAATTGAAAGAAATTTAGAAAAACACACCGGAGCATTTTCTTGGAAATATACTGATATGAGAGGTATCCATCCTTCAATCTGTAGTCATCACATCTACACATATGTCAAACCAATAAGACAAGGACAAAGGTGAATTAATCATGTTCTTCATGACATTGTTAAAAAGGAAATTGAGAAGTTGCTTAATGTAGGATTCATATACCCAATATCTGATAGTTAGTGAGTCTCTCCACTGGTTATAGTTCAAAAAAAAAATGGTAAATGGCAAGTCTGCATAAACTATAGAGAATTGAATAAGGCCACAAAAAAAGACCATTTCCTATTGCCATTTATCAACCAAGTACCAAACAACCTAGCAGGTAGCAACTACTTCTCATTTCTTGATGGATTTGGTGGATATAACCAAATACAAGTAGCCCTTAAAGATCAAGACAAAACTACCTTTACTTGTCCTTGGGGTACGTATACATATACAGTCTTACCATTTGGACTATGTAATGCACCTACGACATTTCAAATAGCAGTACTTGCAATATTTGCATATTTCACCACTTCATGTGTAGAAATCTATATAGATGACTTTACAGTGCATGCTAAAACATTTAATGAAGCATTACAAAACCTAGAAAAGGTTTTGCAATGCTGCAAAGATCATAGGTTATCACTCAATCATGAAAAAAGTTCCATTATGATGACATAGGGAATTGTTCTGGGACATCACATCTCAAAAGAGGGGATAAAGGTTGATCCCAAGAAAGTTGAGATCATATAGAACATTGAAATCCCTAAGAACCAAACTAGAGTACAAAGTTTTCTTGGGCATGCAGGGTATTACAGAAGATTTATAGAAGGATTTAGTAAAATTGCATCACCACTATTTACCCTGCTCAAGAAAGAAGACTTGTATGGACAAAGGATTGTCAGAAATCCTTTGAAACAATCAAGATAGCCCTAACAACTTCACCCATTATCAAAGGACCAATTTGGGGAGAGCCTTTTCACATACATGCATATGCATCTAATTTGGCCATTGGTGCAGTATTAGGACAACAAGATGAAAATGATGCCATGCATGCAATTTACTATGTTAGCAAAAACTTAAATCTTGCTGAAAGAAACTACACAACAACAAAAAAGGCATTTTTAGTTGTAGTATATGCAATAAATAAATTTAGACATTATATTATAAGCTATAAAATCTACGTAACCATGTTGCAATCAGATATCTAATGAATAAAGCAGTGGTAGGTGGACACATTATTAGATGGTTACTCTTATTGCAAGAATTTTACATAGCTATCGTTGATAAGCCTGGAAAGGACAATGTTGTTGTTGACTTTCTTTCCAGAATTGTTTTACAGGATAACCAAGAACCAATGGATGATGCATTTCCAGACAAACACTTATTTTCTATATCAATTCATCCACCATGGTTTGTTGATCTGGAAAATTACCTTGTTACAAGAAAATGTCCAAGTCAATTCAGTCATAAGCAAAAAAAGAGGTTAATCTGTGAAAGTTCCATATTTCAATGGATTAATGGTCTTCTATTTAAATTATGTCCTGACCATGTTTTACATATATGTGTAACAAAATTGGAAGTTTATGATGTAGTGCATGCCTTCCATCATGAACCTGAAGGGGGACACTTTTCAGTTGTAAGAACGGTTCACAAAATCTTGGGGGTTGGCTACTTTTGGCCAACAATGACAAAGGATGCAACATTCTTTGTCAAACACTATGATGAGTGCCAAAGAATGGGGAGGCCTACAACAACCATGGAGATGCCACTGCAACCACAAATATCTCTTGAACCATTTGAAAAGTGGAGCATCGATTTTGTGGGACCGATAGATCCACCTTCAAGAGGGCAACTATATATCCTTGTTTGTACCGATTATGCAACAAAATGGGCTCAGGTGAAGGCACTACCAACAATAAAAGAAGATAAAGTTGTAGACTTTTTGTACAAGCAAATTCTCCAAAGGTTTGGTGCACCCAGAGAGATTGTTTTAGACTAGGGACCTCAATTTGTGTCAGCAATGATGGAAGCATTTTTACAGAGGTACCAAATAACTCACAGAAAATATTTGCCTTACCACCCATAGGCGAATGGACAAGTAGAGGTCACAAATAGAGAATTAGAGAATATTCTGACAAAAATAGTTTCTTTGAGGAAAACAAATTGGGTAGATAGGCTAGACGAAGCAGTCTGGGCCTATAACACCACATGGAAAACAATGATTGGGTTCTCCCCATATGAACTTGTGTATGGAAAGAAACCAATCATGCCAATTGAATTTGAGTTGAAAACATTAAAGACAATAGTAGAAGTTGGGATTGACCTACCAAAAGTAGGGAAAAATAGAATTTTGCAGCTTAATAGACTTGATGAAATGAAAATGGAGGCACTTCTGTATGCAAAAGTGATTCAAAAGCAAAGGAAGGAATGACACGATAAACATATTGTGTCCAGATAGTTCAAAGAGGGAGATTGGGCATTGTTATTTGACTCCAGATTTGAAGAGTTTAAAGGAAAGTTTCATACCAGATGGTTAGGACCCTATGAGATACAACAAGTGTTCGAGAATGGAGTTGTCTAGTTAGTTCTAATTGATGGAGAGAAAAGAGTTATGTTATTCAATGGTCATCAACTGAAAACTTACCACAAGCCAACAATAAAGGAGGAATTTCTGGATGAAGTGCAACACAAAATTGAACTGAGAAGATCTTTGAACCTTTGAAGAAGGCACAAATAAACAAGGTAAATTGAAAACCAACAAATGGCAGTTTACCTTGAGAAAAATGGAAGTAAATTGAAAACCAACAAATGGTGGTTTACTTTTAGTTTAAAAATTAAAAAAAAATGATGATTGAAAACCAGAAATGGCAGTCTATCTAAGTTAACTTCTGAAAGCTCCCGAGGCTCCTGAAGAGCCCCTCAAAAGCTCCTAAAGGCTCTTGAAGATCTTGAAGACTGAAGACTCTAAAGACTCCATTTTTGCTCGATAGCTCCTTAAAAGCTCCTAAAGACTCTTGAAATTCCAAGCTCCTGAGAGCTCCTAAAGACTCCTAAAGAACTCAAAGGCTCAAAATAAATTAAGGTGCGCATTTAATGTGAATATTGTTTTGAATTTATTTTCTAAAGTAGTTAGACTAATTTAAATTAGGTAAACATTTATGAATCTAGACATCTTCGCCATAATGTTAATTAATGATAGTAATAAATCCACTTTTAATCATTTCAAAAAGCGGTGGATTGTTGGAATAAGGAATGATGTGACATGGATGATGTCAGTCGAGGACAACCAATCTCTTCATGATTCAGACCTTGTCTTTTCAAAAATCCTCCCAAGTACATGATGACATGTGTGATGAATGCCACCAACCTTGCAAATTGAATTGCAAGTTTCAAGTTATGGTGTGTGAATCGTCCAGAGCAGTAAAGGAAATAAATGCAAGAGATTAATGGCATGTTATGTCATTTTCAAAAATGGCTGCTCCTAAATTAAGAAACAAATCATTCCACATTTTTGGTAAGTAATTCAAACTGCTAGTTGAAGTCTACCATTTTTGATAGAGAGAGATGGGGAATAAGAGAATTTTTAAACCAAAGAACTTCAATTTTGATTCAGAGACCTAAAGATTGTTAGAAGAAGTTGGGTGGCTAAATTTTGTGATGCAGTATGAAGGCTTCCAGCCATAAATGGTTTGGGAATTTGTGACAAACTTCAATGTGAATGTCACCAGGGTAAGGGGAGAAATAATTGAAGTCACACTAGAAATTATAAGTGAAATTTCTGGGATTCCAAATGAAGGAAAACTGGTTAACAAAGGCCAAGTTAAGTTTGAGAAATTGATGATTGCATTTCACCAAGAGCCAAAAAGAAGGCCAGAGATACAAATGCACAAAGGAGACCAGCGTGGCATAACTTGTAACAGTTTGGACGAGCCATGGAGGACTGTTGCAACTTGGCTTATGAAGTTCTTAACTTCTAATGGGCAATATGGTACGATACTGGGTCCAGGAATGCGAATTTTAATACATTTAAAGTATGGTTAGACAAAACCTTCAGCTAGGATAAATTTGTCAGTGTTCTTATTTCAGCAAATTTCTTCCATGATTTTGAGAGTGAAAGCTAGGGGGAATCTTCTATGAAATACCAGGGGTTGATACATTTGATAATTAAATACCATTTCTTAAAAAAAGAAACTAGGAAGTAGGGCTCATTAGAAAAAAAATTGCACCTGTAGGAAAGCAAAAAAGGAGACCCACAAGGGGACCCTCAGCCAAAAAGACAAAAATGGAGGAAGGAGAATCTTCCAAGAAAAGGGGAAAAAGAAAATTTCCAGAGATATCTAGGGTAACCTGTACTACGTCAAAAAAGAAGAGACAAGAAGTACATGAGGGAAACCCTTGTCATGTTGAAACTATTGTGTCCACTCCTGAAGAGGCACCTATAAGTCAAACCCTTGTTTTTGGAAGCCCTGTTAAATCCCCTAAACATGAAGATACCCATACCCCTGTACAATCTCCTGAAAGACCTCAAAGTCTCCCTGAAAACCCAATGCCAAATCCTGAAGACAACCCTGTTTTTGAAGTCTACAACTCTATTGAAGAGTTTGGCGCACAATCCGAAGAGCAAGAGGCCTCTAAAGAATTTGATCAAGAAGAGACTATGAAATCCCCTATACCTTCCCCACAACATAAGAAGAGGAAAGGGAAAGAGCCTTTAATTGAAGAAGAAGGACCCCATGAAGCATTGAATACAAAGGAATTAGAGACTAAGGAATTACTGAGAATAATGAAAATGTCTAGTTTAGAGGTTGAATTAGAATAAGAAAGAAGAAATTTGCAATTCTTTGAAGAAAAAATAAGAAGAAAAGAAGAAGAATTGCAATAATTAGTCTACAAAAATCAAGCAATTGAAAGGCAAGTTGAACAAAATGACACAAGGATTAGAGAATAGTTAAGTAAAACAAAGGATGCCCTGCAACAAGCTAGTGTGCAAGCATTAGTAAGTGCTGAGGAAATTTCAAGATTAAAAGAAGATTTACAATAGAAAGAAGAAGAATTAAAGCAGTAATCCATGCGGTTCTATGTGCAAGAAGCCTCTACTTCCACTACTCCTCCACGCAACCTTGCATTACCTTCTGTTATCCCTCATATTCCTCCCACTCCTCTAGTGCAACCTACTCCAGTTCAGCCTCGATACCGTTCTTTGGAAATTTTGAAATATAAGGAAGAAAACAAAGTGTTGAAAGAGCAGTTACGAAATTTAGAAAAAGAAAAGAATGAGACTGAGAGAAGACTTGAGTAGGTGGAAAAAGTCAGTTTTTCCATGCTTTCCATGAGAAGACCAGCTGCAACGTATTCTTTGTTTTTGAGAGAAAAGTTTTTAGAATGGAAAATAAATCAGTTAATTTTGGGAAGGAGTTTGGATTACAATGAAGATCATGATTTCCTTAAAGATTACTTTAACAGCCACCCTGACATTCAGAATTTAATGTGTGAGTTTTACCAACATGGATTTTTAATGGGGGATAATGAGACTCAATGTTGAATATATATGTTGGTGAGCTTCAGATAAGATCATTTGTTTCTTTAATGCAAAATTAGGTGGATTGGCCAAATAGAATGGATAAGTACAAAGAAGCTCAAAGAAAATATGGGTTACCAATGAGACCTGAAAAGCCCCATCCTGAATTATATATCAAAGTTGTAAGATCAGTGGTCAGGTTAAATGATGTTAATCCCCTCTATGTCTCAAATTTGTTTGATAGCATTGCAACATTCCAGAATGTTGAAGCAACACTCTCGCAGTTAGTACTACGGTCCTGTGAGGAAAGGTACCAACTTATTCTAGAATCAGTCAGGAGAAGGGAGCCAATTAGTCTGAATAATATCAGTTGGAGTTTATTCAAAGTTAGGCATGTTATCACTCTAATCCAACAACAAAAATAATTCTGGGTAGGCATGAGCTTCAGAGTGTCGATTATTATTATGCCAGCACCAAAGCTAAAGGAAACAACAAATATACTAGCTCTAGTAATGAGGGTGTGGGTTGAGAACTTGAGGCAAAACTATGGCTATGCACTTAATACCAGATTGTTGGAACAATATAGGGAAGGTGTATTTGACTGTTGCATTTGGATGGAGGCACTAAACATAGAGAAAGAGAACACCATAGTTCTAGATGATGAACCATGAGGACATGGTCCAAAGCAAGTCGGGGAGAAATGATGGGAGATATAAAATACTTTCATTTAAGGCTTTTTGTGTTTAAAAAGACTTATTATTGTTAATTGACATGACTGGCGGTAGACAATAGATTAACATATTTGCTTATTTTACTTTATGTTTAACTAAATTAGCAAATATTTTGGAAGTAATAACTTATGTTAAATGTGTTGCTTTATGATGACTTTGGATGAGATAATTATGCTGCATTGATCTTTATTACCATGATTGTTGTCCTTTTCTTAAGGGTTTTAAACAGGGTATCTTAAAGGTTGATGAGATGGTTAAACTCTCTGTTTAATCATGAGGAATGACTACGCCATAGATGGACCCTGCTAGATGATGAGTCACTCAAAATCTGAATCGACTTCTTTATAGTCAATTGAGGAACTTTTACTTACAGCACCAATCTGGCATAGTTCTGGCATAGTCCTCCTTAGTCCACTTCAGTTCTATTTTTAGTTTCATTTTGTAATCTGTAGTTGGTTGCCTTAAGTTTTGGCAGTTAGCGCCATGTTAGAAGCTAATAAGGATATTTTATAAATATCCATATTTCAGTCTTAGTTAGGAGTTAGATAATTTGCAATCAAAATTTCTGTAATCACAAGCAATACTTTGTTCTATGTTCTACTTTTGATGAATGTGAAGGGAAGCAAGAAGTTAATCAATTCACCGTGTTAAAGGATCTTACCTGAGGAAGAGTAGGGCCCGCTCAACCTTTGGAACAATCTTATGGTATTTTTGTTAAATGTTGTTATTTTTTGATTCATTAATATTAAATTTGTAGTAGAAACTAATTTTGAATTGTTCAATAGTTGAAATAATCTTCTACCTTGGTAAATGTTAAAATCGGATAATTACTTCTATTTACAATTACGTTTCAAAGTTTTAGTATGTTATGGTTAAGATCAAATTGTTAGAATGGTTAGATTTATTTATTAGAAATTTTGAATTGAACCATTAGAATCATTAACAGGTTTCTTAGATAAATTAGATTTAGGTGTTATTCGAATCGGTTAAACTTGGTGTTTGTTTGTTGAGTTTCATTAAAGCGATGTTAGGAATTTATGGAAAGATGGAGTTGAAGTATGTTCAGAATATGTTCATGGAGATTAGTCTTTATGCTTTTAGAATAATTGTAATTTTCCTCCAATTCATTCCTGCTCTTAAATTAGTGTTTACTTTCCAACAATTAAGTTATGGATTTCTTTTGAAGCAAAATAGAATTATTTTGAATTTTGTGTTTTAGATTAGGAATTAAAGTAATCATTAATTGTCTCCATGAATTGGTCTAAATCAAAGTCAATAAAGTCATAATTAAGTCAACAAGATTTTAAATTAGAAGCTAAAATAGATTTAAATCTTAGGAATTAGTCGCTACAGTTTAGCTCCTGAAAGCTCCTGAAGAGCTCCTAAAGTAGGCAAAACGATACCTGAAGTCATTGTTTACAGTGCAAACCCCCCCAAAAGAATCCATGACAACTATCCTTATCACATATTTCTCTAAGACACACCTGATTTGATAAAATAATTAATTAAATGATGCAAGTTGTGACATCAACAACCTTTCCCATCACTAATGTGGTTGCGAAACCTTGATCTCCATGGCTATGTTGTTGAGTGATGGAGGTATGGTAGACCTGCTTATGGTACTACAATGTATAATTTTGCTAATCTCCTTCAATATATCAAGTATCAGCTTAAACGTTAGAATTGACAGTGCTTTGGAAACATTTTTCGTGCGAAGTTTGCTACACAAGTTGAGTTGGATGGTATTACTAGGTTGATCAGGGAGGATGGGGTGTCTGAGGATTTGTTGTAGGAAGAGTCTAGGGCATTGAAAGCTCTATAAGAGTGGGAGCTGAGGGAGGAATTCTACTAGAAACAAAAATCCTAGATTGAGTGGATTCAAGAGGGAGACATGAATACTACTTTTTTCTTCAATTCGGTGAAGGCCAGATGTCATGGAAATTCTATTTCGGCTTTGGTTACTAACAAGGGAGAGATTATTTCTTCTACTCAGGATATTACGAATGAAGTTGTGTAGTACTTTGCTTCTTTATTCAAGGAGGACTTGTAGGGGGATTCTGTCAAAGAAGCTCAGGTCCTTTCTTGTATTCCTTCTTTGGTCTCTTGGGAGATGAAGGAGCATCTTATGAGTGATATTTTGATGGAGAGGACTGTTTTCCAGATGAAGAAGGGGAAATCTCCTGGTCCTGATGGTTTCTCGATTGAGTTCTTCCAAGAATTTTGGGAGATTATCAAATTGGATTTATTGGCAGTTGTTTAGGAGTCTTAGAAGAATAAGTAGATGTTACAGGCCCTAAATTCTACCTTACTCTCATCCCCAAGTGTGATGGGGCAGATAGGTTAAGTTAATTTCATCCTATCTCTCCGTGTAATGTTATTTATAAAATTATCTCTAAGTTGATTATTGATAGGTTAAAAAAGTGGCTTACGGTGTTGATATCTAAGGAACAAAGTGGTTTTGTGGTGGGTCATCAGATTTTGGATGGTGTTGTTATTGCTACCGAGACTATTCATTCCATGGCCAATTCCAAAGATAAGGCAATGTTCATCAAGTTGGACATGGCTAAGGCTTATGATAGAGTTCAATGGTCCTTCCTCTGAAAGGTTTTGGGGGCTTTTGGTTTTGAGGAGGAGTGGATTCACTAGGTTATGAGCTGTGTGACTTTGGTTTCTTTCTTTGTCTTAATTAATGGGGAGCACTTTGAACTTTTTGGTGCTTCTCGGGGTTTATGGCAGGGCGAACCCCTCTCTCCTTGTTTCTTCTTCTGGTTGAAGGTTTGGGATGATTGATAAAAAGGAATGTGGATGGGGGTCTCATTTAGGGATGGTGATGGGGAGGTGGCTTACCCTTGCAATTTCATTTATAGTTCATGGATAACACTGCTTTGATGGGCATGGCCACTATTAGGGAAGCTTCAAACTTGTGCATGGTGCTGGATGTTCACCTTGTTGCTTCGGGTCAGCTAATTAATGAGGGCAAATCTTCCATCTTTTTCTTCAATACTCTAGACTCCATTCAGAGGAGAATTTTTCATATTATTAGATTTCAGATTGGGGCTCTCCCGCTGACCTACCTTGGGATTCCCATTTTGGTTGGTAGGTAGTCTAGGGATTCCTGGCAGGCTATTTTGGATAAATTTTGTGTCAAAGTTACTCATTGGACCTTTGTTGGTTGTCTTTTGTGAGCTGGGTTTAGTTGCTCAAATTAGTGGTTCAGGCTCTCCCTCTATATCAGTGTATGATTCAGGTGGCACTGATGGGTTTTGTTAGGGAATTGGATTCCTTAGCAAGACAATTCTTATGGGCTGGTAGTTTATTGTCTTCGAAATTGTTAGAATTGGCTAAGGATGCCAAGATCTATGGACCAAATGGAAAGCACAAGAAAGAGAGAAATGATATGACAAGAATAAATTGTATTCAATGTCATTGATATGATATGATTATGATTCATTACAAATGAGAGAGACCCCTTGGTTATATAGCCAAGGTGAGAACATAGAAGGGCATAAGATTATGACAAGTGTCGTAATCTTATGACATGAGACAACTATGAAGAGCTATCACTCCACTTAAGGTGGAGAGATAATCACATGATGTGTCCACAAAAGGTGGAAATGATGAGGTAATGACATGTCAAGTCCACCAAAAGTGGAAAATCTCCAACAACCTCCTATGTGGTCCCTAAGTAAACTTAACTAAGGTGTAATTATGACCGGGACAAGCTACAAGACATTTAATTACACCAACACCCCTTAAGTGCAACTTGGGAGTAGCAAATTATTATGCAAATGACACAAAGATGCAAAGATGGGTCCCGACTACTAGGCCATGTTAGGTACCCATGTACACACAATGCAATCAATGCAATCCTCACAACTGGGAAAAGGAGAAAACCTCATGGGAAAAACTCCCCCTCAAAAGAGAGATGAAATACAAAATAGAAATGCTCTCAATGAAGAATGAGAAGGTTAAAACCCCATGTGAGGAAAAATACCCCCATAAGAGAGAAGTAGAAGAGAAGGTAGCCCCCTCAATGTTGAGTCTCCTGATGGTAGAAGCTCAACATTGAATGTTGAAGATGATCCAATCTTGCGAACAACGTTCCTCCCCTTAGGAAGAAACAAAACCAAGGATGTATGCAGGATGTCATGGATGATGGATGATGATGTCTCTAAAGCATGCTCATGTGTCTCCATGTCGATGCTAAAAGCTAACACACTCCAATCAGGCGTTCTAGGCCACACTGCTGAAGAGGAAAATCCAACATCTAGTAGAGAAGAATGTAGAGCATAATCCAAAGACAAGGATATCCCCTCTGAAGACAAAGAAGCCTCCTCCAAATGTTGTCCAAAATTTTCCACACTCACGCCAATCTGTGAAGAATGATCATGTAGAGAATGAACAAGAGGGTCAAGGTGTTCCCTCACAACAACTGAAGAAGGTGCATCTTCATCAAAGAGAAGATGTATGTCATCAATGATGTCTCCCAAATCTAAAAGATGAGACTCCACAAACAAGTCTGAAATACCTGTTAGGTAGCCATCCAAAGTAGTCATATCTGGAAGACTATGTATGTCCTGCTGCACTGAATCACTAGGAGCCAAAACTGTAGCAACACAAGCATCATCAACTACAACAATAGATGGAGGAGATGAAGTGCATGGCTCAAGGACTGGATCTGATGTGAGTATGCCCAAGTTCAAAAAGCCAAATGTCTCCTCAGAATCATGATTGTGATCAACAGTCGAAGGAACAGTGTCACCATCAGAATCAAACTGTGCAAAGGAATACAACCGAGATGAATGATCAACCACCCCAATAACAATAACATCTCTAGTCTCCAAGTCTCGAATGATAATAGAATCAGGAGTGAAATCCACAGTTCTCCCATCTCCACCATGTGTAATCTGATAAATGGAAAGCAGATTGTTTGTCAAATGAGGAACACACAAGACATCCTGAAAAGTATTTTCCCCAATGCTAATAGATCCCTTCCCTGTTACACTCATATATGTATTGTTTCCCATCAAGATAGGAGACATAGAACAAGGCTGAAATGAAGAGAAGATAGTCTGTGAAGATGCCATATGATGAGATGCTCCTGAATCTAGAAGCCATCTTCCTGATCCTGGACCTGAATGAGCACAAAGAGCTTGTCCTTTATATCCTGATATATATGTTTGACCTTTGTCCTTTTTAGATTGTTTTGAAGTAGAAGGAGAAGAAGATTCAAACATTCTAGAAGGCAAATCAATGTGATTCTTTTTGAGAAGATTTTTCAACTCATCTATGTCCTTCTTATAACAATAGTGTTCTTCATGTCCATCCTTCTTGCAATATGCACAAAAAGGTCTCTCCTTCTTAGACGTTTCTCCTTTTGATGATGAGGATTATGATTCTTTATGTGGCTTGTTCTTTTTCTTCTTTTGCTTCTTATCAAGATTCTCTGATTCTTTCTGTACCTTAGACTCATTTTCCACCAATGCTTGTGGTTTGGAAGACTTGATTAGACCCATGTTCATTAACTTAGCTTCCTCTTGGATTAGAAGATCTGTAAAGTCATCAAACTTAGGATCAACATATAATGCTCCCATAGAAAGTCGATGGGTATGAAAGCCAGAAACAAACACTGAATACTCAGGACCAAGCTTGGATAACACATTCAGAATCAATTGTAAATCCTCTTTTTCAATAGTGCATTCTTTCAACTGTGTTCTTAGTTGCTTGATTTTGGAGATATAGTATTGGATGTGGTCAAAACTTTTAGGATCAAGATTCATCAAATCATCATCAATCTGATAGCCTCTAATCTTATCTGTTTTACCATTCAATTTCTCAAAAGTCTCCCATCCCTCTTTAGGTGTATTACATGATTCAATATGAAACTGCAAATCAAATGAGACTAATGAACATATGCATCCAAGTGTTTTCTCATGATCAATCTCCCACTTTGCCAATTCTTTAGTATCAGTAGGTTTTTGAATTGTGTCCTTTAGATGACCTATTAGACCTTTCATCATGAGATAGTTCATTACTGATTTTCTCCATGTAGCATAATTATGTGGATTTAGGGGTTCAATTTGAGATCTCCCCATTGCAAGAACACAAACCAAGCAAAAGAATGCAAACAATCACTGCAAGATTACCCCCCCCAAATCACTCAATCAAGAAACCCCCCAAGCAATATCTGATTTGGCACTTTATATTTAGTGCATTTACAATTGCCACTTGCCAAAAATAGTGAAGTGTTCTTTGATCTTAGTGCTTACAAATGCCAAAATAGGCCACAATATCAAGTACAATTTTTGGTACAAAATGAGATCAATCTGATCATACCACTGAGAAGTACACAAAAAAATCATGCACTTACAAAAAAAACTGCACCCGAAAATGTTACCGTAGGAGCAAGTTATGAGCTCCCGAAGTTCCCAAAATGAGGATGAAGCAACAACACCTATGAGAATCTATATTTTTTGGAAAAACCAGACATAAAAACCAAAAACTGATTGCACCAGTGCGTAGAGCACAAAATTCTAGCCCAAATAAAAAAAAATTGCTCGAAAAAAGAAGTCAAAACGAGCAAGTTATTGAGCTTCAAAGATTAACTGCCAAAATGAAAATGCAATCCGTGAGGGGGCAAAAAATTTCAAACTGTGCTGATGTATTGCTGACATCAGCAAACCACGATGTTAAATTTGACGGCCATTTAGCCGTCACGCTGGCCGTCGCTTCTCCTGTCGGAATATTCTTAGATTCGGAATATTCGTCACCGGTACCAGAATCTTTGGTGGAATCTCTGGCTGTCAGAATCTTATTCAGCCGATGGTAATGTCTGTCGGAATTTCGTGGACGACTGGCAGAATTTAATTCAAAACACCCACCGGTAGACGAGAGGGGAGCGCTTGAGGTGGGAGAAGAAGTGAAGTGGGTGGTCAAGGTACCTAATTCAAAAAAAAAATAAAAAAAAAAATAAAAAAAAAAATTGATTTTTTATTTTCTTTTCAAATGAAAATTTTACATTGATTTTCCAAACGAAAAATTCTAAAAAAAATTTCAAAAATTTTCAATTGAAATTTTTTAATTTATTTTCTGAAAATCATACTGACGCGCAATAATGGCGATCTGAGGGCCGTACGGCTCTATGAGCAAATTTTTTTTGCCTCACCGGATGACTTGCTCCAAAATGGACGAATTGACAATCGATCTTAAGGTTTTTGGCCCTTCTGGACGCGATGGCAGGGTTGGATTTGACCCAAAATGTTCCAAAATTGCAGCTACCTTCTGGATCTGGCAACCACACTTCAGCTTCAAACCCTCCTAGATTTGGCCTCGTATCTCCGATTTGGATGAAACAAAACGCAAAATCGACTATCTCGAACCTTTCGGACGCAATGGTGAGCTCAGATTTGCACCAGCAAGCTCGGATGTGAACCTGCAACAAAGAGCCACGAACGGAACCTCCTCAGATCTGTAATCTCTCTTCAGAATAAGACTCTCCAATGGCACCCAACCCGCTCCGATACCATGTTAGAATTGGCTAAGGATGCCAAGATCTATGGACCAAATGGAAAGCACAAGAAAGAGAGAAATGATATGACAAGAATAAACTGTATTCAATGTCATTGATATGACATGATTATGATTCATTACAAATGAGAGAGACCCCTTGGTTATATAGCCAAGGTGAGAACATAGAAGGGCATAAGATTATGACAAGTGTCGTAATATTATGACATGAGACAACTATGAAGAGCTATCACTTCACTTAAGGTGGAGAGATAATCACATGATGTGTCCACAAAAGGTGGAAATGATGAGGTAATGACATGTCAAGTCCACCAAAAGTGGAAAATCTCCAACAACCTCCTATGTGATCCCTAAGTAAACTTAACTAAGGTGTAATTATGACCTAGGACAAGCTACAAGACATTTAATTACACCAACACAAATGGAGCCTTGTCAGATGGGATATTATTTGTAGCCCGAAACAGTTTGGTGGTCTTGGGTTAAGGAAGTCGTTGCTGTCTAGTACGACTTTGGTTGCTAAATGTTATTGGTGGTGGTTTATGGAATAGGACCAGTTGTGGGCCAGGATTTTGACTCAAAAATACTTTTTAGGGATTCCTCAGAGTGATATCCCTCATTACTCCTTGATGGGGAAGGGATCGGTGATTTGGAATACTCTCAAGAAAGGGGTTGCACTCGTTAAGGATGGCTTATTCTAGATTTGTAAGAGGGGGACAAAGGCACATTTTTGGCATGATTATTGGGATGGATATCTGCCCATTGTTTCTCAATATCCTCATTTGTTGACCCTATGCTAGAGGTTCTATGAAGTTGGATGGTCGAGGGTGAGCAACTTTAAGTCTCTTTCTTCTCAGGGGCAGTTGGTGGAGGTGAGATGGAAGAATCATGATGACTGGCCTATTGTTGGTATGGAGGAGGAGTGTGCTAAGCTTCATTACATTCTCTCCTGCTGAAGATATAGCTCCCTCATGGATGAGGATGTGCTTGCTTGGTCTCCTAACCCCGAGGGTGCTTACACCGTTGCTTCTGGATATCAAGTATTACTTTCTCAGTAGGTTGAGGGGGTGGAGGTTCATTGGTGGAAGAAAGTTTGGAATAAGTTTTCTTGGCCAAAATGTAATTGATTTGTTTGGACTTTGGCTTGGAATAGGTGCTTGACATGGGATAATATTCAGAAGAGAAGTTTTTGGGCCCATCTAGGTGTGTTCTTTGTGGGTGTGGTGAGGAGTCTTCCCACTTGTTCTTTCATTGTTCCTTTACTGTACAGCTCTGGCATTTCTAGTGGGGTGTTTGGAAAATCCCCTATGTTCATGCCTCCTCCTTGGTGGATTTTTGGGTAGCCTGGGGAGGCCCCCCTCCTCAACCTCTTTTCTTATAGGATGTTTGGTATGTTGGTCCCATATTTTTGCTTTGGTAGGTTTGGTTGGAAAGGAATCGAAGAATCTTTTGAGGTGAAAACTTGAGGACTTAGCAGGTTTGGTTCAGAATCATGGGAATGATCCAGGAGATGGTTGAAGCTAAATGTGAGGTTGTGCTGCCATTGGAGAAAGGGGATGCTAAGATGGTTGATTGGTTGGGTATTCAAGGGTTGTCTTTGGCCTCTACTTGCATCAAAAGAGGAAGGCATGTGAAACAAAAAGTTTAAAGGGTGGGGGGTTGGCTACCCCCTCCGGCTGGCACTTTGAAGATTAATACTGATGGCTCTTCTAGGGGTAATCTTGGGCTTGCTGGGATTGATGGGGTTGGCAGGGATTCTTTAGGATCAGTGGTTTTTCTCTTTTTAGCCCATGAAGGGTTGAAAACTATCAACAGGATGGAAGGCCTGCCTATCCTCTACGCCTTGAAGTGGGCTTATGCTTTGGGGTGGTGCAAGGTTATCTGTGAGTCTGATTCTTAGGTTTTGATCAATTTGCTTCATGAAAAGAAGATTTCTGATGTTAGCTGGTAGTTAGCTGTGGTGGTGCAATAGATATTGCAGGTTATCTCTTTGATGGAGACAATGTCTTTTGTCCATATTCTAAGGGAATGGAATAGGGCAGCTGATTTTCTGGCCAAATGGGCATCAGAGAATATAGATGGTTGGAAGATTGATGGGTGGGAGCAAGTTTCCCATGAGTTATGTTAGGATTTGGAGAGGATTCTTGCTAAGGATGGGAGTGGTATTGGGGAAGGTTGATTTTGTTTCTAGCTTTTTTGGTGGTTTTTGTTGGTTCCTAGGGTTAGGCCCTTTATTGTTATGTGATGCTCTATTCTGATTATCAATAAAGTTTTTACCCCTTTTTTTGAAAAAAATATTATTATTATTATATAATATATATAGTATATAATATATAATATATAATATTATATAATATAATATTATTATTATATAATATAATATTATTATTATATAATATAATATTATTATTATATAATATAATATTTATATTAAATAATATTATATTATAATATTTACAAAATGGTGGGCTCCACAATATGACGTAAATTCATTAAAAAATTCATTGCACCATTGACTTGCATGTGCGTGAAGGAGATAAAGTGGGTAAGTGGGCAAAGTGGAAAAGTATTAATGTTCCCACGAAGTAAATTCATTAAAAATTTCATTGCACTGCTGACCCGCATGTGCTGAAGGAGATAAAGTGGGTAAGTGGGCAAAGTGATAAAAAATATTAATGTCCCTGCATTACCGTAGAGTAGGAGGAAGTGGGTGCATAGGTATGCGGGGTGAGGGAATGGAGAGTAAAAAAGAAAAAATAATAAAGTGCAGTCTTGATTTTAATTTTTTTGCCCTCCCGCAAAGAGGAAAAATAAAAATTATAATATTATATAATAATATAATATTATAATGTATTTAATATTATATAATAATATAATATTATAATATATTTAATATTATATTATATTATATTATATAAACATACTTTAAAAACCTCATTGAAACCTTATTTTTCAGGCTGCAGCTCACCAAAACGGAGAAGTGAAAGGCGAATACCAGTGATGAAAAGTTTGGATGAGCCAAAACCAATAGCGAAGGGAAAAGCAACAAAAAATGACTTATAATGTCTCTTTGTTATATGACTCTCCTTGGAATGTCTTGGCTTTACATTGACATGGATTTCACTAACCGATAAATTATTTTTCTTTTTATGTGTCCAACTCTGTACATCTTTGTTCTTCTGACCTAACTTATTATGGTTGGCTGAAACCTTTATAGAAACAACAAAAACAAATATTATGCCCACACTCTCAATAGATTTTTACCCTACATAAGTCCAGATCTAAAATCAAGGCTTGTTTCACTTGTCACTTTCCTATTTAGATTCTTCCACAAGGTTATGTCCAGCTTCAATAATAGGATCAATTTTGATCTTTGAATAGATTCCATTGACCAATTTTGCTATGACGCTCTTCTTTTGGATAGCAATATTATTGTCATTAGACTGGTGTACTTTGAATGTTTGTGAAACTTTTGAACTTATTCTATGCTTACTACTTGAAATAGTTTACATGATGTTTCATCATCAGCTCTTAAAGTTGTAGTTTCGCTAAGGAATATTTCATTCTTTACGAGTTTAAAGAAAACATTTTTACATGTATTGAATTACATTTAAGGTATGGTCAGTTAGAAGGTGTCTTTTCATTGGTCTATTTACTATAGGAGAAAATTAAATGGGTGTTTGAGTTTATTGGAATGTTAAAGTTTATATTTGTAATAACGTTATCTTAGTGATTTATAATGTAGTTAAATATTTATTTAGTTCTTGTGATTTATAATCTAGAGTTGCAAATAATCCCCATTGCAGATGTAGAGGGTATTAGGTTGAGGGTAGAATTATCACAGGATAGCAATATTTTGTTCACATTGAGCAATTTTATTATTGTAGTATAAAATGGGAAAAGTTAGAAGAGGAATCTAATCACTTTATTTTTTGATTGTGGACAGGTACAAAGCAAGGAGAAAATGAAAAACCAGTGCCTTACTAGATACATTTATAGGCCACATCATGTGCAACAATGGCATCACTGAAGACATGCATTCACATTGATGGCTTTTTAGTTTTAGTTTTAGTTTTTTTCTATTTTAAAAGTATAATAAATTAACAGTTTGCACACTGCGAAAAATTTTGTATTCAAAACTCTATATATGAAGTTCTTTGTAACATATTTTATATAAATAAATTATTTTTCAATGTTGTTTCAATCCTTTGAGCAAATTTGTTTAAGTTTTATGATTGTTTCACTTTAATTTTTCCAGTATAACATAAGAGATTTAAAGTTTTATATCTTTCAATAATAACAAAATTTTCTTGGTTTGCAATTTCATAGGAGTTTACATACACATATGAAAGTATTAGTTCATAAATGACTAAAATGGCTAAATAAATGACTAAACCATGACTAAATAAATGACTACCATGACTAAATAAATGACTACCATGAATAAATAAATTACTACCACAATTAAATAAATTACCAGTTAACAACAATCAATGACTAAATTAATGACTAAATATACTACCAAATTGATCAATCAAAACAACCAATAAATGACTAAAATTGGTTTAGTCATAAATTTGGTCGCGTTATAAATGACTGGCAATAAACTACTAATGGTCATGTGACCAAGCTAATGGTCATGTGACCAATTTTTAGTAATTTTTTTAGTCATTTATTTATGTTTTTGTACTAGTGTATGGAGGGATTTTCAACTTGTGCTAGAGTCTCCTCATTACTACATCCCACTCTGTAAACTTTTTATTGCTGCAATATGGTTCACCAACTCTAGAGTTGAAAATTTCCACTATGCTTACCTCAATCTTGTTTAGTAGCGATTGCTTTGTCATTTCTTCCTCCTGGAAAATATGTTTATTTCTTTCCTTCCATATCTCCCAAATAAGTATTGAAGGGCTTGTGATCCAAAGGCTCTTAAACATTGCATTTTTGTGAAGGACTGGCCAACTACCTAGCATGTTCAATAAGTTGTTTGGGAGTACGATTTTCCTTTTCATCTTGGCACAAAGCCAATGCCAACAAATTTTTGTGAATGGGCAGGTTAGAAAAAGATGATCCCTTATTTCCTTATCCTATTTACATAAAATGCACCTAGATGGGCCATTATATACCATTCTCATGAACCTATCAGTTTGTGAGAACATGACCTTGAGACCTTGCCCATGTAAATAAGCCAGCCTTCATGAGACAATCTTTATTCCAACATAGGTTGGTGGTCAGCCTTGATTCCCTTCCTCTATTGCCAACCATTGTTTTGTACCCATCCTTTGCATTATTTATCAGTTTGTGAGAACATGACCTTGAGACGTTGCCCATGTAAACAAGCTAGCCTTCGGGAGAGTCTTTATTCCAACATAGGTTGGTGGTCAACCTTGATTCCCTTCCTCTATTTCCAACCATTATTTTGTACCCATCCTTTGCATTATAGTTCCCTGTTGGAGAAGCATTCCATCTTAGCTTATCTTGATCATGTCTTATGCAAATAGGTTGACTCCCCATAGCCGCTTCAAAAGCTTCAACTATCCTGATATCCAATCCCAGAGTTCTTATGCTCTTCCAATAATATTTGTAGCCACCATTTTCCATTAAAACTATCATGTAATCTCTAACCTTATCTCCTCTTAACTGTTTTGTGGTATTCTTTACTTGTGCCAAATCAACTTTGTAGGCTAGTTTGTGGTAATCTTCCCAGGAGTCTTCCCAAAATAGTGTTGATTGCCCATCCTTAATTTCCCATGTCAAATGATCTAGTATCAACTCTCTACTATTTTTGAGAAAGTTCCATATCCTTGAGTCACTTGGAAGTGTTTTGGTTGTGAAAATACTGCTTCGTCATCATCCAAGTATTTGTCTCTTAATATTTTAACCCATTTGAGATCTTGATTTATATACATTGACCAAACTAACTTTGCTCCTAATGCTTTATTTTACAAAAGAAGGTTCTTTAATCTTGCACCATCAGCTTCTTTCCTCTCACAGATCTTCTTTGTATTGATCGGAATTGCCTTGCCAAAAGAATTTCTTCATTTTTTGGTTGAGCTCTTTATTGGCACCAACAGACAAAGGGAGACAAGATATCATATAAATTGGGATTGTCATGATTACTGATTTGAGCATAGTGAGTCTTCCAACCCAAGATAGCCACCCGCTCTTCCAAGATGCCAAATTGTTTTTAACCTTATCCACCAAGGGATCCCAAATTTTCTAGGCTACGGTCCCTTAGCTAGAGGTAGCACCAAGTATTTACACAAAAGTTTACCTTTTCTGAATTTTAGAGTTCTTAGGATTTGAGTTTCTTTACCTATACTTGTATTGAAAAAGAATACTTTTGACTTTTTCTTGCTCACTTCTTGGCTCGATGGTAGTGAGTATTTATCCAAAATGTTTTTGAAACTTCTTGCCTCTCTTTCTTGAGTAGAGCCAAACAACATATTATCATTAGCAAATTGTTGATGTGTAATCACTGGCATACCTCTTGTTATTTGGATGTTGTCCACGCATCCATCTCACTAGGCCTTGAAGAATGATCTCCCAAGTGCTTCAACCATAATTATAAATAAGAAGGGAGACATGGGATCCCCTTGTCTTAGACCCAGGGAAGCATTAAAAAAACCTTTTGGAGAACTATTTAGCAATACTGAATACCTAGGACAAGCTATCCAATCAAAGATCCAATTTAACCAACCTCTACTAAAGCCAAATGCTTCCATAACTTTGAACAAAAATCTCCAATTCATTTTATCATAGGCTTTCCTTATGTCTAACTTAATCATCATTGATTTTTTTGTCTTTTGAATTGAATGAATCGCTTCTTGGGTGATTATAACACCATCCAATATTGACCTACCAAGGACAAATCCCATTTTCTCTTCTGAAATTATATCCGATAAGATCTTCTTTACCCGATTTTCCACTGATTTTGCTAAGATCTTGTAAATTGTGTTACAAAGCGTAATTGGTTTGTATTCCTCTAAGGTTTTTGGTTTCTCCTTCTTGGGTATTAGTGTTCTGAAGGTGTTGTTAACTTCCTTAAGTACCTTTCCTGAGCTTCTAGAGTCCTCAATAGCCTCAACCACTTCTTTTCCTATTATATCCCAAAATTTATGATAGAAGGCCATACGAAACCCATTAGGGCCAGGGGCCTTGTTTGGATGTAGTTGGAAA
Source organism: Sequoia sempervirens (assembly GCA_007258455.2). Lineage (NCBI taxonomy): Eukaryota > Viridiplantae > Streptophyta > Pinopsida > Cupressales > Cupressaceae > Sequoia > Sequoia sempervirens. Next base: position 1,252,105,517 of record VDFB02271358.1, on the reverse strand, counting down.
ATAGCCTCTTTCATTTCTTTCTTTGTGAATTTTCTATTCAACATTTCATTTTGAACTTTAGATACTAGGCTAGGGATACAACCAAGGAACTGTTGTTGTTTGCTCAATTTGGTTCCACTCCAATCATTCAAGAGAATTTGAAAGTAATCCATAGGGGAAATCTTGATGTCTTTTATCTTATCCAGGGTTCTATTGTTGGGTGTCTTGATGCTTGCTATCCTATTGATTTCCCTTCGCACTTTGGTAGAATTATGGAAGAATTTTGTATTCTTGTCCCCAACCTTTAACCATAACTCTCTAGATTTATTTGTCCAAAAGATCTCTTCCTTGGCCAATATATCACCAATTTTGTTCAACAATTATTTTTCTTGAATAAAGCTATTGTTATCCATCCCGTTCCTTAACACTTTTTCATTCAAATCCCTCAACTCCTCTTCCATTTTTCTCTTCTCTTCAAAAATGTTCTTGAAGCTATCTTTGTTCCAAATTTTAAAATTTTGTTTGATCAACTTCAATTTAGCAACTACATTAAACATTTTGGAGCCTCCTAGATTATATTTTGACCATCACTTCCTTATGAGATCTAGAAAATGTGGATCCTTCAACCAAATGTTCTCAAATTTAAAAGGGCATCTTATTGGTCTTCTTTCCCCCGTTATTTCCATCAAAGCAGGGAAATGATCAGAGCCTGAAGCGGGCATGATCCTACACTCCATTATGAAGGGAAAAATGCTCATATCACCCTTGAGCAAGAACCTATCCAATTTTTTAGCTACATTGCAAAAACCTTTATGTCTATTTTTCCAAGTGTATTGACCATTAACCATTTGTATCTCTATCAACATGTCTCTTTCTACAAAATTTTCAAAGTCAATTTGTGATTGCATCTTTCTTCCTATACCACCCATTTTGTTTGTTGCCCTTAAGATGACATTGAAACCCCCCCAGAAGAAAAAAATTAAATGTAGGATTACTGCAGACTATGTCTAGTTCATGCCACGTTTCTCTCTTTTGAATACAAGTAATTGGACCATGAATATTAATAAGAAAAAAACGCAAATAAGAAGCAAGACTCCTTACCTTACATACAACCCAGTACTTTCTTGAAGCAACTTCTTCAACTAACACATTTTGAGGTCTCCACAAGGTTTAGAGTGCACCTGAAGGTCCCTCAACATTTACCCCCAACATTTTCCACAACTTCATTCTTTTACCAAAATGCTCCTTCTCTTGAACATTCACCTAGTTTAGTTTCCTGAAGCTGACATATTTCAGCCTGAAAAGATTCTAGTTGGTGTTGGAAGAGGCACTTTTTTTTAGGGGTGTTTAAGCCCCTAACATTCCAGGTTAAGATTTTCATTGTTGTTCAGGAAAGGGCTTGCCTTTCCCTATTTTCAACATTTCATTAATATTTAGTTGCCTGTTGGCCTCACCATCCCACTTGAGCTTCTCCTGATTAGGTATTCTTCCTCTTTTCTTACTCTCTCCACAATCTAGGGAGGTCTTAGTTGCTTCCTTCTGTAAATGCCCAGACCACCAAACTCTAATTGATTTGGGGGTATTTTCTTGCTTGATTTAATTATTAATATGATAAAATCAAATAATTAAATGAAGCAAAATGGAGCAATTATTTATTTTAAAGGAAGCAAAATGAATAATTAAATAATTAAAAATAATTATTTAATTATAGAAGAAGGTGGGGTGTTAAAATATTAAATAATTAAAAACAATTATTTAATAAGAGAAAGAGGGAAATGACAAATAATTAAATAAAAATTATGGAGAAAAGAAAGTGATAAATAATTAAATAAATATATATATATATAATTATGGAGAAAAAAGACTAATGAATAATTAAATAATTAAAATAATTATTTTATTATAAAGAAAAATGGAAATAAATAATTAAATAAATAAAATTTATTTAATTAAAGATAGAAAAGATCATTAGTGACATCATTTAAAAAAATGATATTTATTTAAATTAATCAAAAGAGGAATAAGGATATAATGAATTAATTAAATAATTCTTTAAATAATTAAGAATTATTTGATTAATGGAAGAAAATGACATTAGGAAATAATTAAATAATTATTATTTAATTATGCATGGAAGAAGGTGAATTAGTGATAAAATGTTGCTTGCAAGTTCTAGACATTTTTTAGTGTCTACACCTCTTGAATTTGAATCAGTATAACATTTTAAAGAAAATTCACAATTTGCATCATAAAAGAGACCAACATTAAGAATACCTTTAACATATCTTAAAATTCTTTTTGCAACTTTGAAATGAGTTTGTCGTGGTATAGACATGTATCTAGAAACTAAACCAACACTATAAGAAATATTAGGTCCAGTAAGAGTAAGTAATTTCAACTTCGAACTAATTGCCTATATAAAGTAGGATCAACAAATAGAGTTTTCATATCAACCATTAATTTATTTCCTAATTCACAAGGAGTAGAAACATAATTTGCATAATTCATTTTAAATTTATCTAAGAAATCTTAAGCATATTTACATTGAGAAAGGAAAATACCTTTATGTGTTTGCCAAATTTGCAACCCAAAAAATAATGTAATAATCCTAAATCAATCATTTGAAATTGATTAGAGTTTAGACTTAATATGACAAATCAAATTGCTTGAATTAGAAGTGATAATCAAATCATCAACACATAAAATAATAATCATAGTATCATTTTTACTATGTTTAATATATAAATTTGAATAATTTTTACTTCTAATAATAAAACCTTGAGATGTAAAGAAAACATTAATTTTAGAATACCATTCTCTAGGAGATTATTTTAAATCATTAATTGATTTCTTTAAGATTTACAAACAAGGTGTTCATTGCCTTATTTAATAAAACCCAAAGGTTGTGACATATAAATTTCTTCATGTAAACCACCATTTAAGAATACACTTTTACATCCATTTGATGAATAGGCCAATGAATATGAGAAGCTAAAGCAAGAAATAATTTAATAGTTGGCATCTTAGCTATTGGAGCAAATATTTCATTATAATCCAGGGCTTCCACTTGGGAGAAGCCTCTAACAACTAATCTAGCCTTAGCAAATGAAATATTGAGAATGATCATACAATAAAGCAAGCTTGCGTGATAAAATACTAGCACAATCTATGCATCAAAGACAACTAAGGAACTTAAGGGATGGGCTACATACTTCATTGAGGAACTTAATATTTTAGAAACTATATGAGAAGGTGACCCTCAAATTAGAACAAAAAGTGAGACAATTAAGGCACTTAAGAGATGGGCTAAATACTTCACCGAGGAACTTAATATTTCAAAAATCAACTGAGAAGGTGACCCTCAAATTAGAACAAAAAGTGAGACAACTACTTGGCATGTGCTAAATGCCTAAACCCTAAGGTTTTAGACTTAGGAAATTCATGTAAGAAACCCTAGTTCTAGAAAAAGTCATTACTGCAAGTTGCATGAGTTTAGTTAATAAGATTCAATACAAATGCCAAATGTCTATTCTTGAGAACTCTTTTTCCAATTGCAATCAAATCGAAAGACAACTCAACAACTTTTCATATTGTCAATTAATGTTAAGGTTGCATTAAAACCAATTATGATCACAAAGCTTTGAAATTCATGCTAGTGAGTGTTTTCTAGTGTGCATGTCGTGTCAAATAGCACATGCTAAATTCAAGCCTAGAATCATAAGCTTACACAAACCAAAAGCACCTCATAAGTATTCTTAGCAATTAAAAACGACAACCTTGAAGAAAACTTGATAACATTGTAAAATAGAGAAAAGTAGTTTTTTTTTTTTTTTGAAAGTTGAGTAAAGAGTTCTTGAATTTTAGTTATAGGTGTTTGCAATTTGACATGTGTTTGATAGAAGTCATCATGGACCGAATAAAATCTATTTACAAAATAAAACACTCATTGAGGCAAAGGGCTTGATCAATAACAATAAGATAAGAACTTTCAATAAAGCTAAACAATATCAAGTCTTATGCTTTAGCTCTTGCTCAGCCAAAACTAGTTGTTCCTAATATCAGACAATAGAAGAAGGGCCACAACATAGATTCAACATTGGTCTTCGATTCTACAAATAATATTTTTGACCTGGTACTATCAAATAATCCCAAGATTCTTAGAGAGGCACATGCACAAATGCTCAAAAATATTGAAGTAGGAGATTCAAACAACTTTGGAGTTAGGTTATTGAGCTTAGTGCTTGCACAATATATGGTTCCAATGATTCACCCATGTCTTGAATTGGTAGATATTTGTGTATAACACTACAACCCAAGTAATAAGACCATTGCAGGGAGGGAGCTCAACATAGTCATTGATGCAGGTATAGTAAGGGAGATGTTGCAAATAGAATGAAAGGAATAATAAATGAAATAAACTAAATAAATGGAAATATTAATTCAAGAGCAATTGTTTAAAGGAAAATATTACCATCAAGATGAGAATCATGAGCAAGCACACCAACATCCAAGAGGAGACATAAGATTTTGTAACGAGGAAAAAATAAAGAAAAACCCCCAATATTATGAAGACGGCATAAAGCATAAAGACGATTACAAAGATAGAAAGAGAGAGAGAACTCAAGCATAGAATGCTTCATACGAAGAATGGAAGAAGCACCTCAAATAAATAGAGGTGAGAAAGGAGTTGCATAAGTAACTTTCATGTTTGTGCATGCCACCTTTCATCCTATGTGTATGCAAAATGTCAAGATCCTCATAAGGAGGAGGCTACACCTAAGCATTAATATTCATCCAAAAAAGAATTATAAAAATGAGTCACACATGCGTGAGAATACTCAAATAAGACAAAAGACTTGTAGGGATTCCTTTGAAACATTCTTACAAGTATTTAAATAATATAAATTAATAAATAATCTTCACATAAGTAAAGATTAATTTCTAACACCCTCCCTTGAGCTTTACTTGGGGAGTTTACATCAAACCCTTCAATGGATTGTAATCCTATATTTTTACAATGATGGAGAAATTTATCTTTACAAAGAGGTTTGGTGAGAATATCTGCAACTTGATCTTCACCTTTACAATAAAAAAGAGAAATTTGTTTGTCTTCAATTTTCTCTCTAATGAAATGATGTTGAAGAGCAATGTGCTTGGCCCTTGCATGAAAAATTAGATTCTTTGCCAAATAAATGATACTTTGATTATCACGATATAAGGGCATAGGATCCTTTTGAAGTAGACCCAAGTCTTCAAGTATTCTTCTCAACCATAGTGCTTCTTTAGATGTATTGGTACAACCTTTATATTATGCTTTTGTAGAGAAAAGCTAAGTATATTGGCGCTTCTTACTATTCCATGAGATTACACCTGATCCAACAAAGAAACAATAACCACAAGTGGATCTCTCGTCATTGGGATCACTTCTTAAATTTAAATTAGTATAACCTTTTAAAGAAAATTCACAATTTGCATCATAAAATAGACCAACATTAAGAGCACCTTTAACATATCTTAAAATTCTCTTTGCAACTTTAGAATGAGTTAGTTGTGTATGTATCTAGAAACTAAACCAACACTATAAGAAATATCAAGTCTAGTAAGAGTTAAGTAATTTAAAATTTCAATTAATTGCCTATATAAAGTAGGATCAACAAATAGAGTTTTCATATCAACCATTAATTTAGTTCTTAATTCACAAGGAGTAGAAACACAATTTGCATCATTCATTTTAAATTTATTTAAGAAATCTTAAGCATATTTATGTTGAGAAAGGAAAATACCTTTAGGTGTTTGCCAAATTTGCAACCTAAAAAATAATGTAATAATCCTAAATCAGTAATTTGAAATTGATTATTGAGTTTAGACTTACTATGACAAATTAAATTGTTAGAATTAGAAATAATCACAATACCATTATTACTATATTTAATATATAAATTTGGATCATTTTTACTGCAAATAAAACCTGTAAAGAAAACATTAATTTTAGAATACCATTCTCTTGGAGATTATTTTAAACCATTAATTGATTTCTTTAAAATTTGTAAACAAGGTGTTCATTACCTTCTTTAATAAAACCCATAGGTTGAGATATAAATTTCTTCATGTAAACCACCATTTAAGATGCACTTTTACATCCATTTGATGAATAGGCCAATGAATATGAGAAGTTCAAGCAAGAACTAATTTAATAGTTGTCATCTTAGCTATTCGAGCAAATGTTGTATTATAATCCAGGCCTTACACTTGGGAGAAGCCTCTAGCAACTAATCTAGCCTTAAATTTGTTAACCTCATTATTTGCATTGAACTTAGTTTTATACAACCATTTACATGAAACAAGATTTCATAAATTTGTCTCACCTCACGTGGTTGAGACACACATCCTCATCACTTGAGACACCTATTGCACGCATACTTGCCACTTGCTCACACTTTTGTCAAGTGAGCTCACAAGTGCCACACCTTTAGAGGGGGAGTTAGTCATTCAGTCCTATCTTCTCGCCTCCTCATCCTTGCCTCTATATGCAAGGTTGATCATTGTATTTTACGTACTCTTCATATTATATGATAGGCATCCTATTGTGCTCATCGTTTCACTTGTGGAAGGTTATCAATTCATGCTTTCCAATCTTTACATTCTTCAATAGATCATCATACCATTATTTACTTTCATTGTTCAAATATTGATCACAACTTTCAAATGATCATTTAAAAACCATCATCTATATAATAACTCATCCCACACAAAATCTAAAACAATAACTTTTGAACTCTTTAACGAGGATATAAAAATGTATTAATTTTTTTTTTTAAATTGATAAAAATCCTCTCTCGTAATGGTTTTAAAAATCTTTCCTTAAACAAATTTAGACTCATTAATAAAAATGTGGTTCTCGTCTGTTGGGCCACTCGGCTGGATCGCGGGGATACCCTTCTTGCATTAAAAGAACAAAATAAAAAAATGTCGTTCTGGTGTGAACAGAGAAGCAATTGACATGAAAGAAACCGTCCACGTGTCGGATCACGCGAGTTTTGATTTTATCGAGCAACTATGCGTGGAAGATATTTCTGGTGGATCAGGGAACCCAAGGGCGGTAAGTTTGACCCAGGGTTAACCAAAGAGGGTTAGCGTAGGTTAAATATTCGTGGCAGAACGAAGATTTGCTGTCATATTCGTTTTCCGAAGTCGTGGAAGAACCAAGAGGCGAGGTTTAGGGTTTTGGACGCCGACGGAACGTATTTAGATCTGTAAGCGCTTTCTTTCGCTATAAATAAACAGGCAATCACGAAAACCTTCGATAGTTTCCTTTCCCGGGTTAAGAAGTAACGCTAATCGAGTTTTTCTGAGAACGATTTGGTTAACTTTCCGAGGGTTTTTGTCTTGCCAGGGGTTTTACTTCGTTTTGCGAGGGTTTTGCAGCTTTTTTTTGGACGGCGGCTCATTGCGATAGGGTTTCGTTTAATTCGAGGGTTTTTGGTGTGATTTGCAGCGGGATTTTTTTTAGTAGGGAAAAAGAATGGCGGAAGCGTACTGGAGTAGATATGCAGGAGCTGATAGGGACGGCCGTTCTGCGGCTCTCGCTTCCGCTGCTAAGCGCCCTCGCCCGGAATACGGTATGTAAAAACGAGGCCGTTTTTAAATAAGACGAGTTGTAGTTTAAAAATTTGGTTATTCTACGTTTTTAAGGCTGGCGCGTTTTAAAAGAAGCGATTTGCATCTTGAGATTTTGGTTGGCATGGGGCTTTACGAATTGGCTTGTCGTTAGTTTTTAGATTGCATCTTAATTGTTGATGACAAGGCGATTTGCGGTTTTTTTAAGGTTTAGTGCGTTCGTTAATATTCGTTTTAAAGATTACTTGTTATGTACGTGAATTTTAGGCTTTCCGCTGTTGGTTAAATTCTGTGTGAATCGTAATCCTGGGTTTAAATATTATTTAGGGTTTTGTGTGCGCAGTGTGTTCCGTTTTAGGTTAAATATTAGGGTTTCTGCATCTTGTATGTTCCCGGTAGTATGGTTGGAGGCCGAACTGAGTAGCGCAGTGTTTATATTTCTTCCGTTGTTCGCTTTTGTTGCTATCATACAATGCGGGTTCTTATTTTATTAGGGTTTCGGCAGTAGACGCTTGACATAGTTCGAGGATATTGGCAGTTTCAGTATCATAATGTAAGGTCGTATTGAACGGGGCGGCATCGAACGGAACACGTTTGTTACGTTTTTTTAATGTTACGTGTATTTTACTGCGTGCGGATGTTTACACTCGATATCTGTATTTACCGCTCGAGATTTGTATTTACCAGAGGCCAATTTGGGCTGTACCATCTTCTCTTATGGAGGCGTAATAGCTTTTTGAATTTGAGTTTTAAAAGGATTTATTCGTTAAGGGTTGTGTAAATGGTGTAGCAGCAGATTGATTGGTCATATTGTTATTTATTCGTCAAGGGTTGTGTAAATGGTGTAGCAAGTAGCAACAGATTGACTGGTCATGTTGTTATTTATTCGTCCAAGGGGTTGTGTAAATGGTGTAGCAGCAGATTGATTGGTCATGTTGTTCGATTGGATGGATGAGGCTGATTTATTACGTCTTTGTAGAGTAGTGCGCTCTACTTGTAAATTAGACTTTTCAACCCTAGCACGTGACATCAAGGTTGAGAAACGGTTGTTTGGGGTTCTATTGTTTAATGGCAGAATTGCTTCAACTCTTTTATTAAGTTCCAGCTACTATTTTTCTTTTCTCTTGGCAACATCAAGGGAACTCCATAACAATATCCTTAAATCCAAGTCAAATCGGATCATGTTTGCCTATAGTCTGCTTAATGTGTTGAAATTGAAATGGCATCTCACCTTCCGTCTCTTTTGTGGGTTTTAGCGTTACTTACCTTGGGCATCTTTTTAACTTTTCGTGCACTAAGTGGAGTTGATTGTCCAGTTCTGAAAACAAGTCAAGCTCCAAGCTGCAGGGATGTAAGTGACGTCAGCCAAGCCCCAGAGTCCAGAGAATGCTATCTACGGGAACACTGAACTTATTATTGGTGTGCCTTAGTTTATTGTCTTCACTGGTTGTAATCCTTTTAAAAAAGCTTTTGATTAGTTCAAATGCTATTAATGTAGACAGAGAAAAAGCTGCTGTGAGAATGAAGCTTATTGTATGCCTCTTCCCAAATCTTTCGTCATATGAGTGATTTTTGATTGAAATTGGATCCTACGCCGATTTCTTTCCTCTTGAGGAGGCAGCAAAATAATATTGGATGAAACTTAGTCATTGTTCTGAACCACCGAAGTAATGGTGGTAACTGGTAACTCATAATATAAATAATTTAGTAATATAATAGATTGAAGTTAGCAAAACTATTCTATTCAGGATGAACTCCAATATTTAATCGTGGCAACTTATCATTATATGTCAGTTCAAAATGGGCCTCACTTGATAGTTCATGGTCGCAACGGTTTAGTGGTTTAAACTCCTCGAAGGAAATGTTTTCATTAGCCGAAATCCTTTAAATAGCCGAAATCCTTTAAAGGTGGGCAGAGTTGCAGACGTTGGGAAATGTTTTCATTAGTTTAAGGTGGGAGTCGCAGGCAAATATGAAATGTTTTCATTAGTTGAAATCATATTAAGGCGGGTAGAGCGACAGAAAGTAGCTTCTGAGGATGAAGCTAATCATGTTCCTTTTGTGCATTTTCTAACTCTCCAGGATGAACAAGTTCGTTTACTTTTCTCATATTTTCTAACTGTCGAGGATGTACAAGCTGCATAATCTAACTTCTTACATAGTTGTATTTTTTTTTGGGTATGGGTGCATAATTAGCACTCCATCTTGTACACATTTTCTAACTGTTGAGGATGTACAAGCTGCACAAATCTAATTTCTTACATAGTCTGATTATTTTTTTGGATAAAATTATATTCGTATTATGATCGCACTTTGTGTGGTTCAATGAGATAGACATGCTCACAGCTGGAGGTCGGGATGTTCCTGGGTATCTTCCTCGAGATGATCCTCGCCTTGATGAGAGGTCTCGCCGTTTGTTGAGGGAAACAGATCCACTCGGGCCTGCTTATGACAGATATGTGCGAAATGGGGTAATGGAAACCTAGTGACTAGTGATATTCAAGTGTTAATTCTTGCAAAAGCTTATAAACATAACTAATTTAAGTGTTGTCACTTGTACAGCTTCCATCGTATGGATCAAGTGGCTTAAGTGCAGGTGATCTTGGTGGTTTGAATGGAATGGGGCTGGGTAGGACAGTCGGTGGCGGTGTGCCTGCTTCCTACTCGGATGAACAACTTCTCATGTCACGCAGGATGGGTGTTGGAAGTGGGGATGCAGGCCTTCCAAGTAAGTCACCTGGGATGGGCTTCAAGGATAGCCAGGTTATGAGGGATCCAATGAGGAGGCCTGAAGAGCAACTTCCTCCCGATGCATCAAATACCCTGTTTGTTGAGGGATTGCCAACTACTTGTACTCGAAGAGAGGCAGCTCGTATCCTTTTGAAAATAGATGTCTGATTTAGAAATTGAAAACTGTGTGTAATTGATATTTTTTTGGTTATGTTTAATAGATGTCGGATACATTGATTGCAGTATATTATGTACGCATTATGGTTTCTCTTAACATATGTCATCAGACATTTTTCGCCCGTTTGTTGGTTTCAAGGAAGTCAGGCTTGTAAACAAGGAACCTAAACATGTGAGTGTTTATTTCAATGGTCATTGGTATCTCCTTGTAGGGAGCTTGAATTGTTTTAGTGACAGAATTCACCACGTGAATGCTTAGTATCTTAGTATCTTGACTGGTTATATTAATTCGAAACACATGAAGGCTAGTAGTTATATTCACTTTTTATTTTCTTAGCATCTTTACTGGTTATATTAACTCTGAGCACAAGCAGGTCAGTGGTTTTACTATTGTTAATACTTTGTGCTTGCTTAACCGATGGTTTCTTTGTCTTGATAAATCAGTCTGGAGGGGAGCCTCTTGTTCTATGTTTCGTGGACTTTATTAGTGCGAGTTGTGCAGCAACTGCCCTTGAAGCCTTGCAAGGTGTGACATTTTAAAAGACAAGCTGCGTGTTTCGAAAGGATTGAATTAATTGTTGTTAAATCTGTTCTGTGCTGCTGATTTTGTTGGTACGGTACAAAAAAGATGGCTTTGTTGTTACTGATGTTCCTGAGTAATTTGTTTGATCCGAGTTTCATTTTGTAATTCTTGCAGGTTACAAGTTTGATGAAAATGAGCGGGATTCGCCTTCTCTAAGGTTACAATTTGCAAGGTTCCCTGGCCCTAGGGGTGGGGGCGCTCGGTGGGGGAGCGCTGGTGGGGGCGCTCGTGATCGTGATGACTATCGCCGACGTTGATTTATATGTAAGAATATTATCGAACAATGCACCCCTGGATACCCTTGATATGTTTAGATAGTTTTGATTATTTATTCCTAAAATCAGATGGCTTTTTTGTATTATAGCTGGATGGTGAAATCTTCTGCATGTTTTATACCGAATGAATTACTTATTTTATGCATGTTTTATAGTGAATGCCTTATTTATCCTATGCATATTTTAAAACTGCCTTATTTTTATATGGGTTATAGTTTTCAATATGTTATAGATTTCAATCTGTATGAGCCATTCTTCTTCAATACTTCTCTGCTAATTGTCTGGTTTGCTGGGGAATATTACCAACAGATTTATATGAGTCTCACAATTGCACCTTTACCCTTCTTGCTTTTGCAGAACGGTATGCTGGTTGATGGAGCAGTTTTGAAGAAGGAATTACTAGATTTGGTCTATGTTCAGCATTTAATAACCACCTTAGTTACTCTTGAAGGTTGAGAGGAATGGTATTTTATCGGCCACTGTATTGAATCCACTAAATTTCAGATGGAATATTGGTGTGTTTTGGTAGAGAATGTTTTCTGTTGGGCACATTTGGAGCAAGATTTTTCCAGTATTTTAGACCTTTGGTTATTCTTAAACTTTTTAATTGACCACTAAATGTTTTTTCGGAATGTGTTGTCAAGTAGTGATTGTTATTTCCATGATTTTATTGTAAGGAAAAATAATGTCTTAGATTTCTGGCAATGTAACTGCCTTTTGAGCTGTGTTCGAAAACTAGTAAATGGACATGCTCTTTTTTTTTTTCCCGTAGTGCAGGATTTTCTGTTATTTGCAATTGGCTTCATTATTTTTTTATAGATATAAGATATTATGCGTTATCCCGTGAACGATTGAGGGGGTTGTATTTCGTGAAAATTAATTAGAGTACACATTCAGAATAATATGCCCTGTTAATGCCCTCCTTATGACTCCTTTGTTTGACATTGTTTTGGTTCCTCTTCAAAACGAGGGAAACCCAAGGCTGCGATGCCATGGAGGGGGCTCTTCTAAAATACCTTAGCGGGGAGTATTTTAAAGGTGGATGGTCTCATGAATTTTGTAGTCTGGTTTAAGCCAAAATTTACAAACTTCGATTAATTTGTGCTCTGGTATGCATGCATTAAACTGTAAAATCCAAAACTATATATAGAGGTAAGGTAAGCACATATCAGAAAAAGATCTGAACAATTATTTTTGTTTTAGTTTTAGACGATGGTCTACATACAGTGAGATTTGAGCCTGAGGATGGTCTCATGAATTTTTTAGTCTGATTTAAGCCAAAATTTACAAACTTTGACTAATTTGTGCTCTGGTATGCATATGCGTTAAACTCTAAAATGTAAAACTATATATATATAGAGGTAAGGTAAGCACAGATCAGAAAAAGATCCGAACAATTATTTTTGTTTTAGTTTTAGACGATGGGCTACATACAGTGAGATTTGAGCCTGACAAATCACTGACAAACCACCGTTGACAAGTTTCAGCCGACATTTAATGGTGAAACAGCTGTTCGATGGTAAAAACATGTAAAACCAGCTGTCAGATGGTAAAAGCATCTAAAATCTCACTTAAACACATAAAAACCAGATAAATATTGATTTTGACAACTGTCAATTAACACATAAAAGCCAGATAAATATTGATTTGACAACTAGATTTTTTTTCAATTTGGTGTTGACCTTTTTTACAACTGTCACAACACATAAAAACCAGATAAATATTGATTTTGACAACTGTCACTTAACACATAAAAGCCAGATAAATATTGATTTGACAACTGGATTTTTTTTCAATTTGGTGTCAACCTTTTTTTTTTTTTTACAACTGTCGCAACACATAAAAACCAGATAAATATTGATTTTGACAACTGGCACTAAACACATAAAAGCCAGATAAATATTGATTTGACAACTGGATTTTTTTTCAATTTGGTGTCAATTTTTTTTTTTTTTTAATGACTGTCACAACACATAAAAACCAGATAAATATTGATTTTGACAACTGTCACTTAACACATAAAAGCCAGATAAATATTGATTTGACAACTGGATTTTTTTTCAATTTGGTGGCAATCTTTTTTTTTGTTTGGGTGACTGTCAACACATAAAAGATAAATATTGATTTGACGATTGGATTTTTTTTCAATTTAGTGGCAATGTTCTTTGACAATTGCCACCTAACATATAAAAGTCAGATAAATATTGATTTGTATTTTATTGTCTTTATATTTTAAATTTATATGCAAATATATCTTTATCAGATAATTAAAGTAAGATTTGTTTAAATTTATCTCATTCTATTATTCAATATTTATTAACTATTTAATCCAGTCATCTTCAACATTTATTAACTGTTTAATCCAGTCATCTCCAACATTTATTAACTGTTTAATCCAGTCATCTCCAATAACATGCACTCTTTTTAACATTTTAACATATATATAGTTTTATTGACATATGTATAATTTTTTATTTGACACTCTTTTACCATATTAACATATGTATGGTTATGGTTTTTTTATTAGCCTAATCCTTGAACCTTCTCTAGGTGCAAGTGCCTCTATTCTATGAAAATAGTGCCTTATGGGCGCTGAGGAGTTGGATTAGGAAACGGCAGGACAGCAGGTATAATATTATTATGGTGGGCGATAGCGGTTGAGTCATTTTGACGATAAGTTGTCTCGTATAAATATATTGAGAAGTTGAATTACAATAAGAATCAAAGAAGTACGACCATGCGAAGTTTAAATATATGTTTTAATATGACCATGAGGAGTTAAAAATCTAACATTATTTTAATCCTAATCATAACTAACCCTAAATCTAATTGGTCTCTATATACCTCATTATATCCTAACCCTAATTGGACTCGTAACCATAACCCTAATTGGACTTTTAACCATAGTCCTAATTAAATTCTAAGATTAAATTAGACTTAGGGTTAGGATTCAACTAAGGTTAGAATTTAATTAGGACTATGGTTAGAGTCTAATTGGGTTAGGGCTACAAATAGGGCTAGGATTAGGGTATAATTTAAACCTTTAACATTAACACTATTTCAATTGTAACTATAACCCTAACCCTAACTGCATGCTATGTACATTAGCCCTAATTAAATCTAAACTCTAGTTGTACCTTAACCTTGAATGAATCCTAAACATAAACTTGACCCTTATTAAACCCTAACCAAATAGATATATAATTGAACCCTAATACTAACCTTAATTGAACAATATCCTTAATTAGATTGCAACCACAATTAGACTTAAAATCTAACCCTAATTTAATCCAAACCCTAGTTGAACTCTAACCCTAATTGTGATCACTATTTTAATTCTAATTGTAACTAACCCCAAAACTAATTGGTCTCTATCCCTCATTATACCATAACCCTAATCCTAATTGTAGCCCTAACCCTAATTAGACTCTAACCATAGTCCTAATTAAATTCTAAGATTAAATTAGTGTAAGGGTTAATGTTAGGGTTAAGATTAAATTAGTGAAAATTTAGTGTTAAGAGTTCAATTAGGCTTTGGGTTAGATTTCAACTAAGGTTAGAATTTAATTAGGACTATGGTTAGATTCTAATTGCGGTTAGGGCAATTAGGGCTAGGATTAGGGTATAATAATCTTAACCCTAACATTAACCCTAATCTTAACCCTATTTCAACCGTAACTATAACCCTAACCCTAGCCCCAAGCTTTATCATAGAAACCTCACCCTAACCCTAATTGCATGTTAATGTAAATTAGCCCTAATCAAATCTTAACCCTAGTTATACCTTAACCTTGAATGCATCCTAACCATAAACCTAACCCTTATTAAACCCTAACCAAATAGATCCATAATTGAACCCTAATACTAACCCTAATTGAACAATATCCATAATTAGAATGGAACCATAATTAGAATTAAAATCTAACTCTAATTTAACCCAAACCCTAACCCTAATTGTAAACACTATTTTAATCCTAACCATAACTAACCCTAAACCTAATTGGTCTCTATCCCTCATTATACCATAACCTTAGCCCTAATTGTAGCCCTAACCCTAATTAGACTCTAACCATAGTCCTAATTAAATTCTAAGATTAAATTAGTGTAAGAGTAATGTTAGGGTTAAGATTAAATTAGTGAAAATTTAGGGTTAGAGTTCAATTAGGCTTAGGGTTAGGGTTCAACTAAGGTTAGAATGTAATTAGGACTATGGTTAGAGTCTAATTGCGATTAGGGCTACAATTAGGGTTAGGGTATAATAATCTTCACCCTAACATGAACCCTAATCTTAACCCTAGAACATTAACCCTATTTCAACCATAACTATAACCCTAACCTTAACCCCAAGCTTTATCATAGAAATCTCACCCTAACCCTAATTACATGCTAATGTACATTAGCCCTAATTAAATCTTAACCCTAGTTGTGCCTTTACCCTAAATGAATCCTAACCATAAACTTGACCCTTATTAAACTTTAACCAAATAGATCCATAATTGAACCCTTATACTAACCCTAATTGAACAATATCCATAATTAGACTGTAACCATAATTATAATTAAATTCTAACCCTAATTTAACCCAAACCCTAATTGAACTATAACCCTAATTGTAAACGCTATTTTAATCCTAACCATAATTGGATCCTAACCCTAACACTAACCTTACACTAATTGAACCTTAACTGCAATCCTAACTTAAATTTAATTCTAATTGAATCCTAACGCTAATTGAATCTTACACTAATAATCTTAATTTAGTTGGATTTATTGAAGAATATTGCATGGTGGACATGAATGGAGACACTAATTGAATCCTAATTATATCTCTCAGTGTTTTTTCTCAATATTGTTCATATCAACAAATATGACATCAAATATGAATCTTAAACCTAACCTTGATCATAACCCTAACACTATCCTTACACTAATTGAACCCTATTTACATCTCTTGGTGTTTTTCTCAATATTGTTCATATCAACAAATATGAATCTTACACCTAACCTTGATCATAACCCTATTTGAAACCCAACTATAACACTAACCCCAAGATTTATAATAGAATCCTACCCTAATTGAACCCTAAACCTAAGACTAATCCTAGTCCTAACCCTTACCCTAACTCTCAGCCTGATTGAACCCTAACCCTAACACTAATCATAACCTTATTTGAACCCTAATCGTAATTGAATCCTAACACTTTCCATAGTTAAACTCTAATTGAACAATAACACTTTAAAACCCTAGTTATGACCCTTATTGAATCATAGTTGTAACCCTAATTCAACCTTAATTAAACTCTAATTGCACCCAAACCCTAATACTAACTCTAATTAAACCTTAATAAGACTTACTGTAGTTAAACTCTAATTCAACAATTACACTTTTTAACCCTAGTCATAACACTAATTGAATCCTAGTTGAAACCCTAACTCAACCTTAATTAAATATTAATTGCACCCAAACCCTAATTCATCTCTCATTGAACCTGTAGACATGTAAAATGTATTGATTGACATTGGACATCTGATCCTGACTACTAACATCATTTCATCTTGAATCATCCTTCGGTTGAACCATTTAATCAAATGTCTTTATTTGATTAAATTCATCAATATTCCTCTCTTAATTAAATAAATCAGTTATCTAATTAAGTCATCTTTTCTCGATAATTAAATTAACCATTTTGATCTAATTATCCTATTTAATTAAATAAATAATTTTATTTGATTAAATATCTAAAGTCTATCTATTAAATTAAATAAATCAAAACCTTATTTAGTTTAATCTAACATCATCTCTTTTAATTAAATAAATCAAAAGTCATCATTTAATTCATCCTTTTATCACATTCTTCTCATATTTGATTTAAATAAATCCACAAATTTAAGTCAAATAGGTCACATCATTTAATTCCTTCATTAAATTAACTTTGATTAATTTAATCTCTTCTCATGTCCCATCCTACATCTTTTACCACTTGCACATGAAAATAGAGTTATTTGATTTATTTAATCTCTATTTTCCTCAACAAGGCATCTTTTAAGGAATATTCCTCAAATTTGAATTAAAAATCCAAGTGGACTTTGTCCTTCCAACAAGGCATTTACTCCTCTTACAAAGACCTTTTTCCTTGAGCCAAGTGGCATTCAATGCACATTCTTTCCCTCTTGCATGTCATTTCAACAAATTCAAAATTCAAATATATGCATTTATTGACACATTCTTCAAAACTTGCACATCCTCCATCCATTCACCCATTGACAAGTGGCATTTTGTCATTGGCTAATTCTTAGTCCCACATTGATCTATTTTGGACATTCATCCATCTTCTCATTCTATAAAGAAGAGGCTAATCTCCTCATTTCATCATTCACAATTTGAGTAAACTTATTATGCTCAAATATTTAGCAATCTTCACCCATATTTTCAAATCTGTAGTTAGGTTATGCAAATTTTTGTTTTGAAGCACTCATCATTCTTCATCAAAGTGGATCATTCATCAACATTCATCAAACTTGCATCATAGGAGTTGGGAAAGGGCCAATTTTCACATCAAATTGGCACCAATTCCCCCATGGAATCAAGAGTTTGCATTGTCTTCAATAGGATTTAGCTTGTTTTCTTGTTCTTTCATTTCATTCTTGCTTCATTTCTTATTTTAAACTTTGCTAATGGATTTCATGAGGAATCCTTGTTCTTACTTGCATATGATCTCCTAATGTATTATTTGGTTGTGTTTTGCAGGTATTTGGATTGGGGTTCGACATTTTGGCGCTAAAAGGAGGGCAATCTCACATTTTAATCATGTTTTTTGTCAAAATTCTGCATTTTTCTTTGTCTACAGGCTTAGCGTTGTTGTTCAACACTGCTGGTTCTCCAGCGTCGCTATATAGGACCGCTGACAATTCAAACTACGACGCCTCAGTCTTCCCACCCAGAAATTTGAATTCCAAACTACGCCGTTGAACCTGTTTGACCCGCAGGAATCTTTCAAAAACTCAAATTGCACCGCTGGACAAAAATGCGACGCATTCATGCTCACTGGCTTGACTGCAAAGCAACGTTGACTAGCAAGCGACGCTATATAGCACCGTTGGGGAAATCAAATTGCGACGCCTTCGTGGATTGCACCGCTGGAGGTGAGTATGAAGTGAAATTTAATTTGTAGCATGTGCTTTTTTTCAAATTATGGTTGTTCAGTCTATTTTTGTCTTTTTGACCTCTCTTTTGTAGAATATAATTTTTTTTTTTTGTAGGTTGGATTGATCAAAGACGAAAAAGAAGAGAAGCATGATGATGTCATTTCATAAAAACAAGTGTTTTTAAACACTCTAGTGTTTGTTTAACATTTTTGGAGGATTCATTATTCCTCTTAAGGAAAAAATTGTCATCTTTTTATGCTTAGGATCTACTAATTTCGTTTGGGCTTTAAAAAGAACTTTTGAATTCTTGTTACAAAAAGGCTTAAAAAGAACATTAGGACTCAAATTTACTAAAGTTTATTTTGGGATTAAAAATTGAACAAGGCAAATTGTCACACTTACTTTGGTGCTTTTAAAACAAACTCACAATTGCTTTGAAAGGTTAAAATGAACATGTGCAACTTTGTTTTTGTGATTACTTACTTAAACTAACATCATCGAAAAGGATGTATGCGCTTCTCTCGCATTTTACAGCGATCTTGAGAATCAAAAGACCTTTTTTGTGATCTTAGATTTGAGATAAAGTAATCACCTCCACACTTCATTTTGGGAACTAAAATTGAATGAAGCTTGCGAGTGTGAGTTAGGTATATCGCGTGTGTTCTCCCTTTTTTTCTAAACGAAGGTCAATCGAACTACGGATGTGCTTGCTCACTATTGTTTACCTTTAGAGGGGCCTGCCTAAGAGACACATTCGAAAGGAGAACTTGAAGGCAACTCCAATCGGTTTTTCATTCGGGCCGGTATATAAATGGATAAGACTAAACTGTCAAGTCCTCATGGTATGTAGGCCTTAACCGTACAGTTTCTTTCAGAATGGGGTACTACCGTAAAAAGTATAAGAGCCCCTAGTAGGATTGATCAAAGCCTTTAGTGGCTTGCTGGACGCTCGCAAGGTGCCATGTCCCTGATGTCCCGTCATTAAGAACCTTGTTTGTAGTAGCCAACCAGTCCATCCAATGAGTTTATCAAAGTGGTGCATTCGAACTTAGATTCCAATAAGTTACTTGCCATGTACGATCTTGGTTAAAGTATAGAGGTTAAGACTTCATTCTTAACATACCTTTATACTCTTCTTAGTTGCATGTAAAATCATCTCTTCTACTACGAAGGGCATGAGGCAAGCCCACCAAGAAAAACGTACCAATTGAGCTAGGATGTTATATTGCTTGTGAGTCAAAACGCTTTGCTTGTTCGAAAACATTTGGAAACAAACACTTAACATCATCATCAAAATTTCAAACACTTTAGGAGGCAAATACAATTGACTAAATTCATGTGTTATTGCTTGCCCTTGGGATTCGCATCCTTAGAGGTTTCTAAACACTTGAACTTACATCTCAATTTGCCTACTAAAGATCAACAATAGGTAACCCTTGCCTTGAATTCATCAAATTTCCACATAACATACTTTGTGGGATTTGAAGAAATTAACACATTGGACATTTAGTTTGGAAACCTAATCAAAGAAGTGTTTATGGTAAAACAAAGTCACTAAGCAAAGATAACAAAATTGGCTCTCACATGTGTTGAAACCTCATGATTTCCAAGAAGGTCAAAATCCCAAAACGAAAGTCCTTGAGTCAAAGTTCAAAATTTAAGAGTCACACTCGAAAGTTCATCAAGAAATACAATAGGAAGTGCAATCAAAAGCAACATATCAAGATAAGCAGAAAATTCACAAGGTTTTATAGACTCATTCCTTTGAACAATCCAGAAATGTATGCTCAATTTGAACCACTTCTTAGTTATAGAGGTCCTTAGAAGTATCGTATGTTCTTCAATACTAAGGTCTAGTAAACAAAGCATCTTTTTAGGTACATCCTAGGATCAAAATAAAACTTTCACCCATCTTCGAACATCAAAACCAAAATCATCTCATCATCAGCTCTTCTAAAGTCTTGAAAAAATCCTTTATGTTAAACTTTGGGAAAATCATTTGAAATCAATCCAAAATCACCTTGTTTGATTGAATGTGTGTAGATGCATCCTTCTCCACATATTTGATCAATTTATCAAAACTTGTGAAAAATTCATCCCTTGATAACATCCCACATCTAGGGATTTAAGAGTTCATTATCAAAATCATCTTGTTTGGATAGGAGTGTTTAGATGAATCCTTCTTCTCACACCTAGACAAATTAGCATCTTATGAATGATTTAACTCTAGGACAACATTCAACCTCTTAAAGTTCATGAATTCACCAAAATCCAAATCCAAAACAAATCAATCCTAAATCAAGTCCTAAAGTTTAACATACCCTTCAAGACTTTCTTAAAGAGTTCCAATCATCCATCAAAGCATCCATCTAACATCCATATCATTATCATCCTTTGATCTTAGCATTATCCTAAATTTTTCTCTTTTGTGCCTAAAGATATATCAATCCAAAGAATTAGAGATTCATCTCCCATATTCTTAAAAATTGATCCCTATTTTATGGTGCAGACTAGATCTCAACACAAGAAGAACATGGAAGCCAACAAAGAAACACCCGCTTCAAGTGACCTAAGCCAAACAAATGCCGAAATGAATCCCGTTGAATCAAGCAATCCTTTGACTAACTTTCTCTCATCATCACAAAATCCACAAGAGGAAAGTCAAGAAGCAAATCTTATCTTTGGGATGTCGCATGAAGAAATAACCGAAATGATCCAAAATCCGGAGAACCATAAGATCATCAATATCATGATGAGGCTTAACCCTTCACTATACATGCTCGAACTAGCAAAACAAGGGGTCAAATTACCTTATGATTTCGATGTGAGCTCTATAGTGGAACCATCTTTGGAGGTCATGCCTCCAATTTCATCCACACTCCCTATCTCATCTACACCCCCATCCCAAAGCATCACTCAAAACATCTCGTAAATCACATCTTTTGCTCCAATTCAATCTAATGTTAATAAGGGAAATGCATTTCTTAATGCAATTCAAACACACCCCCTTGTTAATAATCAAGACTTGGATGCAAAAACCATTTTGGAACAAAACATACCCTAAAATCCATTACATAAATATACCCCCTCACTTTCCATGATCCTAATGATCCATCATCATCATCATCCTTCCGCACAACACCCCAAACTTCTCTCCCCATAACTTTGCAAGGAGAAGGTGACATGTTCGAACCTGGGGGCATTTTCGACACCACATCATTTCCTCAAGAGATCACATCCCTCACATTTTCACCTCTTCTGCCATTACCACCATTATCCACACCACTACTTGGCTTGGGACTCACCTTTACCAAATATCAATCAAAATCAAACCAACATCCCAAAAATCAATAAAAAAATCATGCCAAACTCTCAAAACTTGACATTGATATCGCAACAACAAATGAAAACTACACAAGCAATCACAACATCATCAACCACCCCCCTAACATCTCAAAGCATGGGCTCTCAAGGACCAACCACATCGATTGCACCATTCACCACTCAAACCACCAACATGACATCACCGCTCACCACCACCAGAAGCACCATTCTGAATCCACCACCACCCCCACCACCACCAATCTCCAATATATCAAGCTAATACAACATGGCCTTACAAGCTGCTCAGAAAGCTGATTATCAAAAGACATTCCTGCAAGTACAAAAGCAAAAAGTCGTGCAATTAGTTGCGCAACTAGTTTCCCAACAAGCCGCTCAAGTGGTGCAAGATGCTCAAGCTGCCCAAATCGCATAACAAGCGTAGTAGGCTGCACAAGCCCAAACCTTATTGCAACAACAACAACAACAGCAAGCCACTCAAGCTGCACAAGTACAAGCTTAAGCTGCACAAGTACAAGCTTAAGCTGCACAAGCAGAAGCACAAGCTCAAGCTCAGGCACACGCCCAATATCAAGCACAACAAGCACATGCACAAGCACAATTTCTTGCACAAAAACAAGAAACACAACTACAAGCATATCAACAAGTAATAAAACAATACCAAGAGCAGCAAGAAGTAGCCCAATTAGTAGTCCAACAATAAGCGTTGTTGGTGCCACAACAAGCACAACAACAAGCTCAGCAACAGGCAATCTTAGCGCAACAACAACAAACACAATAGCAGGCTCAACAACAGGCAATCTTAGTACAACAACAAGAAGACCAACAACAAGCATTGTTTATACAGAAACAAGTGCAAGCATACATGGCTCAACAGAATATGCAGATATCACCAATCAACACATCAACCAATCCACCCATCACATCCACAAGTGAACCACCTCAGAACACTTTCATCCCACCTCCTGATCCGCAAAATGATGTGACAACACAAATCAGATTGCTCTTGCAACAAGTGCTCGATCTTCAATCAGGGTGAACCACAAGAAAATCTAAGTAACTTGTGCCCTTATCCATTCGACAGAAGCCTTGTGATGAAACCATTCCCGAAGGGATTTGAGATCCCCAAGTTTGACAAGTACCGTGGGACGGGAAACCCTGAAGGTCACATTAGGGAATTCTAGGTTCATTGCATGGAAGTCTCGTATGACGATACCTAATTATGGTGTTATTACATCCTCCACTCTAATTAAGCTAAAAGTTAATTTATTGTGAATAAAATTTAATGTTTGTGGTAGCATTTTTAATGAGATAATAACATGCACTACAATACCTTAAATTCTAAAACATGTAAGATGCATACTCATTCTAGGGATTTTAGGGTGCATTTGGAAAATAGCTTGAAGTGCATACACCATCAACCTATGTGAAAGGTATGATTTTTTGGACACAACCTAACAAATATAAATTTAAAATATTAATATTATTTTGAATTTATCATTTAAAATATTTTTCAAATTTACCTATGTTGATATATGAGAGATATAGACATGCATTAGAGATAAGATTTACCTTTGAGTGGGATAGATGGCATTTGTGTGCTCTGCAAGCTGAGCTAGGGCGACTGTGCCTTAGCTCGTTCTCTGTGTACTGCTCACTTCTACGTTGTGGGGGGTTTTTTGATGCAATCAGGGCTGTGGTGGTGGGGTTTACGCCTGCTAAAACGTTCTTTCTCTCTTTTTCCTTGACCGGTGACTGCACTGTGGGAGTTGTGTCCCTTATGTTGGGCGCGAGCTTCCTCTTTATTGCTGTGGGATCTCCTTTGGAGCTACTATGTTGGGTGCAGCCTATCTTGGCACCAGGCTTCCTCATCTGTTCATGTGGGTCTGTGGTGTGGGCACGTGGTCTTGGGGTGGCTACGTGAGTGGCCTGCCATTTCGTGGGGCCTTGGTTCTTACCATTGCCATGTGGGTTTTGTCTTTTTTGGAGGCCTTCTTGCTGCCATTTGGGTGGCTTGTGGGTGGAGGGGGTTCAATCCTTCCCTTGGGTTTTTTTCTTCCATTTCTTGCAAAAGTGACCCAAGGGCTTGCATGCCTGCCAGGGATCTTGTTTATTGATATGCCATGTGGGGAAACATCCGGGGCTAGCCCCAGATTGGATTTTTGATCAACATTTGGTTCAAATCCTTCGGCGCATGGTGTTAATGTTTTTGAAAATACACTATTTTCATCGGAGACGAAGATGAATGATCTAGGACCGGTTAGTGGTTCTCGAATAACGAAGATTAATGGGTGTTTGGAAAGACGCAAAGAGAGACTGAAGTTGGTTATCCCGATGGAGATGCTTGTAGATGATATTGAATACTATTCGAGGCACTCCTTTTATTGCAAGTTCATGGGTTTGAGAGTTTTGCTGCAATTTTTGGAATCCTAGGCTCAACGGACTTAGATGTCAGAGGGGGAGATGGAGATTAGGCTCCTTGTGAACAAATATTTTATGGTCTCATTTGATTGCATGGAAGATCATAATAAGGTCTTCGAGGGTGGTCCCTATTTTTATAACTAGGTGGATTTGTTTATCAAGCCATGGCATGCTAGCTTCACCTTGACTGAGGCACTTTCGAGTCTGATTCCAATTTGGGTTTGGTTGTTGTGGTTTCCAATTGAGTGTTGGTGGGATGACGTGTTGCATTTGGTGGCTTCAATACTCGGTAAACCTGTTGGGTCTTCACAAAAGACGCAGTTTAAAAAGGTAATATTTTTGCTCGTATTTGTGTAATAATTGATTTAAGCAAGCCACTGCCAGATTCTGTTGAAGTGAGTGCTAGATCCTATACTTGGGTGCAACAGCTAGATTATGAAACCCTACCTTTTCGGTGTTGTCTTTGTCATGAATATGGTCACTTGCAGCATAGGTTCCCTAGGGCTAGGCCTGTGGTGCCCCAAACTTCTCAACCTTCTCGCAACCCGCCTAGGACTAATAAGGGGAAGGATCCTATTCCGGGTGATGGTAATAGAGATGATGGTTATGTCCCTGTCAAGGCTCACAATAGGAATCGGGGGCAGAAGCGGACCTTGAGGGAGAGGCAAGATGATGACACTTTTAATAGGTTTGAGGTGTTGGATGATCTTAGCTAGGAGGAAGTGAATCTGGGGTTACTGAACTTGGATCCGGGAACTATGGGTATAGGACAGGACGAGCCTCGTTTGGAGGTTATGCAGGTTGCTCAGGAGATTGGGGTTGGGAAAATGGATACAGATCAACAATTGATTGTCCAGGATGAACAAGAATCTACTATTAGAGCTTCGAAGAGTGGTGGAGGTGGATCCCCATTGCCCCTAAATGAAGGAACAAAATGGGGGAAGAGTTCTTTGTCCTTTTCTCACTTGGGTATTCAACAAAAGGAACTGAAGAAAGGGGTAGGTGAGAGGACTTCCAAGCTGGGAAGGGAAAAGGATATGGATAAGATTAAATTAACTGGGGAAACTTTGGTGGATTCAGGGTCATTCAGGAATCTGGATTTGCATTTTTCATGCCCCCATAAATGATTGTTCTCTCATGGAATGTAAGGGGCTTGAACAGTGGCCCTCGACAAAAAGTTGTTCATGATTTGGTTAGGAATCATTCTCCAAATGTTCTTTTTCTTCAGGAGACTAAATTATATGTGGATAATATGTTGGACATGGCTCCTAAGTTGTGGAAATATGGTGAATGCTAGTGTGTGGGGGATCTTGGTGCTTCTGGGGGGGTGGCTTGCTTTTGGAACCCTCAAAAGATTTTCCCTCACTGGTGGATGTCCTCTAGATCCTCTATGTCCTTGGTCGCCTCTTGGTATGAGATTGGTGAGTGTATTCTCCTCTAATGTGTATGCTCTTGTTGAGTTTCAGGGTAAACAACTTCTATGGTCCCATCTTCATTTTTTTCATAGCTTAGCTCCTTTCCATCCGTGGGTTATGGTTGGCGATTTTAATGCTATTGTGGAGTTGTCTGAGAAAAGAGGTGGAATTGCTAGGTTGGAACCTTTTGCTCTGTTATTCAGAGATAGCATTTCAAAATTAAATCTTATTAATGTTCAGCCTAGTAATGGTTGCTTCACTTGGAATAATAGGAGAATTGGTGAGAGTTGTGTTGCTGAGAGGTTGGATCGATTCTTGGTTTCCTGTTATTGGGTTGGAGACTTGTGGTCCACTCAATATGAAATTCTTGATTGGAGAGGCTCTGATCATTGGCCTATTAAGCTTAGTATTATCTCTACTTGTGGGCCTCATTCTCCCTCCTTCAAGTTCCAACTTATGTGGTTACGAGATCCTACTCTTCATGAACATGTGGCTAAGTGGTGGAGGATTGGTAGACCAGCTTTTGGTACGACAATGTACACTTTCTCCAAGCTTCTTTAGTTTGTCAAATATCAGCTTAAAAGGTGGAATCGATGATGTTTTGGTAATATATTTCATGCTAAGGTCACTGCTCAGGAGGAGTTGAATAATATTACGCGGTTGATTTGAGAGAATGGGGCTTTTAAGGATATTTTTGGGAGGAGGCTAGGACTCTGAAAGTGGTTGAGGAATTTTAATTGTGGGAAGAGATCTATTGGAAGAAAAAGGCCCAAGTTGATTGGCTACAGGAAGGTGATAAAAACACTGCCTTCTTCTTCAATTATGTGAAGGAAAAGAGGCATGGTAATTCAATTTCTGTTCTGGTGAATAATAAGGGGGAACATCTTGCCTCGTTTTAGGAAATCTCTACTGAGGCATCTCAGTATTTTGCTACTTTATTCAGGGAGGATTTGCGTGGGGGATTTGTTGAGGAAGCACAGGTTCTTTCTTATATTCCTCGGTTGATCTCCAGGGAAGCGAATGAGTATTTGATGAAAGAAATCTCTCTTGATGAGCTAGAGGGGATTGTGTTTCAGATGAAGAGGGGTAAAGATCCTGACCCCCATGGTTTCTCGATTGAATTTTTTCAAGAATTCTGGGATATCATAAAGTTGGATCTTCTGGCGATTGTCCATGAGTTCCAAAGGAATAAGAAAATGCTTCATGCTCTGAATTCCACCTTCCTTGCTCTCATCCCCAAGTGTGAAGGGGTTGATAGGTTATCTTAGTTCCGGCCTATCTCTCTATGCAATGTGGCATATAAAATCATTTTGAAGTTATTGGCTGAGAGGTTGAAGAAGTGGCTTAAAGTGCTGATTTTGGAGGAAAAGAGTGGATTTGTGGCGGGTTGAAAAATTATTGACGGGGATGTCATTGCTACGGAGACCATCCATTCCATGGACAACTCCCATGTGAAGGCAATGTTCATTAAGCTAGATATGGCTAAGGTTTATGATAGGGTTAAATGGTATTTTCTGCAAAAGATACTTGTTTCTTTTGGTTTTGGTGAGGAGTGGAACCAATGGGTCATGAGTTGTGTCACGTCTGTATCCTTCTCAGTTTTGATAAATGAAGATCATTCTAAAAATTTTGGTGCCTCAAGGGGTTTGCGCCAAGGGGATCCTCTTTCTCTGTATCTTTTTCTGCTTCTTGTGAAAGGTCTTGGACATTTGTTGAAAAGAAAGGTGGAGCTTGGAATCATTCAGGGTTGGCAATGGGGTGGAGATTTGCCTCCGCAATCTCATTTGTAGTTTATTGATGATACTGCCTTGATGGGGATGGCTACTGTTAGGGAAGCTACTAATTTGAGGCAGGTGTTGGACATGTATCTAGTTGCTTCGGGGAAATTGATTAATGAGGGGAAATCTTCCATCTTCTTCTTCAATACGCTGACACCCATACAGAGAAGAATTGTTAATATCTTGAGGTTTCAGATAGGGGTTCTCCCTTTGACGTATCTGGGTATCCCAATTTCTATTCGACAACTTCCCAAGGGTTCTTGGCAAAATATTATTGATAAGCTCCGTGCAAAAGTTAATCATTAGACCCATAGATGGTTGTATTTTGTGGGGTGGGTTCATCTTCTCAAGTCGGTGGTGCAGGCTCTCCCTACCTATAGATGTATGCTTTAGGTGGCTCTGATGGGTTTTCTAAGGGAGTTGGATTCTATTGAAAGGCAGTTCTTATGGGATGGATGTTTGTCGTCTTCCAAGTGGAGCCTAGTCAGGTGGGATGTGTGCAGCCTAAAGCAATTTGGTGGTCTTGGTCTTCAACAGTTTGTGTTATCTGGAGTGGCAGTGGCTGCTAAGCTATTCTGGAGATGGTGTGTGGAGCAGGATCAGCTGTGGGCCAGGATATTATCTCATAAGTATTTTTTGGGGATTCCTCGGTAGGATCTCCCCCGTTACCCTCTTGAGGGGAAAGGTTCAGTGATTTGGAATACTCTTCAGAAGGGTGCGAAGCTCATCAAGGAAGGTTTATTTTGGATTTGCAAATGGCACACTGAAGCTCTTTTCTGGTCGAATTCTTGGGATGGATTCCCTCCACTTCCTTCTCAGTTCCCCAACCTACTTCCTTTGTGTTAGAGATTTCTCGTGGCTGGCTGGTCTAGGGTGAGTGACTTCAAGTCTGTCGCTTCTTTTGGTCAGTTGGAGGTGGCTCGTTGGAAGGATCTTGCAGAGTGACCAGATTTGGGACTTGTGGAAGAAAGTGCTGAGCTTCACAAGATTATTTATAGTAGGAGTTGTAGTTCTCTTCTAGAAGAGTATATTCTTGCTTGGACCCATAATCCTAAGGGGGTTTATTCTATTGCTTCTAGTTATCAGGTGTTATTGACTCAGAAGTTGACTAGGGCGGAGGTTCATTGGTGGAATAGGGTGTGGAATAAACTCTCATGGCCAAAATGCAACTGCTTTGTTTGGAATTTGGCGTGGAATAGGTGCTTGACTTGGGATAACATTCGTAAACAAGGATTCCAAGGACCTTCAATTTGTGTTTTGTGTGGGAGAGTGAAAGAGGATTCTTCACATTTGTTCTTCTGTTGCCCCTTTGTTGTGCAACTTTGGCATTGGTGGTGGGAGGTGTAGAAGCTTCCTTGTATTCATGCTTGCTCTTTGTTTGAATTCTGGGATAGTATGGGAAGACCTCCTTCTATGGCTTCCTTTTTGCAGGATGTTTGGTACGTGGGCCCTACCTTTCTGCTTTGGCAAATATGGCTGGAGCGGAACTGCCAGATTTTTCGTGATCAAAAGTTGGTGGGTTGACAAGTGTGGATGCGTATGTTAGGAATGGTGCAGGAGTCGATTTTGGCTAAGTGTGATGTGGTTTTCCCCTTGGGAGAGGTGATGCTGAGTTGGTGGCCAGACTGGGTCTTCAAGAAATTCATTCCTTTTTTGTCAGCTCCAGGAATTGCAGGCATGGGAAAAAGAGAGTTCAATGGGTTGGAAGGTGGTTACCTCCAAATGGATTTTTAAAGATCAATACAGATGGATCTTCTAAGGGAAATCTTGGGCCTACTGGGATTGGTGGGGTTGGCAGGGACTCAACTGGGTCGGTGATTTTTCTGTTCTCTATACATGAGGGGGTGAAGACTGTTAAATTCATGGAGGGTTTGGTGATTCTTTATGCTATTGAGAAGGCCCTTGCTTTGGGATGGAGAAAGGTTATATGTGAAGCTGATTCACAGATCTTGATTAATCTGTTGAATGAGCGAAAGATATCTGATATAAATTGGCAGTTGGCTTCGGTGGTTCAGTAGATTCTACTGGTTAGTTCTTGGATGGAGGAGGCATCCTTTGTTCACATCCCGAGGGAGTGGAATCGTGTTGCCAACTGCTTGGCCAAATGGGCCTTTGAGCATGATAGTGGTTGGAAGGTTGAGGATTAGAGTCAGGTTAACCCTGAGCTGCGTCCGGATTTGGACTGGTTCTTTGAGGAGGATAGGAGGATACATGGGGATAGTTGACATTGTCTTATGCTGTGTGGTTGTTTCTTTGTTTTCTGGGGCTGGGTCCCTTGGTTATTATTGTAATGTTCTTTTTTGATTTCCAATAAAGTTTTTACCCCCTTTGTTTTCATATATGAGAGATATAGCAAATCCAAACTCTATACTATTTATAGTTAATTTAAATTATATTTTATTAAATTGTTAAAAAATTTAAGTTGTTTATAAATAATTTTAATTTTTCATAATTAACTTGGCATTGTGTAAAAATGATTTAAATTATTTATAAAAATAAAAAATAAAAATATATGAAAAATTATAGATAATTTAATTTGAATCAAATTAGACCTAATCAATAGATTAAATGTCATTTTCTCATGGCCAAGATTAGAAATGTGCAAGGTGAGAGCATAAGATGATTGTTTAATCTAATTTGGAAGTATATCATGCAAATCTATCAAATTACTACTTTGAACAAAACAAATATTCCTTTAAATCATTTATGGCTTGTAATCAAGATAACATGAAGATAAAATCATTTATAATATTATTATTTTCTAATTTAACACAAAAGTAATGTATTTTATCTAATAAAAAAGAATTTAACTATTTATGCAATATTCTTAGAATAGAATATAAACTTGTACTTAAATCAATAGAAAATCTTTTTATAAGAAAATAAATAAAAATTTTAAATTAGGTATCTCACCTACCAAGTTTAAAATTTAAAAACTTCTTTTTATGTCTAATTTAACAACTACTTTTATATTAAATAATAATTTTAGAATATTTCTTTTGCACTTTTTATTGTTTTTATTTTTATTTATTTTTGGAGTTAAGATAAGATAGTTTAACTGTTGATTATTTCAAATTAAAATCATATTTGTCAAACAATTTAGATCACCTTCATGTCTATAAAATCGTTAATTTTATTTTCTTAAATTTTCATTTAAAAATTGTAGAACTTATCTTTCAAAATAAGACTATAAGAAGATTAAAAGCAACAAATATCCCCAAATAATAGTCATTCACTTCAAAGGACAAATCTAACTATTCCAAAATGCAACCCAATAACCTATCATAGATCACAAAACCAAATATGTGAACTACAAGCAAACTACAGAGCATTATTGATAGCATCCTAGAATTAGGATTATAATTAGAGCATAATCAATATCAAATAAATTCATTAAATTTACTTTGCATGTGAATATTAAATAAATTCAGAGAAGGTATTGATTTGCATGTAAATTAAAAGTAAAAACCACTCTAATTCATAATAGAATGTTTCCCGATTGATTCATTATTATCTTTACAATATGAAAAAAACACTGCAATTTATAATGGAATGTCCCACATCTGCAACTGAGTTGTAGCTTTATTTGATAAATAAATCCTATTTTATTTTTTATTTTAAAAACTATTTTATGTACACAAACACAATGCTACCTTATAAGCTACAGTGCTATTTATTATTGAAAATCTAAAGAATGATAGCCTTGTGATCTTATACCAAGAACATTAGTATTGTAATAATAAGTGGTTATTAAAAAATATAAAAAATAATTAAGAATATTAAATGAATTAAAAATTAATAGTTTTATAGCAAACTGTACTTGTAAAAAATATTAATTATTTAAAATGAAATATATTGCATAGAGAATAAATTAGAAAGGAATAAATAGTTCGATATCTTTTTAGCAAGAACCTTAGTATTGTAATAATAAATGGTTATTAAAAATATAATAGATAATGATTATTAAAAAATGTAATAAATGATTAAAATTTTTACTATAGTGTCTTTTCATACAACTACACTTCATCTTAAATTGATTTAGCAAACTTGTTTTTAAACCCTTCTAGATTTTGGATATGCACCCATTATATTTCAAATACATTGAGGAAAGCACCCTTCTTAGATTATTAAAATTAATAAATAGTTTGGGGATTGTAGTTGGAGTTGGAAGTAAATTATTAGAGGAATTTGGAAAAATCATCCACTTAGGGAATCTAAGTAGAAGGAAGCTCACTATTGTAAAAAAGTGTGGAGGATATTCTATGGTCTTCATGGTTTATAAGATCTTCAAAGTTCTTGTGAATAGGCTAAAATCTCTTTTGAAAAAATGATCATTAGTTGTTAGAAAGGTTTTGTGTCTAGTTGCCAAGTTTTGGATGCAACTATTTCCACTCATGAAAAATTTTCATTCTATGAATAGGAGTAACACTTTTTGTATGGTTTTTAAAAGTTTATGATAAAGTGACCTAACATTTCTTATTCCAAATATTAATTTTTTTTGTTTTAATGAAATGATCCTCAACCTTATAAAGGAATGGGAGTCAATAGTTAAGTATTTGGTACTTGTCAATGGAGTTCTTAGACAAAGATCCCCATATCTCTTCATAATGGTTGTTGAAGTTATAAAATGGTCTATTCTAAAATTTCTTGATGATGGTGCTCTCAAGGGAATCGAACCTGCCATCTCCCTTAACTCTTAACTATCCAACAATTTGTGGATGGCACTATCTTGTTTGGGAAAGCCTTGATTGTGGAAGCTAGGAAGTGGAAGTTGTGTCTAAAAAATTATGATGTTGTTTTTGACCAATACACCAATTATAAAAAAGTAAAGAAGTCACTCCCTCTTGTTGGAACATGATGTTGGAGAGAATTCTAAAAGTTGGTGGGTTGGAAGGGTAAGCTTTTAAGTCATGCTGACAAACTTCAACTCCTCACTATTGCTTTGCAAGGTATTTTTGTTTACTTTCTTTTCTTGTTTAAGATCCCTAAGTACATTATTGGTAAATTTGAGAAAATTCAAAGAAATTTCTTATAGTCTCGTACGAAAGAAAATAAAAAATGGCCCTCATAAATTGAGACACTATCTTCCTTCCTAAGGCTTGTGGGGGCTTGAGAATTAAAACAAATTAGCTCACCAATAAAGCCCTTATGACTAAGGTTGGTTGGGATCTCCTTTTGAACGATAAGGAATTGTGTGAAATAATGAAAGCAAAGTACTTAAAGAACATTCAATTTGTGAGGAATCTCTCAAGTTTTGAGCATCCTCAAGGTTCTATGATTTGGAACAATATTCTCAAATCAAGGAAACTAATCTAGTTGGGTTAGAGGTAGAAATTTGGATATGGTTATAGGTTTACCTTTTGGGAGGGCCCTTGGGTGTTAGACCAACCTTTAAACTAGCTCGTTTTCAAAGACTTGCATGGCTTGGCTACTAGTTTGTTTAGAAGGAGAGTTGTTGACTATTTATTTGGAAATGTTGGGACTCTAAAGTGGAGGAAAATTGAAATTTGTTGTTATAATAATTAGGAGTTGATCCAAAAAGCTAATATCCTTCAAAAGAATATGAAATTAACAAGAATTTCTTTATTTCAAAAAGAGGATGGGTTTTATTGGGAAAATGATAGAAAAGGGAAGTTCATTGTTTTCTTACAATTTGTTGTTAACCAACAACCATTGCAATAGATTAATTTCTTTTGGTGGACTGCCGCACACAATAGAATTCTTACTCAGGATAATTTTAGAAGAGGATTACAAATACCTAATATATGTATTTTATGCAAAACAGAGGAGAAAACTGTCTCACCCGCTTCTTGACTATCCTTTCTTTGAGGAAATATGGGGTCATGCTTTGCATAATTTGGGCTTCAATTGCACCATGAATGAAAAATCAAAGGGTTTAATTGAGAATTAGACCTATCCTTATGCACACCCCTTAATTAGGGAGTTATAGAGACAAATTTTATCCAATATTTGTTGGATTATTTGGAAAGAAAGGAATACCATAATATTTCAAAACTATGAAAATTGTTAGGGAGGTTTTTGGGTCTTGCTCCAAAATGTTAGTGGAAAATGTCTCTTCGCAAGTGGAAAATTTTGAGCTTCCCTCCTACTATGGAGTCTAGTGTTGGTAACAAATGAGGGCTACATTTGGACCCCTCTAGATTTGACAACTCTAAAGTTTAGGTCACCATAATACTAAACATAAACGTCCCCCTCTTGATTGGGGATAACTCAATTTCAATGGAGTTGCTAAAGGAAACCTAGGTTTTGGCAAGTGGTGGTGGTATTCTCAGGAACTTAATGGAGAGGTTATTGTTCAATTATTTGGGGGATTTAGGGAAGTAATATTGTAACATGGCCAAAAAAATGACTATGTTGTAGGGGTTAGAATTGCCCTCTCATTGGAATAAAAAAGTTACAGACTAAAGGTGACTCCAAACTTTTCATAGATGCAATGAAGGGAAAGGTGAAGGTGGGTTGGACTATCATCAACATTATTAATGATATTCAAAAATTTATATCGGGTTTTGATGTTTATGAACTATCCCACATCTACAGAGAAGGAAATAGTGTGGCTGATGCTATGGCTAATTTGGGGATAAATTTAAATTCCCCAAGATGCTAGAGAAATAATGAGTCTCCCAGAGAATGTTAGAAGACTTCTTTTGGAAGAGGAACATGGTGTATGAGAAACCCTCCAAGGTTTGCTTGCACCTAACCACAAGAAGACATTACTCTGCCTTCACCATGAACCTAACAATCTTCTAGGCTCTGTCCTGACTTGGTTCACCAACTGAACCTTGCTACAACTCTGTTCCAAGAGTTTCCACTTTGTGCTTTAACCTTAGAGGATTCAACACCTTCTTACACTTGCAATTTTCCTTACTACACCTAGAAGAATCTAGATGCCAACTTCACCATCTGACTTGTACTCATTGCAAGGGAGGTAGATACTCTTTTTCCATTCATTTCAACACCAATGGGATCCATCTTGGTGATTCTTTAGGTTTCAATGCACCCGATTCAAGAAATTGTCTTGAGGGGGCCTAGTTTCTACTAGCCCTTACCAGTCACTAATTTGCTTTTTCTGCCCAAAATATCCACACAACCTAGCAAAAAAAACACATATTCTGACACCCTTTTCAAAATTTTAAATCTTTCCTAGGTTGTCTGATCTCTGTCAATACCGTACAACTAATTCCAAGGATCTTGGAGTGGAGGCCTAATTGGCCTATTTTCTAGGGCTTCACTGGTTTTGGGATCAAGTCTGCCTCCAATGGATTGAACTAATCCTTTATCACTCTAATTTGTGTAGATGTTATCTAACTCTACCTGAGACTGTACGGCTTCCATACTGTATCCTCCAACCCTGCCCAAGTTCTTCACTTTTTCACTTCCAAACTCCTAACCGGGCAGCTAATACTCGCCTAGGGTTTGGTCTTTAAAATCATTGCTTGTCTTTCAAGGTTTCCTACTTCTAAACCTACACAAAAATGTGGCTCCCCTTTCATATTCTACTGTTCTCAGGGAAATCCCGCGGACAGAGTTTAGAGGGGAGCCATTTATTTGTTTGACTGTCCAAAACAAAGAAAATAAGACTTTTTAATCTATTCTATGACCACTAAACACTAAAACAACTCAAAGACTCTTGACCAACAGTTGGAACACACTCTTTAACATTCAATAAACACAAAAATAGTGAGGAATCGGGGTATTTAGTGTCTCTTTTATCACTGTTCCTCAAGAACTCAGGTAGAACACAGAAATTACAGTATTTTCTATTCCTTGCAATACTAAACTTATCTACAATGCATGTATTTTTAGTTAATGGACTATCTACAAAAGAAAAGATGCTAGGATAGGTTAAGAAAACTCTGATCCAACGCCAATCAGTGCATATATTCCATAAACATCACGGTTGTCTGAAAACACACGGGGTTTTTAGTAAACACAGAAAATACAGAAAATGCCAACTGTTTTCTATTCTATTCACAACAAAACTTTATTACAATGATCCTCTCTTCTTGTTACGAGCCATTCCCCTTATCTTGAAGTCTTTTCCACCTTTCAAGGGAAGATTGCCCGCTCCCATATCCCTGATTTTAAGGGAATCTTAAGACCACTACTAGTTACATGCAACCATGCAATGTTGCCATGCAACTATGCAATATTCTTGCAACCTCGCCATTGCCCTTCTTTTTAGGATCTCCAACTCATTAATCTCAAGCAACCATCATCTAAACTTCCCTTGGCATCTTCAAACAACAAAGATATGGCTATGACAAATTTAATGCTTTAGATCCTAACATTTGTTGTCTTAAGCTAAACAAAGCAAAATTTAACACTAATGATAACTAATGAAGGTTTTAGTCCTAGTGACTAACTCTTCACACACAAATGCAAGACCATCTAAGGTCCAAACCAACTCACAAACATATTAACATCCCTGACTTGGCTAAGGTCAGTACAAGCCAAAATTGTACAAACCAAAATGGAGGTTAGCCTAGGTGCTCCTGCACCATCCTCCCCAAAACAGAAAACTTCAGTCCATCCTTGGATTAAGTAAGTTAGGATCAATGCCCAACTTCTTGAACTTTGCCTCCTTGATCCATACTGCATCTGAATCAGGTTGTCCATGCCTCTTGATCAGGTGTTCTTTGTATTCTTTGGTCCTAGTCTGCTTGTAGACCCTGGTATCCAAGATTTGATCAGCTTGTTTGACTGTGACAGGGGGCAGTTTGAGTTCTTCAACATCTTGATTGACTTCAAGGAGTGTCTAATCCAAATTTATTGGTGGTCCTTTGTAATGTACAAGATCTGAAACATTAAAAACAGGGGACAGTCCACTGTCATCTGGCAATTGTACCTTGAATGCATTGTTGCCATACTTCTCCAAGATAGGACAGGGACCTATCCTCTTCATTTGTAGCTTATGAGGAACTCCCTTCTGCAATCTAGCCTTGTTCAAATGGACCATCACTAAGTCTCCCACATTGAATTGGACTTCTCTCCTATGCTCATCCACCTTAATCTTATGCTTCATAGTATTTTATGCCAAGGTTTTCCTGACTATCTCATGAATCTCCTACATTGAACAAGCAAAGTCATCAACATATCCACTTCCCTTGACTCCATCCTTCAATTCTCTCAGCTCATAAACACCTCTAGGGTGCAGTCCATAGACAATTTCAAAGGGACTCTTCCCTGTAGATCTATTTACTGTATCATTATAGGCATATTCAGCTTGCCCTATAATCTGATCCCATTGTTGACCATACTCCTTGGTCAAGCATCTTAGAAGGTTTCCAAGTGTCCTATTCACAACTTCGGTCTGACCATCAGTTTGGGGATGGTATGCAGATCCAAAGGACAGATTGGTGCCCATTCTTTGCCAAAGAGTCTTCCAAAAATGACTCATAAACTTGGTATCCCTGTCTGATACAATGTTGATTGGTAAACTATGAATCCTTACTATCTCTTTGAAGAAAAGAGAGGCTATTTGGCTAGCATCATTGGTTGTTTTGCAGGGTACAAAGTGAGCCATTTTGCTGAATCTGT
Source organism: Sequoia sempervirens (assembly GCA_007258455.2). Lineage (NCBI taxonomy): Eukaryota > Viridiplantae > Streptophyta > Pinopsida > Cupressales > Cupressaceae > Sequoia > Sequoia sempervirens. The sequence continues at coordinate 1,252,068,496 of VDFB02271358.1, read as the reverse complement.
CTACAACAACATACACACTGTCCATACCTTGCCTTGTCTTGGGTAAACCAACTACAAAGTCCATGCTTAAGCATTCCCATGGCCTAGAAGGGATTGGAAGTGGCTGGTATAAGCCTGCATTTGAAGAAGTGCCTTTTGCTTTTTGACACACTACACAAATCTCTACATACTTCCTGATATCTAAGTTCATCTTTGGCCAATAATAAAACCTTTGAACAAGTTCTTGGGTTTTGGCGATCCCAAAATGACCACTCAATGCACCATTATGTTTCTCTTGTATCAAGTTCTCCCTAATAGAACCTCTAGGAACACAAAGCTGATTCCCTTTAAACAATAAATCACTTTGCAAGGTATATTCAACATACTTGCTATGCAAATGGTTCTTAAACTTAAGACATACCTTATAAATTTCTGCAAAGTCTTCATCATCTACATATAGATCTTTGAAATGATCTATTCCCATGCTCTTCAACTGAATTTCTTGAATGGTGAGAACTCTCCTACTCAATGCATCAGCCACCTTATTGAGAGCTCCTTTCTTGTGCTTGATGTTGAAGGTGTAAGCTTGCAAGTACTCCACCCATTTCATATGCCTGTGACTCAACTTCTCTTGTGAATTCAGGAAACTGAGTGCTTGATTGTCTGAGTACACAATGAATTCCTTGGGAAGCAAGTAGTGCCTCCACTTCCTTAATGCTTGGACCAATGCATACATTTCAAGGTCATAAGAAGAGTACTTCTTCTTGGCTTCACTTAGCTTCTCTGAATGAAAAGCCACCGGTCTGCCCTCTTGACTGAGAACAGCTCCAATTGCTACATTACTTGCATCACATTCAATGGTGAATAGCTTCTCAAAGCTTGGCAACACCAAAACAGGTTGGGTAGCTATCTTTTCCTTCAGCAACTCAAAACTCTTGTTAGCTTGCTCATTCCATACAAACTTGGTTTTCATGCCTCCTTTAGTGGTATCCAACATAGGAGCACAAATAGCACTAAATTGCCTTATGAATTTTCTATAATACTGAGCAAGACCATGGAAGCTTCTTACCTCTATTGCTGTCTTTGGAGTAGGCCAATTGAGAATGGCTTCTACCTTGCTACTGTCCATCTTCAAGTTGCCATGTGATAGCACAAAACCAAGGTACACCAGCTCTGTTTTGATGAACTCACACTTTTCTAGATTGATCATCAGCTTCTCCTCCTGCAGCTTCTTGAAAATCAACTCAATGTGTTGGAGGTGCTCCTCTCTTGTTCTGCTATAGATTAGTATATCATCAAGGTACACTACTACAAACTTGCCAATATAATCCTTGAGGATTTCATTCATGAGTCTCATGAATGTGGAGGGGGCATTAGATAATCCAAATGGCATTACTAACCACTCATAGAGACCCTCATTGGTTTTGAAGGCTATTTTCCACTCATCACCCTCATGTATTCTAATTTGATGATAGCCACTCTTTAAATCTATCTTGGTATAGTGCCTAGCTTCACCTAGACAATCCATGAGATCTTCAATCCTAGGGATGGGAAACCTATACCTGATGGTTATCTTGTTTATTGCCCTGGAATCAGTGCAAAGCCTCCATTCTCCTCCTTTCTTAGGTGCTAAGACAATGGGAACTACACAAGGACTAATGCTTTTCCTAATGAGACCTTGGTCAAGAAGTTCTTGAATCTGCCTGGCTATTTCCTCATTTTGTTGAGGGGTCATCTTGTAAGTTGCTTTGTTTGGAAGGGTAGCTCCTGGTATCAAGTCTATCCTATGACTTATGGCTCTTTTAGGAGGTAAGGTTGCTGGTTGACCACTACTTACAATGCTTTCATAGGTCTGCAATAAGTCTTGAATCTCCTTGGGTAACTCTTGCTTTTTAGCTGCCTTTTCTTTGCTTACTTCTCTTGGCTTGATCATTACTGCATAGCCAACTCCTTCTCCTTCTTCTAAAGCTCTTAAGAACTCTTTTTCACCAGCTATAAGTAGCTTAGAACCTGCTGTCTGCACCTCAATATCTTCTAACAAAGATTGAATCTTGTAGGTTACATTGTCCTTGAAGGTATAAGAATTCTTAGCTCCATCATGCACAGCTTGACGGTCAAATTTCCAAGGCCTACCTAGGAGCAAGTTGCATGCATCCATAGGTAATACATCACACAATACCATGTCTTTGTACTTGCCAATTGAGAACTCCACCCATGCTTGTTCATTCACCAAGACATGCTGTCCCTTATTGAGCCATGTGACCTTGTATGGATTATTATGAGGTATGCTTGTCAATTTCAGTTTGCTGACTGCCTCCTCTGACACAATATTGTCAGTTGAACCTGAGTCTATAATGACCTTACACCCTTTCCCCATCATCTTGCATTTTATCCTAAACAAGGACCTTCTTTGGCTTGGCTCTTCTTTCACCGATTCTTTGATCAAAGTCCTCCTCATCATGAGATTCTCACCTTCCTCTGAGTTCAAGGGTACTTCTGGTTGTTTATTTGCTGCAGTAGTCTCATCTTGAATCAGATTGGTTCTCCTATCTCCTCCATGAGAAGTGCTACCTTTTTCTGGACATCTATAGGCTGGGTGTCCCAATTGGTTGCAGTGGTAATATTTCATGTTGGTGAAGTAACTGCCTCTTCCTTGTCCACCACTTCTTCCTCTGGAGCTGAATCCTCTTCCTCTACCACCTCTACTAGAGCTTCCTTCTTGCTGTTAAGAAAATCTAACTTCTCCTTAGGCTCTTGGTTCTGAGCTTCTTCCACTATAACTTCCTCTTTGTCCTCTGCTGTCTTTTCCTTTACCTTTGCTTTTGGGGTTTTGTTCCTAGTTCTTTTTGCCTTTCTCCTCTATCTTCAAAGCCATTTGATAGCATTGGCGAACTGTTTTGAAGTTCACCAAACTCATATCTTCTTGAATAGACCATTTGAGTCCATTTAGGTACCTTGCTAATTTGATACTCTCATCTTCAACCACTTTTTATCTAAGGCACAGTTTTTGAAACTCCTCTGTATATGTTTGAACATCCATGTCTTTTTGCCTCAGATTGTGTCTTCTCCTATGTAGCTGGACTTCATATTCATCAGGGAGATAAGTCTGCCTTATCTTAGTCACCATTCCTCTCCATGAAACTATGGGACCTTTGCCTTCTTTCTCTCTTTCAGATTGCACAAACTTCCACCATGTGAGAGTTGCTCCTCTCAACCTTGACTTGGCCACCTTTACCTTTTGGGACTTTGTAATGCCATCACATTCAAAGTGATTCTCAATGCTCTCAATCCAGTCTACAACTGAATCAGGGTCCATTTGTCCACTGAAAAGTGGCACACCCTCCATTGCTTTACCACTCAAGGCCTGCAATGCCTTCAAGAATGGTTCCTCTGCAAGAACATGGTCAGGCTTTGGAGCTTCCTCCTCCAAATCCTCTTCTTTTTCCTTGGCTTCCTATTCTTCCTTCTGCTTTATCTTGTCTTTCACAGTATCTGCTGTCTCATGGACTTCATCCAAGAGTTTCTCCATTTGAGATATCCTTTCTCTGAGCAACCGGTTATCTTCCTCTTGCTCTTCTACCTTCTTTGCTAGCTCTGCATTTGTCACCATGGTTCCTTCCTATGGTGTATTCTCTCCAACTGACTCAGTGGATTGGCTCATTAATCACAAGCCTTGAATCTAACTCTAAGCTCTGATACCAATATGGTGTATGAGTAACCCTCCAAGGTTTGCTTGCACCTAACCACAAGAAGACATTACTCTGCCTTCACCATGAACCTAACAATCTTCTAGGCTCTGTTCTGACTTGGTTCACCAACTGAACCTTGCTACAACTCTGTTCCAAGAGTTTCCACTTTGTGCTTTAACCTTAAAGGATTCAACACCTTCTTACACTTGCAATTTTCCTTACTACACCTAGAAGAATCTAGATGCCAACTTCACCATCTAACTTGTACTCATTGTAGGGGAGGTAGATACTCTGTTTCCATTCATTTCAACACCAATGGGATCCATCTCGGTGATTCTTTAGGTTTCAATGCACCCGATTCAAGAAATTGTCTTGAGGGGGCCTAGTTTCTACTAGCCCTTACCAGTCACTAATTTGCTTTTTCTGCCCAAAATATCCACACAACCTAGCAAAAAAAACACATATTCTGACACCCTTTTCAAACTTTTAAATCTTTCCTAGGTTGTCTGATCTCTGTCAATACCGTACAGCTAATTCCAAGGATCTTGGAGTGGAGGCCTAATTGGCCTATTTTCTAGGGCTTCACTGGTTTTGGGATCAAGTCTGCCTCCAATGGATTGAACTAATCCTTTATCACTCTAATTTGTGTAGATGTTATCTAACTCTACCTAAGACTGTATGGCTTCCGTACTGTATCCTCCAACCCTGCCCAAGTTCTTCACTTTTTCACTTCCAAACTCCTAACCGGGCAGCTAATACTCGCCTAGGGTTTGGTCTTTAAAATCATTGCTTGTCTTTCAAGGTTTCCTACTTCTAAACCTACACAAAAATGTGGCTCCCCTTTCATATTCTACTATTCTCAGGGAAATCCTGCGGACAGAGTTTAGAGGGGAGCCATTTATTTGTTTGACTGTCCAAAACAAAGAAAATAAGACTTTTTAATCTATTCTATGACCACTAAACACTTAAACAACTCAAAGACTCTTAACCACCAGTTGGAACACACTCTTTAACATTCAATAAACACAAAAATAGTGAGGAATCAAGGTATTTAGTGTCTCTTTTATCACTGTTCCTCAAGAACTTGGGTAGAACACAGAAATTACAGTATTTTCTATTCCTTGCAATACTAAACTTATCTACAATGCATGTATTTTTAGTTAATGGACTATCTACAAAAGAAAAGATGCTAGGATAGGTTAAGAAAACTCTGATCCAACGCCAATCAGTGCATATATTCCATAAACATCACGATTGTCTGAAAACACACGGGGTTTTCAGTAAACACAGAAAATACAGAAAATGCCAACTGTTTTCTATTCTATTCACAACAAAACTTTATTACAATGATCCTTTCTTCTTGTTACAAGCCATTCCTCTTATCTTGAAGTCTTTTCCACCTTTCAAGGGAAGATTGCTCGCTCCCATATCCCTGATTTTAAGGGAATCTTAAGACCACTACCAGTTACATGCAACCAAGCAATGTTGCCATGCAACTATGCAATATTCTTGCAACCTCGCCATTGTCCTTCTTTTTAGGATCTCCAACTCATTAATCTCGAGCAACCATCATCTAAACTGCCCTTGGCATTTTCAAACAACAAAGATATGGCTATGACAAATTTAATGCTTTAGATCCTAACATTTGTTGTCTTAAGCTAAACAAAGCAAAATTTAACACTAATGATAACTAATGAAGGTTTTAGTCCTAGTGACTAACTCTTCACACACAAATGCAAGACCATCTAAGGTCAAACCAACTCACAAACATATTAACATCCCTGACTTGGCTAAGGTCAGTACAAGCCAAAATTGTGCAAACCAAAATGGAGGTCAGCCTAGGTTCTCCTGCACCAAAACATAATAATAATATTCCTAATGATGAGGGCCTATAGTAACACTAATATTTTTGAATATATATTTATACACATTCTATGTTTTAATAGTTGGTTAAAAGCCCATCTTTTTGGTCTTTGGGGTTTATGGGAAAAAGATCTGGGTTTGATTCAAAGGGAGTAGGGTTGGATAAAAAGTAAGGGTTTAATTTTGACCTTAAGGCCTCTCATGATAGCTCATAACCAATGCATAATACTGACAACCGTATGGAATTGGAATGATGATGTGGTAATGAGTAAGATATATGTCACGAGCTATGCCACCATTGATTGGGATTTGAAGTACGAGAATGATTTTCTCATGAATTGGAACATGTTTATTATCAAGAAGCTTAATTATATATCTAATGTGTGATTTAAATCTAGTCTCTGAGATCTCTAGAAAAGGACTGATGGCACGTGTGTTTTTATTAATCTATATAAGGATGATTAAAAAGGGTGTGACTTGTGAACAAGTTGATGATGTATCTTTGCTTAAGGATACTCCTTATCTTGGGCATGTTTCATCAATTAATTATCTTTCAATCATCTTTATTGATGATAATAAAGCTTGGTTCTAGAAAAATCTTTCTCATTTTGAGAAACCTCGCTAGTTTACTCTACTCATCTCTTAGAATTGGAAAAATTTGTTTAATTATCTTAGTGCAGCCACTCAAAAACACCTTCATTATGGGAGGTGATAGAGTGGGGACAAAGCTGGGATCTTGCGATGAGTTCAAAAATGACCCATTGCTTTGGCACATTTGTGTTGAAGGTGATATGACTCCATTCCTTGAGAGCCTCAATGGGCACGATGAAAATATGTTAATATAGTTTGCGAGTGTATGAATTAAAAGACAAGTTAAAATGGGGGGCATATCCTTTGAAGCGAGGATGTTATTGCCAAGGAAATGAGTTTATCTGTGGTCAAATATTGAAAGGAACAACAAGGTACTGGATATAGAAAGTATGAATTTGTTCTTCAAAAAGGGTGAAACTCTGATTAAATTGCATGCAAGTTATGAAAGGGCAAAGCTCCCACAACCTTGGGACAAAGTATGTTTCATGTTAATGAAGTACATTATGCTTGAAGGGAATTTTAAGCGCTATTGTGTCTACCACATTCCTTTGCTCAATCATTTTAGAAACAAGGTTGTTATTAGTTTCTCTTATTTTTTATCTTCTTTGGAAGTTTTGGTGAAGGAATTCTTGGATATGACGGCTAAAAACATCAGTAAGCAACCTATCCTGCTTCACTAGGGGCTTATCCTTGGACTCTATCACTTTCATTTATCCCCTTTTCGCCCAAAGCCTATTAGGGCTTGTTTTATTGAGGAACCCTTGCTTGAAAGCTTATCTACTGAGAACTCTCTGAACTCTCCATTTGAGAAGTCTAAAACACCTCCCCCTAAAGGAAAAAATAAAATGTTTGCCTAGAAAATAACCCCCATGCATGAGCCCAAACCTACTAACCCACAACCTAAGCCCTCTAAAACTCCTTGAACCTCTAACTAGAAAATTTCTTATCAATATTTGCAACCTTAAGAACAACCCTTGTAAAGGTTAAGGAAAAAGAGATAGCTTTGAAACTAAAATCCCCATTTGCAAGAAAAAAGTCCTCGATCAAGTTTTATGTTGAAGAGGAAAATTATGAAGATGAGAAGGAAGAGGATAACACTAATGGTATTAATAAGGAAGATGTCAAAAGGGGGCCAAATTTAGCTAAAGAAGTTGATAGTCCTAACCTTAGTGTTTGAAGGTCTCACAGACTGGCAGGTTGTCCTATCCCTAACCTCACTATGGATGAGATCTAGATAGTGATTCAACTGGGGAGGATGATAAGGAGGATGACTATAGTAGCAAGGAGAAGATAGAGAATGCATATGTGGAGACTAAAGGCCCTAGCCTATTCCCAAAGCTTATTGCTATGTTATCTAATTCTAAGGACCTGCACACCACCCTTGTAGAGAAACCTAATATGGAAACTCTATCTAAATGCATAAAGACTGTTGAGGATGTTACTTCTCTGATGTCTTGGGTTGATGGTCTAGAAAGATTTGCATGGTCTTTCCTGCTTTACTTTGAAGGTCATCCATCACTCAACGACCACCTTCGATTTAATGTCAAAATATGAAATAAAAAATTATGATGATTCTAAAGGTGCTAGCACCAACTATAATAACTGGGAGCTCTTTAATTTCCTCAAATATGACTGAGATAAAATTTCTAATTAGTTTGTTGCTCCCTTTGTTTTTTTTTTTTATGTTTTAAAAAAAATTATGATATGCTACTAGTTTGTTGTCTCTAGCTAGAGGCATATGACCCTTTTTATGTTTTGCTAAAAAAATTTCCCTGTTGGGCCTTTTGTGTTTGGGTCCAACACCCTATAAATATTGCTTATATAATAAAAACATTTTTTTCAATTTACCACCCACATTAAATATATTTTTAATATTACACAACACACTTGGAAAAAATTGCACCTCAAAAGTTTGGTGCCCTATTTGAGATGGACCACAAATTTATAATTCCTTTATGAAAAGTGTATAACACCTTTCTCAACATTCTCCCACTTTTTATATACATTTCATAAAGGACCAAACATATAAGGTTACATCGAAATAATTACATCTATAAATTATACATCAATATTCTTTGTTTACACATGAAAACTAAGGTTACTTGTCATGCTAGTGACACTTCTAACTTACATTTAATCTTGCTTCAACCTAATATTTGAAAATACTCCTTGCAACTAAATTTCTTATATACAAACCTAAGTAGCTACTATATACTTCATTTTTGTAGTTAGAAGAGCAACCGTAACTTGTCTCTTGCTTATCTAAATTGTCACACTAATAAACAAGGCACACACATATCCATTGGCATACCTTATGCTATCCTTATCTCTTGCTTAGTTAACATATGTGAATCCATGTATATCCACCATCTTAAAATTCTATCCTCCCTAGTAGCAATGCAAACATCTCAAAGATACCTAAAGAGCCTATTCACCATATTTCAATACTCCTTGTCAAGAATGGAAATATACTTGCTTAGTATTCCCATTGATTTGTGTAATATTTGACTATAAAGTCACCCAAGAATACAAATGAGTGAAAGGAAATGCATGATAGGTGGAAGTCAACTAAAGGTAGACACCCATGATAGATGAATCTAACTAAATCTAGTTATGCATGGGAGAAGGAATGTCAATCAACTAATACTAGATAAAGTGTTAATCAAGAGCATAAGACATGGACAAATTATTGATTAACACAACTACCTAATTGAGCCTAGCTTAACTAGGTGCATAAAATAAAATATACTAATAAGCTAAATGCAAGTAAATAAAATGCACCAACACCCACAATAAGAAAAAATTATGGAGAAATCGATAACATGGTGAGTCTTGGAAATAAAGTTTGATGACATACTCATGTAAAAAATGATCCCCTCAAACATAGGAGTAGAAAATCCATGAGAAAAACTCTCCCATGAGAGGATGAAGAGAGAAGGTCTAGATCTCTAGTAAGGAAATGTCCTCTACCCTCAAGAGAGCTTGCGAGTGATGATACTTTTAGTGAAGGGTTTAGTGAATATATTTGCAGCTTACTTTGTTGTGGGACAATATCACAAATCAATGACCTATTCCTGAATTAGCTCCTCAAGAAAGTGCATGTGGATATTGTTGTGTTTGGTCCACTAATGATGAACTAGGTTCTTGAAGATTTGAATGACACTCTAGCTATTACAAAAGTGACTAGTGGCTTCTAAAAAGGAATACCAAGCGCATTGGAATATTTTGAAGTCAAATAGCCTCAATGATAGGATTAACAACCCCCAACTACTCAACCTTAGTTAAAGAAAGGGAAATGGCATGCTGCTACATGCTTTGCTAATAAAGGGAATAAAAACCAAATTGAAAGTTGTAACTAGATTTGGACTTATGATCGTCAAAATTGTCAACCCAATCATAATATATGTATCCAACCAAGTCTAAGAATGCACTTGTTGCATATTGAATTCCAAATTTACGAGTGCCATGCATACAATGTATAATGTGTTTTGTTGCTTTCTAATGAAGCTCATGAGGATCCTGCATTAAGAGTAAAACCATGTCAATTGCAAATACAATGTTGTATGAGTTGAGTCAATGCATGCTCAAAATCAACCATATAAAATTAAGCTAGGAGATTAATAGAATACTTGGGTTGTGTAAGATTGATCTCAAGCCTAAGAAAGTAATGCAACACACCCAATTCAATCATGTCAAATATCTCATACATAATAGTTTTAACTTTAGTAATGATGGATGAGTTTCTCCCTATGACAATCAAATCATCAACATGGAAAACCAAAAAAAGAAGAGTCTTTCTATCTCAAAATGTACACATTCAAATTTGAGTGACATTTGAAGAAACCACACACACACACACACATATATGACAATCAAATCATCAAACATAGAAAACCAAAAAAAGAAGAGTCTTTCTATCTCAAAATGTACACATTCAAATTCGAGTGGCATTTGAAGAAACCATATATATATATATTGTTTCAAAATATAAACATTCAAATTTGAGTGGTATCTAGAGAACCCAACTAAGAGAAGAAAGAATTCCTAACATTGAAAATTTGAGGGGCCTACTTGAGGCCATAGAGAGTCTTCCTCAACATGTAAACCAATAAAGAATCCTAAATGAATATTTGTGGCTACTCCATATAGATTCCCATAAAGAAATACACTTCACATCTATCTGATGTACAACTAAACCATGAGCTACAACAATGGTAATATTTATGTGAATGTAGTTCATCTTCACAATGGGAGAAACAATATCTATGTAATAAAGATTGGGAAACTTTGAGAATTATTTGACCATGGGGCATGCCTTGTACTTGTCAACTAATCTATTTGTTAAAAATTTGGTTTGATAAATCCACTTACACCAAATTGGATTTTTTCCCTTAGGAAATGAAACACACTCACATGTAATATTCCTAATCAAAGAGTTGTAATCTTCATCCATGACTAAATACCACTCAAATATACTTAATGCATTTATGAGAGGACTATGTATTTTAAGCTATGGAAATATAGGAATTTGGAAGATCTATGTATTATGATTGAGTCCTTTGAATATCCAAAGGATCTCCAAAAAGAGTTTTGACATACTTGAGAGTCTATTGAGGCCAACAAAGCATAGTAGAAATAAGGGATGGAGGAAGTGAGTTCTCAAACTCTAAATGAAAACTTGATGAATGGGAAGATGAAGCCTCATGATCAACCTTGCAAGTTGAAGAAGGTGAAGGAAATTCTTAGGTGTCACTAACATCTGCATGTACTAACAAAGTGAGAAAAATAATAAAGATGAGAATGATGGTCAAACTTCCCCGTTATAAGAATGATATTAACTTCAATATCCCTACTAACAACATAATCTAGAGTGAACTCAACTTTCCTACCATTTTGGAGATCAGTGATTTGAAAGACTGGAGAAGGTTGGGGGCAAGTTAGGAACATAAAGAACATCCTAATGTATGATCACTTATATCAGTTAAACCTTTGCCAATGACATCTATAGAAGGATCATCACCAATGAGAATATGAGACATGGGACAAGGATTCAACTAATAAATTTTTTCTATGTGAGAATCCATATGGTATAAATCACTAGAGTTAAGAATATACAATGGAGATGAATATGCCAATGCAACAAGTAATTTAAATTTCCCTCTTCCTAATTTGGAAGGAGTGAGAGAAGATTGTGTAGAAGAGGAGGGTAAAATAATATGGTTCATTTTAATAAAATATTTTAGTACATCAATATGCTTCCTAATGAGTCCTAAAAATGTCCAGTTATTTGCTTTATTTTCATGCTTTTTCTCTCATTTCTGCTAAGTTTCAAATACATTTCTAAACATTTCTATATACTTTAAGTATTTAAGAAAATTTGAAGATGATATGATATATTAATGAATGAATGTATGATATTTTTCTACAGGATTCAGTATAATTTTATGATTGATTATAACTGTTAACAATGAAAAGTGTCTTCAGAATAAGACTAACCCCTTGTAGTCAAGAACTTTTCAACCTACAATAGAAGGATGTTGGTTCAACACATCTAGAGGAGGTGGCCAAATTCAACACAAGCATATTTACAAAAGATGATATAGATTATGGTCTAAGGATGTGGACACAAATATCCATGTGTCGTTCGATCCCTTCAATAAATCGTGGGGGGAAGAGGAAGACCTTTTCTAATAGTGATCAGTGGATTACATTAAAGCTCTATCATGTTAAGCAAATTTTTGTTATAATGGTCTTCTTGATTGTTGTAGAGTCCTTATTGAATTCCAACACTTCTACTTTCACCTACTTTTATATTTTTTTTTAAGTTAAAAACCTGGTCCTCTTCTTTCTTTCTTGAAAGAGTTGAAAATTTCTCATAAGTTTGTTTATAGTTTTTGAATAATAGTTCTCTCATAGACCTTGTATATGGGGATACTCTTGTGAGAGTTTTAATAGCTATTATTTTGCATGAAGTTAGATTGAATATCAATTTTATTATACTTTGTTTTGAATCTCTATGTATGTGCGGATTATAATAAAGAAGAATACTTTACTTGCATGAATTTTTGAGTTAGTATTTGAAAGGAGACATTATGGATTGCAAAAACTCAAGCAAGGGCCACTTGAGGTACTATAGGATCCACGTTAGCTTAGATGGATAGTTATATTAAGAATTGTATCTTCTAAATTATAGTTTCCAGTTTACACCACATTGAATGTTATATTGTAATTTTTGAATTGAAGTTTCTAATTCACACTTTTTTCAATGCTATTAAGTGATTAGTTGAATAGTAATGCTGCAACATAGGGAGTCACTAGTTATAGTCTATGAAAGATAAGTATCTGTAGTAGTTACTAAGGTCATATAGAATAGTTAGTATTTTCTTACCCTGTTCTCTAAATGGGAGTTAATAGTTAGAAACATTTTAAAGATGAAATTACTTTTGTTCAATTATTTGTACTTAGTCGATTGAAGAAGTCTAGGATTCTCAACTACATACATAGTGCTAGCATCATCTCAAGTTTATGAATCTCTGGATGAAAATTTAATGAAGCTCCCTTTTGAATGATGAATTGCATAAATTGGGGTCCATAGGTCTGTTAAGTTGTATGTATGCTATTTACATCAATTAATTAAACATTAGGGGAATCTCTATATTTTGGTGTCATTGCTAGGGATGGTGCTAAGTTCATAATTCCTAATTATGTTTTATTTCTTTCATAAACTAAGGAGTTTTCAATTACAAAAATTAAGGGAATCAACGATATATATCTACCCCTCACATTAGTACTTACTCCAAACTAAGGGAGAACTCCCATAAGGCATCTTAACATATGGTAGAGGAAGCGGTGGACAATCCAACATAGCCTGTTACATTCGAGTTTTTGATTACAAATCAAGAACGAGTAGCAACCCTCAAGAATATACCCCCCTCGGCCTTGCCCAACTTCTATGGATTGATCACAAAGGATCCAAACATATTCTTGTTTGAGTTTTATGTTCTATGTAGAAGCTATTATTCCACCACATATGCTCATAGATTAAAACTCTTTCCAACTACCTTGAAAGATGCTACTTTGTGGTGGTTCATGGGGCTAGGAAAGAATGTAGTGCCAAATTGGGAATCAATAAAATAAAAATTCTTGCAAAAATACTAGGACTCTTGTTGTAGAGTAGACATGAAGAGAGATGACATCTTTAGGATGTCACAAAAGGAAGAAGAGCCACTTAAAGATTATGTAGAAAGGTTTCAATTCTTCCTGAAAAATGCCCACTAGAATAGACTCTCTCAAGAGTCACTAAAGCTAGTATTTTTTAGAGTGAACAAATATGGATGCCTTAAACCTCATAAGAGCAAGGGATATTTCTCAATTTCCTTTTGATGAAATATTCTGGGTATGTAGAAATTATTCTAAGTCATTAATGAGGAAGACCAGGGGTACTAGAGCCTACTCTCCCACAAAAAAATCCATGGGTGTTTATGGGGTGAAATTAAGCAACCTCCTATCCAATATGAACGACATAATAAGTCATCTAGCTACCCAACTAGATACTCTACACATCAAAAAGAAACAAGAGGAGGTAGAGGCTTCACTCATTGAATATTGTCCACACTACCACCAAAAGAGGGTAAATTGTAACTACAAGAAGATTGCTAGAATTTCTACAGAGAAGTAAGGGAAACCCAACTTTCATACCTTGGAGGATGAGGAAGGACAATTGTTTTGAATTTCTCAATGTAAGACATGATAATAAACACAAAGTATGCCTCAAGATCCCTTGTCTCATAATATGTCCTTCCCTAGGGGAAATGAAAACTTCTCTAACTAGAATAATCAACCTTGGAATAACATAAAAAATCCATCATGACCAATGAACCAATCACCTAATTGGGATCCACAGAAAGGCCATCACAACCATACCAAGCCTCAAATTATAATTCCAAATGGCAGCGCCCATAAAACCAATGGCCACCACAATGGTGTGTGAACCAATAGTGGTTCAATAATAATGTTAACTACCTGCAACCACAACAATGTTTGTAGCAACAACGTCCCACCATAATGCAAAATATATCCATCATAGCCCCAATACAAACAAGAGCACCTTAGTTGTTGGCTCAACTTGCACCAAACCCTAATAATAAGCATGTTCAATAGGCTTAGGCTAATGAATCCATCCAATACCCAACCTATGGGGTTGAGGTAAGTGATGTCCACCTTCGTTCAGGAAGGATGCATGCTAGGACATCATCTCCTCATATCACATGACTCATAGATGAGGAACCAACAATAAAAACCATTGATAATTCAATAAAATAACCTGAACAAGGTAAGACACATCAGGACACCATAAATAGGGAACCACCATTTCAAAAAAGACTAACAACACAAGAATCCCATTATGAATTTGAATTTTATTTCTTGAGCCAACTTAAGAATGTTTGTGTAAAGATACCCTTGATATAAGCCATTAAAGAAGTGCCTATATACACAATTTTTTTGAGATAATTATACCTTAAAAAGCTAGGCAGGAAAATGAAAGAGCCTCAAACTATCCATGTTATAGGACAATTGGTTGACACACGTTAGGAAACATAGTTGTCCCAAAATATGTAGACTCGAGGAGTCCTGTTGTAGATTTACAAATTAATGACACACTTATCAAGAAAACTTTGATTGACTTAGGGGCAACCATCAATGTAATGGTAAGAGAAACATTGCAACAACTTCAACTGATGGATCTTTGACCTATACCTATTATTTTGTAATTAGCAGATAGGTCAATTTTCAAACCAAAGGGTTATTGAGGATTTGGTCATTACATTGTATTCATGGGAATATCCAACAAACTTTATTGTTTTGCAGCCCAACCAACCCCGCAACAAAAGTCCCCAAAGAAACCCAACCAATGAACCAATTACAAATGAAGGTCTTCCATGATCATCTTCTTGAGGGACATAGAGAATTTTGAGGATAAAATTCCCCATTCATCAACATTCCACCTCTCCACGTGCTCAAAATCCCACTTCACCAGAAGATCTGCCACTCTATTCCATTCCTGCGAAATATCACATAAGGAAAAAAATTCCAAAGAGTTGCATAGATTCATAATCTGTTTGATCACCATAGCCAGTTTCCAATTAACACCATCAAATCTCTGCTTGTTTAGGATACTAACTACTATCTGTGAATCAAATTCACAAATAATCCTCTTCCATCCCAAAGAAAAACCTCTTTCAATACATTGAAAAATAGCCAGAGCCTCCATGAAATTGTTAGAATGGAAACCCTTACAAATAGAGAAGAAAAATACCTCACCTCCATTATTGTCTTTTCCAATACCACTGATCCCAACATGCCCAGGATTCCCCCTAGAAGAACCATCAGTATTTATCTTCAGAAATCCTTAAGGGGGTGGTCGTCATATACCCTCCTAATGCACCTTCTTCTTGACCTATCGAGGGCCATTACCAGCAGAGAAACCAAACCTGCTACCCTCCAAATGAAGCTTCCTCACATAGGACAAATCACTTGGATCCACAATCACCAACAGATCACACTTAGCCATAATATTCTCTTGTATCTTGTTGAAAATCCTCCTCCATAAGAGATCCTCTACCTGCTTCACATCTTGAAAAATCCTCCTATTTCTCTCAAGCCAAAGGTGCCAAATAATAAAGGTAGGGCCAATAATCCAAGCAATCTGAAGAAAAGTCGTCTTAGTAGGGGGTCTTCCCAAGATTTCCTAGAATTCTATCAAAGAAGAGGCATGGACATAGGTTTGTCCCCAAACTCCCCATCAAGAATTCCAAATATACCTAGCATAAGGACATTGAAAGAAAAGGTGTGAAGTACACTGCTCATTATTATTGCACAAAACACAGATGGATGGACCCTGAAAGCCCCTTTTTCATAGATTTTTCCAAGTCAGACATCTATTTTGAACAACCAACCACAAAAACAATTACACTTAGGCCAAGAAAAATTATTCCAAACCTGCTTCCACCAAGGAACCCCAGCTTTTCCATACACCTGCTTATCTAGCTCCATATTTCTAGAGGTAACCGAGAATCTACCTTTTGGATTGGGACCCCATGGAAAAATATCCTTATCTCGAAGAGAATTGCACATTCTACCAGCCAAAATGCTAGCAAGCTCCTGCCTCTCCAACTCAAAACCTCCTGGAGGCCACTCTTGGGGGTCCTTCCAATGCCACAAATCCACTTGACCCAATGACTACATAGTTTTGAAGTCCTCCACCTTGCACCAACCTACATTTTTCAAGCTATCACAGAGAGGTTGCAAATGAGGGAACATAGAAATAATAGAGGGATAACCATCCTAGGAATCAAACCAAAAAAGGGCTTCAAACCCCTTATTACAGATCCAAAACAAGCCCTCCTTAATCAACTTAGCCCCTTTTTTAAGAGTATCCCAAATCATAGACCCTTTTCCTTGGATACAATACCGAGGAACCTCATCAAGTTCCACCCCACCAAGGTACTTAAGATTGAGAATTCTAGCCCAATCTTGATCCTAGCAAGTACACCAATGCCAGTACAGCTTCACAGCCAAAGCCTGAGCCATCAAACTAGTAGAATTGGGGCCAAGACCCCCCTCCTGTTTAGGCCTACACACATATTCCCATTGCACCAAAATCCACGTAGAATTAAGAAGATTACTTGCCCAAAGGAACTGATGAGTGAGGGCATCAAAATACTTAACAAAAATGGTAGGGGCCACCTGCACAAAACATCGGTAAATAGGAAGAGACTAAACCACAAATTTTAGCAGAACCACACGACCTGCCAAAGACATCCACCTGTGAGTTCAATGAAAAACCCTCCTATGGAATTTATCCAACACATCCTGCCAAATCTCTTTTGGTTGAGGTCCCACCGTAAGGGGAATCCCCAAATAAACCAGAGGGAGAGTGCCAATTTGAAATCAGATAATTTGAGCAATCCTTTCCTGAATAAGCCATAGAGTATTGAAAAAGTAAATAAAGGACTTGTGATCATTAATATTTAGACTTGAGGCAGCCAAATAAGTATCCAAAGACTTCTTGAAATTCACAGCTTCATTTATTTTGGCCACCCCCATTAAAGTCGTATCATCAATAAATTGAAGATGAGATAGGGATGACAAAGTGTTACCCCAATGCCACCCTTGAATCAACCCATTGCAAACATAGGACTTGATAAACCTCCCCAATACCTTAGCCATAATAATAAAAAAAATAAGGGGACAATAGGTCTCCCTTTCGAAGACCCCTAGAGGCTCCAAATAACACCGAAGGTTATCCATTGATAAGCACCGAAAAGGAAGTAGAAGTCACACAACTCATGATCCGGTCAACCCACTCTTTATCAAAACCAAAAGCTAAGAGAAATTTCTACAAGAAGTCCCATCTGACTCGATCATAGGATTTTTCCATATCAAGCTTGATAAACATAGCCTTCTCCTTAAAGAAAACAATAGAATGAATAGCCTTAATAGCAATAACAACCCCATCCAAAATTTGCCTACCTGCCACAAATTCCCCTTGATCATTGGAAATCAAAGAATTGAGCCAAGGATTCAGTTTTTTTGCAATTATCTTAGTAATGATCTTATAAACCACATTACAAAGGGAAATGGGGTGAAATTGATCCAAGGAACAAGCCCCTTCCTTTTTCAGAATAAGATCCAGGAAAGTGGAGTTCATGGCCTTCAACATTTCTTCATTCCTCTGAGATTCCTGAACAACCTCTAAGAGATCCTCGTTGACAATATCCCAAAAGACTTGATAAAATTCAATAGGAAAACCATCAGGGCTAGGAGCTTTACATTTTTTCATTTGAAACACAATAGTCTCCAGTTCCTACAAGGAAATGGGTTGTAAAAGGGTCTCATTCATCTCATGAGACACCAAAGAAGGAATACAAGCCATAATAGAATTTTATTCAACACTCACAGGGGGAGAATCCTCAATAAATAGAACTGAGAAGAAATGAGAAACCTCTTAGGAAAACTCAGCTTGAGAAGAAAGCTGAAATCCCTCAGAAGAAACAAGAGAATTGATAAGACTACCATTTCTCCTAGCAGCAACAGAGTGGTGAAAGAAGGCAGTATTTCTATTTCCCTCCCGAATCCAATCAATACGAGACTTTTGCTTCCAGAAAATATCCTCCCTTAGCTCCCATTCATCAAGAGTCTTAGTTTCCCTAGCCTCTTCCCTACATAGCTCATCTCTGAGACCAAGATCTCGAATCTGGTGAGTGATAGAATCCAAATGAGATTGAGTGGACAACTTATTTTGACGAAGATTCCCAAAACATTGCCTATTCCACTTCTTGAGTCTATATTTCAAAAATTGCAATCTCTTGACAAAGGTATACATAGCTAAACCAAAAGCAGGTTTCCCCATACTCCACCAATCAATCATCAAATCATGGAGAGAAGGATCCCGTAGCCACATGAGTTGGAACTTGAAAGAGGGATTTTTATGGGCTTTGAAAGGAACAATAGAAAGTTTAATCGACCAATGATTTGAACCTCCCTAGTCTAGAATCTCAGAGCTGGTAGACCAACTATCCACAACCCAAAAATAGGAGACAAGAAACCTTTCCAGTCTCTTGAAAATGGTAGCATCACCACATCTTTGATTATTCCAAGTGAAGATGCTATTATTAAGCTTCACATCAATATGATTTAGACTAGCCATATTGTCTATGAGAAGTAATGCAACAGGGTCCAGCTTGGCAATACCCCGTCTCTTCTCCTCTAAACAAGAAACAACATTAAAATACCCAACCATAATCCAAGGATGCCAAGGAAAAAGTGAGCGGACATAACTAAGATGAGTCCAAAGTTGGGACTTACCCATCAGATCAATGGGAGCATAGATATTAGTGAAAAGACATGATTCCCCAGATTTAAGACTAGAAGCAACCATAGAGATAGAAGAGCGACTCGCAATCCAATACAGAGGAACAACCTTTCCTGGATCCCATAAAAAAGCCACACCTCCAGAGCTACCAAAATCACCCACACACTAACAACACCCACGAGGCCAAGCAATAGAGGCCCTATTTAGCATACCATCTACTGATAACTTAGTTTCCTAAATAAAGACAATATCAGGAGAGTGACAACCAATCATATCGTGAATAGCCTTTTGTCTAGGGGTGCCATTCAAACCCCTTACATTCCATGAAGTAACAATCATTTTTGGGGGTGGGAGTAATGAGAGTCCAGGGTTTTCACCAACCCATATTTCACCAGAGTCTCCCCCAACAACTTAACCTTCTCAATGTCTTTCTTGCGACCCACCTTAGAAGCTTTCTCGAGGGACCCCTTTTTAGGGGGTTCTATTGCAGCCCCAAGGCCTGGCTTGCCCCCTAGGTTTCTTTAAGTCCAAAGTATTACCCACCTATAAGGGAGAAGGAACCACCAAGATTGGAGGCATCCTATTGCTGGAGAGGATCATCCATTTCCATATGACCAACCTCAAATTGATCATCCTGCAAGGACACCTCAATCAAGTTTTGATTCCCAATTACTTCCTCCTCTTGCAAGACCACTTCTAATGAGACAAAACTAGTAGGAATCTCAACTGGAAAACCCTCTTATTGAACCAAGTCATCCAAAGCATCAAACCAATTAAAGCTCTTTGTTGTAATATGGCTTCCAGTGTTGTCATTGATGGCAACTGAAGTCATTTCCATGGTCCACAGATCTATATCTAGTTATACCAACAGATAAAGTGAAATACTTTGTGTTACCCCCAAAATATCTGAAGAACAGGGTATCCGGTCAGTCAGTCAATTTGTCTACTTCACCAGATCATCATTTTGAGTTGTGGATCCTCGGGATTTCTTGGTGAGCACATGCATTATCTTATTACTCAATTTTGTGGTGTTGCTTTAGTTGCTAGATGGGCTTGGAGGTCTGGTAGGATGTTTTCTGTTTATTTGTTCATTATAGCCGACTCAGTGAATGTAATGTGTTGTGGATCCCTGAAAAGTAAAATTCAAATGATTGGTGTACTCATGAGTATTGTTTTGAGCCATATTATTATATTGGTCGAT
The DNA here is from genome assembly GCA_007258455.2 of Sequoia sempervirens. NCBI lineage: Eukaryota > Viridiplantae > Streptophyta > Pinopsida > Cupressales > Cupressaceae > Sequoia > Sequoia sempervirens. Next base: position 1,252,048,299 of record VDFB02271358.1, on the reverse strand, counting down.
AGTGTTAGATCCACATTGAAAACTTAATTGTAAATTTGGGCCGACAGTTGATAATATTTCCAAGTTTTATCAAGGCCGACCTATAGTGATTCTATTTCTAGATGCGGATATATATAAGAGATTCGATATATCATTTTGACATATATGAAAGAAGTGTGGTGGTGTGTTGTGATTATTAGGAAGAGAGATTAGGTGATTATGCACAGTTTCACTTGTGCATTAATATTTTTGTAGTGAGAGTTGTGTAGAGCAGAGTAGAATGTTTGAATCAATCTAAAGGATAGAAGATTGTCATCAGAGCTTAATTGGAATTGTAATCAAGCATTGTGGATGCTATTTCATCAGTTCACTCTTTTGGATTTATTTCAAATCATTGTAGGGTAGTGATCCCATCCATTTGAGCAATGAGCTCTAGGTAGTGAGCCTGAATGCAAGTGCATTCCCATTTTGTACTTCTTATTTTGAGTATACTCATATTATATTGTGGATTGGCCATCCACCGTGGCTTTTCCCCTAATAGGGTTTCCATGTAAAATTTTTGGTGTTATGGTGTTGAGATTGTTTTCATTCTGTTGATGTATTTTTCTTTTATTGAATGGTTAAGTAAGTTAAATCACAGAATAACAAAGTTGAATTTTTTCTCAACATTGATTCACCCCCTTCTCAGTGTTGCTTGTTACCAACAATTGGTATCAGAGCTTGTTCCTCAGAAGAATTCTTACAGCTTGGGGAGATCTTGGAAGGTATTTTTCAATGGATACAAGCAGTCTTCAACAACAACTTATGGTGGCCCTAGATGATCTCGACCAGATAAAATCTAAGAACCATGAACTACAAGAAAATCTTGAGAATGTAGAAAAGTTCATCCAGTCACTAAAAGACAAGATCAATGAATCAAGGGAGAAAAGAAAGGAATTATGTGGTCAACTCAAAAAAAAGAACAAAGGTATGGAAGATGAACAACTTAGTCTGGCTTTGAAGGAGAAAATAGAAGAATGTGAAATTTTTTCCAAAGAGAATGTTGCCTTGAAGCGAGAGATGGAATCCATCATGATGAGAATGACCAAGGAGATTGATGACATGAAGAAGAATGAAGAAAATCTTGCATAGTCTTTGAAAGAAAAGTTTGAACAATGCATTCGACTAGATAATGAATTGGAGCATTCCAAGAACAATGAAGAAATGCTTGAAAAGCAACTTGATGACCTCAGAGATGAACTTGATACAACAAATGAGTATAAGGATAAATTCAAAGCAAGCTCAACCAAACTTGATGAACTGATCAAAGGACAAAGGAATGATGGTGACAGATGAGGTCTTGGATATGAAGAAGGAGAAAGTTCGGATTTGGAAAAAGGAACTCTGGACAAAGGAATTCCAAACAAGGAAGATTCAGACAAGGAAGTTAGATGAAAAGAACCAGAAGAAATCCGATAAGGCAACCAAATGCTCAAATATTTAATGGCTATTGTTATGTCTACAACAAATTTGTTCATATGGCTTCTCAGTGTAGAAGTAGGGTGAACACAAGTAGACCATCATTCTCAGGTCAATGTTTTAATTGCTATAATAAGGTCACAAGTCAAGTGAATGCAGAATTGTGATGAATAAATTTCATAGAGATGTCAGATGGTATGCATGCAATAGATTTGGACACATTACTAATCAATGCAAAGCAAGTCAAAGTCAGTGGATAAGTTGGTCTAGACAGAGAAATGTCATGTGCTACAATTGCAACAAATTTGGCCATATCGCTAGATTCTATTGGAATAGAAGAGGTCCGGTAAAATAAAACATGCAATAGGATGTTAAAGGAAAAGAAAAAGTCACTACTGATGAGATCAAGAAGCAATTGTAGAAGAGATGGGTGAAGAAGAATCCCTCTATAGAAGGAAATGGACCTGCACATGAAGAAACTTCTGGTAATTCCTTAAGGAATTAATTTTAGGACTCTAGCATAGGGGGAGCTATCAAGAAAAACTCTTAAAACCCCTCTTGCAGGTGAATGATACTGGAATCCGGATATGTCCAGTAAGAGAGTTGATACTTTTTAGATGTTGTTTGACTAGTTAGAAGCATTAGTGAAGAATATTGGAGATCTGCATAAGAGTCATCTATCTCAATGCCTGAAAGGAAGAAAATCAGATTAGTTAGGGCAAGAGCATTTATTGTAAAATAAAGGAGGTAGGTATGTGGACAATAAAAGGAACGACTTCAACCCTCATTTTTCATATTACATTTGGAAGAAAAGCGGTTTGGAGAGCTCTAAAGTGATCATTGCGAATTTGTGGAGAGACTCAAGCATAAAGGAGAATCTGTAATCAAATTCCATTTTTGTCCCCGAAAGGTATTTATTGAAAACCTATAAATTTGTGTGATTGCAATCATGTCTACTCCTCTGGTAGTTGAAGTTAAGGATAAGCCATGTCCAAAGTTCAAATGGCATCCGTATAAGTTTGTAGATATAGAGCCCTTAGGTGCATTTTCATCGGTGTCGTACGGAGTCTTGCATGTTGAGGATATTAGGGTTTATGTGCACACAAACATTGAAGATTTGGGAACCTCTCATTTGCTATATTTGTACACTCATCATATAACTTAAGAAGATCTTACTGTGAAACTGAAATTTAAAACCCTAGAAGATAAGAAATTTGTACAATTTTCAAAATTCCTTGTATTTGAAGAAGATGAATGGGTTCAATATATGTTGAGCCATGCCCATGATGAATTCATGTGGTTGGATGTACCATTCAAAATCACCAAAGAAGCTATATGTGCAGTTACAGGACTAAATTCCACTGGTTGAATTCCAGTTTTGAAGTCTGTGAAGAATGATAAGGTTACTGAAGTGACAGGCTCGAAATGGGACATAAGGGCAATGAAGATAGATGATATTGCCGCAGTGGATGTAAAATTTGCATCAATGGTTATCAACTATAAGATTTATCATTCAAGTCAGGATAATTTTGTATCCGACACAACTATCTATGCAACATATGAAATGGTTAAACATAATGTAGACTATGATTTATGTGAACTGCTTAGAGGCCAGTTATTGGAGAATTTGGGAAAATCAAGAAGGATAAGAAGAACATATTCAAATACAGTAACCTACTGATATGTTTGTTTTTCTACTTCTCGGGTGAGGTACTGGGAGTTGGTAAAGTTCAATGGCATAATGATATGTCGGTAGATGTTCAGATATGGAATATGTTATGTGGACTAGGTGATCAACAAACCCGCAATGCAATCTTGTGGGGATACTTCAAAAGTTTTCAAAATTTAATGCATGCACAGAGAAATAATTCCTGCAACAATTGTGGAGCAATACAAAGACACTATTTGCTTCATGGTAGACATTGACCAGTGCCATATGGAAGTTGTTGATCCTAGAATAGTTTGGATCATGCCTATGGGTTAGAAGTAGATGAGAACATTATGAGGATGTATGCAGAACACCTGCTAAATTTTCCATTGGATCAGGGTGAAAAAAGGTTTGGTACTTACGCAGAGAAAGAATTACAAGTTCACTCAAAATTGAAAAATCCCATGATAGCCAGAAGGGTAAGAAAAGAGATAGAATCTATTGCAAAGAGTTTTGGCATCCTTGTGTGTAAACTAAAAGAAGTGAGGAGAAAAAGAGAAGAAGTTGAAGAAGCTAAGGAGAAAGAAAAGGAAAAATCAGACGGTCCGGGAACATCTCCTGCTCATACTAGAAGTTCCTCTACATCCAAGTTAAATCAAGCTGAGGCTTCTAGAAAAAGACAGAAGAATAAAAGCACTAGATCCTACAAAGTTGTGTCTACAGATGAAGAGGTAGAAAATGATTTAAAAGAAGTAGTGAGGGAGATAAAGGCTATTGGTACACAGGTTGTCAAATTGAATAAGAGAAAATCTTCTGTCAAAAGAGAAGAAGCAAAGAAAAAGGCCAAAGTTGACAAGCCCAATATGTCTGTTCAGGAAGTTGAGAGAGCAGTGGTGAAAGATGGAAATCTCTATCCACTCTGTGATTGGTATGAGACTTTTGATGAATTTGGTAAGAAAATTCTTGAAGAAGCAACAATTAAGCATATGAATGTTTTTAATAAAGTTCTTTTTGAAATCATGTCTGGTTTTCCTACAAGTCTGTACAATTATTTGGAGTCTAGGAGGCTGAGTGCCTTATTAGAAGAAGAAAATCTAAGAGAGTTCTTATCGATTTGTGCCCGAAAAATGTCAATTGAAGAAATGGATTTATTCCTTAAAAAGGCTAAAAAGGAATTTAGGAGCAAAACAAGGGTAAACAAACTTATGATTGGTGAAACTGATGTTGTTAGTGAAACTAAGTAAATTATGGAAGAATTATTGTCAAGGGATAAGATTAAAATTGAGGAAATCAATACTAAAAATGTTCAAGAAAACAAGGAAGTGAATGTGGAGGTAAATGAATTAGGAGAAGAGGATGTGAATGAGGAGAACATGACTGTACCTGATCCTCCAAAACTTGAGGATATTCTGACTTCTCCTAATAAGAAAAATACAAAGACACCTATGGCAACTAAGGTCCCTATTGAGGTGTGAGTTGAGGAAAAGGAGGTGCATATTGAAGAAATTGAAATGCCTAAAATCAATCCTGAATTTGAATCCAAGGTTGAAAAAGAAAAGGGTCAAGAAATCAGAACAGAGGAAGTGAAGGATTATTTATTGGAGCAACATGTAGAGTCAGATCCTGAGTTGGATGAAAGCTCAATTAACCTATCTACTCTATCTCCAATTCAGAGATGAAGGTTGCTAAAATTGCTCAAGCCAAATCAAGTGAAAAGATACTAAAATCTCACATAGAGGAGAGTGAACTGCTAAAGCTTGCATCTGGAGTTTTATAGAAAATAATGCCTACTTATGTTGTCGACCCATCAAGTTCCTCTTCCAGTGAGTTAAAGAAGCTAATAAATTTTGTAGATTCTCATTTTGAATCCTTTGAGAAATCAGCTTTGGTTAAAGTGAAAAAGGAGTTCCAGGAAAAGAGAGTTGGTAGCCTAAAAGAATTGATTGCCAAAGACAAAGCTCTGCTAAGTACTTGCATAAAAAATATTCAAGGTTCTATGTTTGAAGGAGGAAAAGTGTACAAATCTTGCTTGGTCTTGTCAAAATTTACTGAAGCAAATGAGAAGAAAGTGAAAGACATTGAACACTAGTTGGTCACTATTTCCAATGCTTTTGACCCATTAGCTGGCAGCGTTTGTAGTCAAGAAAGTTAGGTGATTTCTTTGCTCAACCTAATAAAGAATCTAAAATTTGAAAATGAAAGGATTATTGGTAGAGTATGTGAAATCAGGGGACTAATAAGTCCAAAGATTGAGATGATGGTAAATACTTTGAAAGAAGCTAAAGATGCTACAACCACTCCTGATCTGGTAAGTCTTGAAGCAACATAAACTTTGTCATATCTGCTCTGTGGTCATAAAACCATTTTGGAGACTTTGAGAAGTGTCTAGGAATCAAACTTAAGTGGGATGAAAAATAACTTTGCAGACGTCTTCAAATTTTTGTAAGTCTCAACAGCTTTGCAATTTTGGATTCCCCAATTTTGTCATTGATGTCAAAGGGGGAGAGAGTGCAGTGAAAAATTCCTTGAAATTCTTAGGGGGAGCAGTATTATGAATTTTGGCAATGTACTTACCAGTTTCGTCACTTAGTCATTTTTCACTAAGTGTTGCCATCAATGCCAAAGGGGGATATTGTTGGCATATGGCTTCCGGTGTTGTCATTGATGGCAACTGAAGTCATTTCCATGGTCCACAGATCTGTATCTAGTTATACCGGTAGACAAAGTGAAATATTGTGTGTTACCGATAAAATATCTGAAGAATAGGGTAATCGGTCAATTAGTCAATCTGTCTACTTCACCGAATCATCATTTTGAGTTGTGGATCCCCAGGATTTCTTGGCAAGCATGTACATTATCTTACTACTAAATTTTATGGTGTTTCTTTAGTCGTTGGATGAGCTTGGAGGTTCGGTAGGATGTTTTCTATTTATTTGTTCATTGTAGCCGACTCAGTGAATGTAATGTGTTGTGGATCCCTGAAAAGTAAAATTTGAATGATTGGCATACTCATGATATATATAAGAGATTCGATATATCATTCTGAAATATATGAAAGAAGTGTGGTGGTGTGTTACGATCATCAAGAAGAGCGATTAGGCGATTATGCACAGTTTCACTTATGCATTAATATTTTTGGAGTGAGAGTTGTGCAGAGCAGAGAAAAATTGTTGAATCAGTCTGAAGGATAGTAGATTGTCATTAGAGCTTAATTGGAACTATAATCAGGAATTGTGGATGCTATTTCTTCAGTTCACCCTTTTGGATTTATTCCAAATCATTGTAGGGTAGTGAGCCCATCCATTTGAGCAGTGAGATCTAGACAGTGATCTTGAAAGCAAGTGCATTCCTGTTTTGTACTTCTTATTTTGAGTATACTCATATTATATTGTGGATTGGCCATACACTGTGGTTTTTCCCCTAATAGGTTTTCCACATAAAAAATTTGGTGTTATGTTGTTGAGATTATTTTCATTCTGTTGATGCATGTTTCTTTTATTGAATGGTTAGATAAGTTAAATCAAAGAATAACAAAGTTGAATTTTTTCTCAACACTGATTCACCCTCTCTGTGTTGCTTGTTTCTAACAGTCTCATCATTCTGTCTATCCTTGAAAGTTCTCTTTTGACCCCTCCCCATATTACGAGACCTAACATGAAAAAATACCTCCTTATCAGCAACCCCCTCCACCATAGGGCCCTTCCCATTATATTCTTAGGAGCAGTCTTATTAGCTATAGCAGCTGACTGATTAAACTGAGGGAATCTCCTTTGCAAATGCCCATATTCATGAAAAACATGACAAAAAAAAGGGATATTTTCATAATCAAGTTGTTGAATCTAGGAAGAGGCTCCAACACAAACTTCTATAGAATCAGGCAAGGGATTGTTCAAATCAACTTTAACACAAATTTGAGCATAAGAGATTACCTTCTTTCCCAAAGTTTGTTGAGCAGGCCCAACTGGTTTTCCTAGCAGACAAGCTATCATATGCAAAATATTACTTCTCTAGAATTCAAATGGAAGTCGAGGTAGACGAACCCAAACTGGCACTCGCGAAGGGAGTTCTTTAGCCGAGTTGAAACCCTCATGCTAAGGTTTGATAAAGAGCCCAATTTGATTGAAGAAATATGGGCCACCTTTAAAAGCTTTATTCCTATCTGCCATGCATGGAAAGACAACCAAAAAATAGTTATTGGTTGCCGACATTATCTCGATATCTCCTTCAAGACTCCAAACTCGATGGATCCAAGCTTCCAATTGATGCAAAGTGGAAAGGAAAGAAAGAACTTTGCTAGAAAGCTTCTCTCAAATACTCTAAGTGGACACACCAATTCCACTTTTCCTTCACCAAAACAACCCAACCATCCAATTTGGGCTCTCACATCCAAAAATAGCCAAAGGACTTGGTGATGGTTTTAACACTCTCAACATGAAAAAACATGACCATACAACTTGAATTTTCACTTAGGAACTCTCATTCACTCATCACTTCAATACAAGCCTATGCATCCTTGTAGCCCTGTCCAACTGGGATAGCCAAAATAAAAGTTTGCTAAGGGAAAGAACCAGAAAAAGAAACCTAGTTTTAAGCACCTAATATGGACCCCTACAAGTCCTCAAATGCACGATATTAGACACTAAAATTAGATACCTCAAATTATTAAGGAGACCTAATTAGGCATGTGTAATGAAGGAACCAACTTACCTAGGCACACCTCAACACCCATAAAGCCTTAAATAGGTTCCTAAATGTTCCCCAATACCCCTTTCACACATTTTATCCATTAATATAGTTTAGATACTCAAAAAATCACAAGTAGGACATTCAAATGTTCACTTTCTGGCCTGTCATATAGAGATGCCAGGTCTAGGATGTCAAAGAACTCTCACAAAACTCCATCCTTCCTCCTAAAACCACTTGCAACATGAAAAAAACTCCCAACCCTACCATTCCACCAAGAATTAGACTTTTCCCATGATGGAATGGAGAGTTACAAGCATTTTAATGACCAAACCTTGGTTTGGTAGGGTTTCAGACCCACTTCCATTAAAATTGACATATCTTCCTTAATTCTTGATGAAATTACTCCAAATCACCGCCAAAAGAAAGGTGAATCTCCCCTCTATCATTCCATGTATGTGTGGAGCTCGTACAATGATGCCAAAGGCTGTACCAAGCAAAAGAGTAGAGAAAAAACACAGGAAAATCAGAAAAATAGAGTTTATTTTGCATTCAAATCTTCAAAAATTCCTCCAACAGCCTTGCCTCAACCACATGGAGGATTTTTTAAACATGACTCCACTACTGCCAATGGTCCTCAACTATTTTTTGAATAAGGATACCGTTGGTTAGTATGTTTACAACCTTAATTTGAAATTACATCAATAACATTACTTGGTTGCACCAAGTTTACATTGAACTTTGTTTTGACACCTAATGACACTTATTGAAACCTATTACAAACTATTGAAAATGGTCCATTGGACCTTATTACATCAAGGACATATTGAAAAAAAAAACCAAACATGACAAAGGCCTTATGGAGGTATGAGAACCCTAGGGTGCCCCTACACCATACACTCGGGGTTGAAAAGATCTCAAGTTCAACCAGAGATCAGTTTCTATAGAGAAGCACCATTGTCTTTGGTGTCCTTTTCACTCATCCAAGTTGCATCCTCTGGTGGTAGACCATGCCATTTAACCAAGTATTCATTGTATACCCTGTTTCTTGTCCTCTTTACCTCCTTGGTGTCTAGGATTGCTTCAAGCTTCAAAGGTTTTGAAGGTGGTAAGTCCTGCACCCAATCTTCATCAGCTTTTGTACCTACACCTGCATCTAAAGACCCCTTAAAGGGGTACAAGTTAGCAACATTAAATATAGGGGAGATAACCACTCCAAAAGACATTTTTCCCAAATTTGTGGATTATCCTACAAGGGTGTATCTTCTTCATTTGGAGCTTGGTGTATCTACCCTTGGGTAACCTCTCCTTCAAATGTGTAAGAACCAGATCTCCCACCTTGTATTGGAAATTTATCCTCTTCAAATATGCTCTCTCCTTGTATTTCTCCACACTTTTCTTGAGATTCTCCCTCACTTGTTCATGGATGTCCTTCATTTATATTGCAAACTCCTCTTTGTCTACACTCTTCCTCCTCATTCCTTACAAGTCTCTCAATTCAAATATACCCCTTGGGCTCATTCCATACACCACCTCAAAGGGAATTTTGCCTATGATTCTGTTTATGGAGTCATTATATGCATATTCCACTTGGGGAAGTACTAGATCCCATTGTACACCATGTTCCTTTGTCAAACACCTCAATAAATTACCAAGTGATTTGTTTACCACCTCTGTTTTCCCATCCGTTTGAGGATGGTAGGTAGAACTATATGACAAATTTGTGCCTAAATTTTTCCACAAGGTCCTCCAAAAGTGACCTATGAATTTGGCATCCTTGTCTGATACAATGTTCAATGGAAGACCATGGATTCTCACAATTTCTTTGAAAAATAGTCCTGCAATGTTAGAGGCATCACTAGTGCATTTACAAGGGATAAAGTGTGCCATTTTACTAAATATATCCACCACTACAAAAAAACTATCAACCCCCCTTTGTGTCTTGGGCAATCCTAGTACAAAGTCCATGCTTATGCTTTCCCAAGGTCTATTGGGTATGGGTAGAGGTTGGTAGAGACCTGCATTTGAAGTGGTCCCCTTTGATCTTTGACATATGGTGCAATTCTCTACAAACTTCCTCACATCCACCTGCATTCTAGGCCAAAAATAGAACCTTCTAACCTACTCCAAGGTTTTATCAAGTCCAAAGTTCCATCAAAGACTCCCACTATGCTTCTCCTTTATCAATTTCTCCCTCATAGAACATTTGGGTATGCACAATTGAGCCCCTTTGAACAATAGACCATCTTACAAAACATAATCAACATATTCATTGTGCAAAGCATCTGAAAATTGAGAGCAAGTATCAAAAGAATCCTTGAAATACTCAAATTCCTTGTACATACCTTTGAGGGCTTCTATACCCACACTTTTCAATTGTACTTCTTGGCCCATCATGACCCTTCTACTAAGGGCATCAACAACTTTGTTTGCTTGTCCTTTCTTTTGTTTGATGGAGAAGGTGTATTCTTGTAGGTATTCTGCCCACTTCATGTGCCTTTGGTTCAACTTGTGTTGTCCATTCAAGAAACTAAGTGCATGGTTATTAGTAAACACAATAAACTCCTTTGGCAATAAGTAATGTCTTCATTTCTTTAGGGCTTGAACCATGGCATAAAGTTCTAGATCATATGAAGAGTATTTTCTCTTTGCCTCATTTAGTTTTTCACTAAAGAATGCAACCGGTCTCCCTTCTTGGCTTAGGATAACACCTATAGCTTGACCACTTGCATCACATTCAATGGTAAATACTTTGTTAAAATTAGGTAAAGTAAGGATAGGTTGCTGAGATACCTTTGTTTTCAAGCACTCAAACCCTTTATTTGATTCTTTGGTCCATAGGAACTTACTCCTCTCGTCTCCCTTGATTGTTTCTAGGATGGGTATATATATGTGGCTAAAGTTATTTATGAATTTTCTGTAGAAGCTTGCAAGGCCATGAAATCTCCTCACATCACACACTAACTTAGGTGGTGGCCAATTGAGAATGGCCTCAACTTTTGATGGATCCATCTTCAAACTGCCCTTTTATATGAAAAACCCAAGGTACACCAACTCTTCATAAACTCACACTTTTTCAAGTTGATCGACAACTTCTCTTCATGCAACCTTCTTAAGATTTGGCCAAGATGCTCCAAATGATCCTCTTTGGTCCTGCTAAACACAAGAATGCCATGCAAATAAACCACAACAAATTTTCCCATAAAGGGTTTCAATACCTCATTCATTAATCTCATTAAGGTAATGGGAGCATTGGATAGACCAAAAGGTATCACCATCCACTCATAAAGACCTTCATTAGTCTTAAATGTTTTCTTCCACTCATCCCCTTCTCTGATTCTGATTTGATGATACCCACTCTTCAAATCAATCTTTGAAAAATAACATGCCCCTCCTAGATAGTCCATGATATCTCCCATTCTTGGCATAGGAAACCTATATCTAATGGTTATCCTATTTATGGATCTTTAATCAATACACAATCTCCATTTACCATCCTTCCTAGGAGCCAATATGGTAGGGACTGCACAAGGGCTTAGACTCTTTCTAATTAGGCCTTTATCCAATAGCTCTTGAACTTGTTTTGCTATTTCTTCATTTTGAGTAGGGATCATCTTATAGGAAGCCTTATTAGGAAATGTAGCACCTGGAATTAGGTCTATATGGTGACTAATATCTCTTATTGGAGGTAGGGAACTAGGAAATTCATCCACCACAATGTCGTACTTCTCTAACAAGGCTTGGACTTCACTAGGAATAGTTTCCACTTTCTTTGTGGATAAAACTGACCTACATTTTGGCTTAACAATCAAGAAAAACCATAAACCTCCCTCTTCCTTTAAGGTATTCAAAAAATATTTCTCTCCTACCACCATGATACTAGAACCAAGTTGTTTTTCCATGTCCTCATTAGACAAAGGGTTCAAGGTGAAAGATTCCCCATCTTTGTTTATCTTGTAAGTGTTTTTATGACCATCATGATATGCTCTCCTATCATATTTACAAGGGTGGCCTAGAAGTATGTGGAAAGAATCCATGGGAATAACATCACAAAGGATTTTGTCCTTATAGTCACCAATATGGAACTCTACCCAAGATTGTTCATTGAAAAGCACCTGATGACCTTTGTTCAACCAAGACACCCTATATGGTGTGGGATGAGGATTTCTTTTCAGATTTAGTTTCTCAACCATTTCTAAGGACACTAAGTTATCTATGGAGCTTGAATATACAATCACCTTGCATACCTTTCCATGGGATTTGCATGAAGTTCTAAACAAAGACTTCCTTTGGGGTGGCTCCTTAGTGCTTGGAACCTTAAGAAGTGTCCTCCTAATCATCAAAATTTCTCCAAATTCAAGATCAATAGGTCTGGAAGGTGAGTTCACACTTTGAGAATGTTCTTCTTGCACGAATTGGTTCCTCCTATCCCCACCTTGAGAGCTCGAGGCTTGTTTCTTTGGACATTTGAAAGCCGAGTGTCCAAACTAATTACAGTTAAAGCACCTACCAGAGAAGGCATTGGAAGCTCTTCCTAATCCATTGGATCTTCCTCTTCCATTAGGCCTCTTGCCCTTAAATCCACCTCTTGATTCCTGACTTGGTTCTTGGCTTCCACTTGCTTCCCCTTGTGATTTTTGTGACTAATTTCTTCCACCAAAACTACCTCTTCCTCTAAAATTTCTGCATCTACCCCTTCCTTTTTTCTCTTGCTTCCTCCATAACTTCTCTTCATCCCTACATGCCACTTGGAAACACTCTTCCACTGTCTTAGGGGTTACTAGGTTGATCCCATCTTGAATTGCAAACCTTAGGCCATTTATGTGCCTGGCCACTTTCTCCTTTTCATTCTCCACATGGCCACACCTCATACTAAGTTTGTGGAATTCCTCAGTATAGGCAGCCACATCCATATATTTTTGTTTTAGGTTCTGCAATTTCCTAAACACTTTCACTTCATAAACTGAAGGAAGGAATTGTGCCTTCAATTTGGTCACCATCTTATCCCATGAGTTAATCATGGACTTGCCCATTTTCACCCTTTCTCCTTGAATGTAGTTCCACCATGTTAAGACAGACCCTTTCAATTTGGTCTTGGAAAAATTGACCTTGTTTTCTGCCATTTCCTTATACTCAAAGTAGTTATTGAAAGCATCCACCAATTCCATCACTTCTTCAACATTCATCTTTCCCCCATATGTTGGTAGATCCATCTTCGCTTCATAGGTCTCTCTTATAGATTGCAAATCACCAAGGAATCTCCTTTCCTTGAGAGCCATTCCCTCTCCTTGTGGAGGGTCTCCATCTTCACCCTCTACCTCTTCCTTTGAGGTACTCTCTTCATCAGTAGCCACTCTCCTTCTATCTTTGGCTTCTAACGCTTCTACCTTCTCTCTCAAGGCTCTCAACTCCTTTGCAACTGCAGACCCACCTTTTGGAGGCGTTGTTTCTTCAACTACCAAAAAATCACAATATCTTTGTAGTCTTCACAATCAAAACTTGGCTCTGATATCACTATGATGCAAAGTCGCAGGGAAGGCAAGAACTTTGCTAGAAAGCTTCTCTCAAATACTCTAAGTGGACACACCAATTCCACTATTCCTTCACCAAAACAACCCAACCATCCAATTTGGGCTCTCACATCTAGACATATACAAAGGAATTGGGGATGGTTTGAACACTAAACATGAAAAAAATGGCCATACAACTTGACTTTTCACTTAGGAACTCTCATTCACCCATCGCTTCAATACAAGCCTATGCATCCTTGTAGCCCTATCCAACTGGGACAATCAAAATAAAAAATTTCTAAGGGAAAGAACCAAACAAAGAAACCTAGTTTTAAGCACCTAATATGGACCCCTACAAGTCCTCAAATGCACGAGATCAAAAACTAAAAGTAGATACCTCAAATGACTAACTTTCAAGCCATAAGGAGGCCTAATTAGGCCTGTGTAATGAAGGAACTGACTTACCTAGGCACACTCCAACACCCTTAAATCCTTAAATAGGTTCCTCAATGTTCCCCAATACCCCTTTTACACATTTCATCCATTAATATAGTTCATATACACAAAAAACCACAAGTAGTACATTTAAATGTTCACTTTCTGGCCTGTCACATAGAGATGCCAGGCCTAGGATGTCAAAGAACTCTTACAAAAATCGATCCTTCCTCCTGAAACCACTTTCATCTTGAAAAAAACTCCTAACCCTACCATTCCACCAAGAATTATAATTTTCCCACGATGGAATGGAGAGTTACCTGCATTTTAGTGACGAAACCCTAGTTTGGTAGGGTTTCAAACCCACTTCCAGTAAAATTGATGTATCTTCCTTAATTCTTGATGAAATTACTCCAAATCACCGCCAAAAGAAAGGTGACTCTCCCCTCTATCAGACCATATATGTTTGGAGCCTATACAATGATGTCACAGGCCATATGAAGTAAAAGAGCAAAGAAAAATTCTGGAAAATTAAAAAAATAGAGTTTATTTTGCATTCAAATCTTCAAAAATTCCTCCAACAGCCTTGCCTCGACCACATGGAGGATTTTTTAAACATGACTCCACCACTGCCAATGGTCCTCAACTATTTTTTGAATGAGGAGACTGTTGGTTAGTATGTTTACAACCTTAATTTGAAATTACATCAATAACATTACTTGGTTGCACCAAGTTTATATTGAACTTTGTTTTGACACCTAGTGACACTTATTGACACCTATTACAAACTATTGCAAATGGTCCATTAGACCTTATTACATCAAGTACATATTGAAAAAAAAAACCAAACATGACAAAGGCCTCATAGAGGCATGAGAACCCTAGGGTGCCCCTGCACCACCAATGTCGGCAAGGCAAGGCGTAAACCCATGAATTTACAAATTAAAGCATGATTGCTCAAATATGAAACATCCTCCACAATAGAATCCGATTGAATCACCAAGAGAGGATGATCCTCGCTTCATTCTAGGAACCCATTCACTTTTTTAATCCTGGAAAAACCCCCATTTGAAGAAGGCCCTTCTCCATTTGAATTTATTTTAAAATTCTCCATAGCAGAAGAGGGAAAAAGACAAAGGATCAACTAGATTCTAGTCAGAGAACCAAATCCCATGGGTTGCGCATGACTGAGCTCCAAAATCCAGAGCATAAAAGATCACCAGCCCAAATAGGCAACTGGAAACCAAAGCCTTGCCAAGAGAATCGAGAAAGAACAAGCAACAAAATTGAAAGAAGAAACCCCCACTTGTAGCCTTCGTAAATGCAATAGGAGAAATGATCCCAGCTAAACCAGTGCCTGAATCCCAAGAAAATGATAACGCCACCCCCAAAAAGTAGAATAGACCCCCCCAACACAGATCGCAACATGCAACACTAGCGAGCAAGGTAGAACCAATATGTAATACATAGATCGTGTCATGCAGGTCAAGGCCAGTTACAGGCAACAAACCACACCCGCACAACCATTCTCATGTGTTCAAAACCCTAACCTAATACCTCAGATTAGGATTTTATGAAATAAATGAAATTTGTTTATTTAGTCAGAAAGATAAAATAGTGAATTAATCAAATAATGTAATATTATTCAATTAATAGAGGAAATTAGAGTTTTTGATGTAATTGACGTGAAATGTAGTGATATTGGATGATAATGATGCCGATGATGAGAAAATGTCATTTAGGATGTGTGATATGTGTTAGGTCATTTTTACATGTCTATAGTTTACCCCTCTTTTGAGACAAAGTATTGGTTGCTTTGTTTCAAAGAATTCGATGTTAAGATCAAGATTTGAAAAAAATTATATGCCCCATTGTGCCCTGACATGCCCCAGGCGAGATAACATGGTGCCCCCTTAGGAAATTTGGTGAAAATTTTGGATAACGAACCAAATTTTCCGATAAGCTGATGTGATGCATTTTTAGTGCAAGGACTAATAGAAGACATGTTGACTAGAAGAAAATGTTAGTAAGATTTAGAAGACAATTGATGTTAGTCTTTGATGATCTTTGCTTTTTCTTTGCATAGAGGCTTCATATCTTAACAATCCTTTTTGATGTAGCAAACAAACATGATGCACCGGGGTATTAATAACCAAGGTGGATTTTTATCCATTGCGTGGACTTTAACTTGACATACAAAGAATATTCTTGCTCATACAAGACATATGGAAACCTTGTTAAAATATATGGTTGAGTTGTGTTAAAACTTTTTGAACTAGTTTACATAGAGAGGTATGAAATACCTAACATGAAACTGCTACACTAATTGTCTCAAAACAACTTCCATACACCAAAAAAAACAAGTATTTCCTGTGGTAGTATCACAAAAACATCTTACTAATAGAAATGTTACCAATTTTTTGCCTCAGCTCAATTGGTGGAGCTGGCTGAATGTTATTATATCATGAGGTGGAATTGTAGTTAAGTTCAAATGTTGTTTCACATTGTTATCATTATTTATCAAGTGACTGGTATGCATTTTAAAAGGGGATGGAGTTTCAGAGTGCTATTCAAATATTCCAGAAATGACAGAAATACATAATTGAGCAAATGAGCAAAATGCATTTTAAATGCTTTCATTTATTTCATGAAAAGACTCATATTTTACAAGGCTTTACTTGATTGCAAGAATCAGAATAATATTACAACATTGCATTTAAATGCATTTTCTTTTCAAATGAAAAGCATAAAAGATGAAATCTAATATCCACACAAGCCGTGGATGTGACTGTCGCAATGTACCACTAATAGCACACTGTACTATTGAAGATGCAGAGAAGAAATCATATAAGAAAGCAACATAATCATCATTGCTTGATTATTGATGTTGGTGATGTATGGTGCACCCTTGTCTTCTCGTGCTCCGTCGACCTGTAAGAGAAAAGAGGGGGTGTCAGTGGCTCCGATTATGAAGTAACCTACATGAGGCACCCACAATAGTACAACCTACTATTAGTCATGCATTGAAACAATCAATCAAGTGCAGTATAGAGGAAATGAGCTGAAGGAGAAATAACAATATCATGATCATCATATTCTATTTTTATGCTAATGTTGTTTGTTTCCTTCTGCAGGTATAGGTAAAATCACGAAGCTGAACATTATTTGAAGACCAAGCATGTGGAGAAAAACAGGCTCCCACAAGGGTAGAGCTCGACATGCTTCCCTATTCATTAAATGGGATGATTTTAAAAATACATCATCATGTTCATCAAAGGAAATGAAATATAACTGAAAGAGTAAACAGAGTTATCTGTCGAGCTACTAAACCAACTGTGCATTCATAATGATCAGGTTTATCTTTCTAAAGGCTACAGGTGAACAATAAGTTTAAGTTCACTCAATTAATTTAGTTGAGTACCATTTATATCAAGCATTGTTGTATAAGTTCATATTCTGTGTTACTTGTTGATCATAATCATAAATTTCATACAAGTTACAGTTATCAGTGTTCTTTTCACAGTCAAGGATAGTGAACAGGCATACATTACGCCTTAATCAAGAGTTTTGTTTTTATTTTCATCGTGAAAGAGAGTAGATTTAAAGGACAGTTTGATAAGTGAAACATAAAAATGAATGAAGAGTACCATGTTGCTCAAGAACACAAAAGACAGACAGTGCACTCAAGTGATAAATGAGCTATTAGTTCCAACTTGACTGGCAATGCAGTGTAGCATTAGGGTATGCAATAAGAAATGCTTGTTCCAGAATGACCAAAGAAATGATAGCATTTTCTTTCCAAAAGGTGTTCTGAGGTGTTAATCATGCATTTGCAATTTAGAATCTCTACGAGGTTCAAGAGAAAAGGGTGAAGGTTGTTGTGTGTTAGAGTTAAGGAGTCCAAAGGGTAGTGTTGTGTACACAGTTTTGACAAGAGCTTAAACACATAAGGGATATTTGCAGAGTGAGCAGATTATGCATGGAATAAGTAATATACAAATTCATTCAAAGATAAATTCCATGAGGAAAAGGAAAAGCATGAACTCATATGGCTGTAGTTTAAACAAGGGGTGCATTTCCAGAATTCCATAAGTCTGTGGTTCATTTTCTCCATGAAGAGACAAACACAGAATCATGCTGAAAGTAAGGAATTTGAATGCTTAAGGATGCCTAGTTTTACATGATTAATTGAAATGCAGAAATAGGAGAGAAATCAAACCCAATTTTAATAACAAATGCCAAGTATGGGTTTTTGCAATCGAAAGTGCAAAAGAAACCATGGGGGTCAAGCTAAGTTGCATGAGAATATTAAAGATAACAGATGTGTTTCTAGCTCACTATTTGAGTCTACTTTTCAAAACAGAATATCAAAGTAAGGCATCACTTGCAATGGGTCAAGCCATGAACCAAATACAACAAATATACAAAATTTTCACCATTTTCAATCATCCATGTGGGTATTCCTATTTCAACAACAAAACAGTTTGTTATATCAACCCAGTTGAGATTTTTGTGTGAGGTAACAAGTATTCTAGTGAGATTTTATTTTTGGGTCAGGGTTTAGAATACATAAAGCCATGAAGTTTTCTATTTCCAGTGATACCCATGAGAGGGCTTGTTGAGTAAATAATAAGAATAAATGCAAAGAATGGGTGGTCGAGCTCTGCCAGAGAAATCAAAATAGATGCATTTTCTTCAAGATATATAAATACCCATGTCATTCTTTTGTTTCAGAAGTCCGAAAATAGATCATAGGTCATTTGGGTTGAACCCATATGAATGGAAAAATGCAGAACAAATATGCAGTTGAATCCCGAGTACCCAGTTTGGGGTTTACATTTTAGAATACAATGCAATGATAACCCATATGGGGATTTGTTTAAAATAGTAGACTTGAAAATGTGGATTTTTTGTGATGAATCAGGCTTCAGAGTGAAGGAAATTCAGCTCTCGTTCAATTTTTTTGATACCAATGTAGGGATTCATTATCTCATAGCACAAAGGAGAATTTCTTGTTTTGGGTCGAGCCCAAAATTTCTTACAATGCTTTCTATGATACACATCTGGTGCGGCCTGAACATGGCCAGAAATTCATAAAATAAAAGAGAGACTCCTTAGTTTTCAGAAGAATAAAGAAGAGATACGAGCTTAAAGGGAAAAATTACCAGTCCATATCTCTGAAAGAGAACTCTAGCCACGGCCAAGAGCTTCAAAGAGAGTCCATAAGCCAATATTTTGAGCTCTTAAAGAGCAGTCGAGCTCTCATAGTGGGAATGGAACACTGAAACGGAAAATATGAGTACAAAAAATGTAAGAAAACCAAGATCACCTGCATGCAATCACTTGTCACATGGAAAAGACATGAAAAACCAAAGAAGATGTTCTGTAAACCTTACAGTAAAAATGCATTAAGAGAATCAATGATTACAAAAGAGATCAATCCTTATGAAGGAGATCAAGAAACCCTAAAAGGGAAACCCTAAATGAAACCCTAGTGTGCACACTTAATAATTAATTAATTATTAATGTGCCTAAGTTTAGTTTAAGTAACCAAGAGGAATAAGTGACTTAATTAATTAATCAATATGATATAATTAATTAAGCATAATAACTTATTACTCTAACACCTATAAGATGAACTTAGGAAGAAGCTAAAACACTAGAATAAGATGCATGAAAGCAAAGATGGGTCCCGACAACTAGGCCTAATCAGGTACCCATTTACAAATGCAAGAATGAGGTAGAGAAGGAAAAACCCAGTGGGACAAAACCCCCCTACAAAGAGATGACATGTTGCAAAGAAGCACTAGAAGAACTCTGTAGAGTAACACTGGAACCTGATTCTGGAAAGCAAGGAAAGATACTTCTATTTACTACTAAAACTAGATGAGAATCACTGATTGACTCAAGGAATCATGATAAAGCAACAACGAACCCGATGCCACGAAACACTGGAAAACTCACAAACTGGAACAACCCTAGAATCTATGAAGCAATAGGAGATGAGATGATGACATAATTTGGAAACCGTGTAGCTCGATGCCGATGCCAAACTGTGACTGAAACTCTTCCATGGGAAGGAGTACCATGAAGACTCTGGAACATTAACCATAAAAACATGGCCCTCAAACTGAGATGGATCCAATGTGGAGATCAAGAAACCCTAAAAGGGAAACCCTAAATGAAACCCTAGTGTGCACACTTAATAATTAATAATTAATTAATTATTAATGTGCCTAAGTTTAGCTTAAGTAACCAAGAGGAATAAGTGACTTAATTAATTAATCAATATGATATAATTAATTAAGCATAATAACTTATTACTCTAACACACCCCCTTAAGATGAACTTAGGAAGAAGCTAAAACACTAGAATAAGATGCATGAAAGAAAGATGGGTCCGACAACTAGGCACGATCAGTACCCATTTACAAATGCAAGAATGAGGTAGAGAAGGAAAAACCCAGTGGGACAATTTTTTATTTATTTTTTGCAAGAAGATGTGCAAATAATATTATTCAAGAATTTCAATAAATTACAAGATATGATTTGCTTTATAAAAGCAAAGATGCAAACCCTAATCTTATCTTGAGCAACAAGATAGCTCAAAAGATAAAGATAAGAACCTAAAACTTAGGAATTAAATATGCCTAAGTAAACTTATGCAAATGTGTAATTAAATATTAATTACACCAACACCCCCCCATAAGTGCAACTTAGGGAGAAGAAAATAAAGCATGCACCTAAAACTAAGATGAATGCAAGAAAGCATGAATGGGTCCCAGCAACAAGGCCTGATCAGGTACCCAAGTAGAAATGCAATATGATTAATTAATTAAGCATAATAACTTATTACTCTAACAAAAAATGCAAAGAGGAGACATTAGAAATTGTGTTAACTGTGGCCTCAAGGCCAAAATAAGTAGAAATGAAACCATCAAAGCTAGCTTACCTTATGCACAAGAAGCAAAAGCAAAAACACAAGGCAAGCCCTCTCATGGAATATCCTGACAGAGGTCGAGTTCGAGCTCATGACAGCCAAAGAAGAGTGAAGCACAGGAGTGTGGAAAAAGTTAGAAGAAATGCATGAACAGGCCGCGGCCTTAGAGTCCTTTTGATATTCCTGAATGAAGAAAAGAGCTATGATACTGCAAAATAAAGCTTACCCACTGAAGATTCAACTATCTGAAGAGCATGGGGAAGATTCCCAAGGCACACAAGCTTGGTTTCAACACAATCATGGTGGCATTTTCTTTCAGACAAAGCTCTTTTTCCTCAAAGTCACGAGTGCAAAATGAATCATTATTAGGGTCTGGCATTCTTTTCTCATGCCCTAATTCGAGCAACATCATCATCATCTGGAATCTTCGGTCAAGCACATGGGAAATTCGAATGAGTGACTTTGCATCATATTTTAATCAAAGTCTGAAGTCTAATGTATGTGCTGGGAGGCCAAAAGTTCCTATACTAGGTCGATAGGTCAAGTCTTTTGAGACTTATTTTATGTGCCTAGGTCAATGATTAAGTCTTGTTTTGTTCTTTTTCCTTAGTGAAATATGAAGGCTTGAACATGGATTATCAATGTAAATGTAATAGTGAATACCTTATGATTTAGGGTTAGGTTTTGATGATTATCCACCTAGGGTTATTTGTATTTTAATTGATTTTAGAGAAATCAATTGAAGTCTTGATGTGAGGATGATATGCATTAATATTTTTATGATTTTTTGAGAAAATCAAGGCATTGTAACGAGGTGATAGAGATGTTTTCTTTTGCAAAAGATTTTTAATCTTTAATTGCAAAAAATAGATAAATTGTAAAATCTGCAACTCTGTAAAGCAGAATCATAGAGCAATCTATTATAAATTGTTTTATGATTTCTTGCTATTTTTAGCAGATTTTTATTGACTTCTTCTCTTGGTCGGATTTGAGACTTATCTTGGAGAGATAAGGTGTTTTTTGAGCTTTTAAAGAAAATTCAGCCTATTTTTAGAGGCTTGACAGTGTGATCATAAAAGCATTATGCTTTTTTCTACTTTTATGCAATTTTTGAGACAGTTTGAAGCCTTTTTCCTTGAGCTTTTTTCTAAGCTCAGATTAGGGTTTCTTGAGAGTTATGCCTTTCAAAAGACTTAGTCTTTTTAGCTCTCCTCTCTCAATTTAGATAGCAATTCCTGCTCATACACATCTTGAGTTTTTGAAACTTTTGTACTCAGTTCAACATTATTCACTCTTTCAGTTTTAATAAAGCAACAGTATTCTCCTTCTCATTTCTATCTCAGTTTTATAATAGCAATTTCATGTCTTTGTGGTTCAATCAGAATCCTTTTATGTCTTGCTGTTGTAAGTTGTTTTTCAGAATTGCATAGTTTCAGGTTGTCTGTTGTATTTTATTTAGGAATCTTCATGAAAAATACTAATGGAAGTATGTGCCAGTGAGATTGTGAGATTCATTGTGATAGCAAAGCTGTTGTGAGTGTCATTGTTTGAATTTCATAACTTTAAGTGAAATACCAGTCATAATTAAGTTTTAATTAGCCATCCTTCTACTCCTTTTCTCAGAAGTTATTTAGAATAAGATCAATCATTCAGAGAACCAGCTCACTTTGGAGATTCCTCCTTCGCTCATATCACCCACATCTAAAGGAGGTTTCCATGTTTCAGTAGGTTGTTGAATATTGCATTCAGCAGGGTACAAATCTATTGACAACAAGAACTAACAAAAATCAATAGTTAATACCACCATTCCTTCTCTAAATCCTTATGGACATCCTCGAGAGATCTTGGGAATATGGTGTTGTGCAATTTTTCGTACACATGCCCCGCTGGAAGCAAGGACCATCTTTCGCTCTGGTTTTGGTGTTTTGGCCCTTTCTTTTGAGGTTTTGTCTTACTTAGGCACGTGCTTAAATGTATATTTTGATGGCCTAAGTGTTTCCCCCAGGTTACTCATTGAAAATCTTAAGTTATGGATGAATTTTGAGCTTTTGCTCGGATTCGAGATTTTTCGCCCTGGTCGGATTTTCTCGGATCCTGCTTGGATTCCGGTTGGACCTTGTTGCTCGAGAAATTTTGGTATTCATGGATTTCCGCGTGAGATGGATTTTCCCGGATTCTTCCCTGTTGTTGAATTCCCAAAATCCCTTTTCTGACTTCCCTATTGATTGTATTAATGGCTTCGTACACGCTTTGAAGGGTGTATCTAACTTGGTTTCTGGGTCTTTTGGATCATTTCATGCTAGGGTTGTTTAGTATTGCATCCTTTGTCATCTCCCAGGCGAGTTTTGAGTTCATGTGTCTATCTGAATTTTAATGAATCTTGCCTGAGAATAATTAGTAAACCCTAGTGATGACTCAACAGTGTAAACAACTAAATTTTGAGCTTACCTGTGTGCCAATGGAAAATGAATAGGGTTCAGACCTAGGGCAGTTCCATATCAGGTGATTTTGTCTTAAGATTGACCTAGAATGTAAAGAAAATTCATGAAAGGGCCCATCCCTGACTTGTCCAAAGTTAAAATTTTTGAAATCCATAGTTGGTTCAGTGTCTGGATGAAATCGGGACTCTCCACCCCTTCCGGATTCCCTTCGCTGTGACCATTCAAGATCGCTAAGATATCATATCGACCACCTTGAGGTTCGCTGAAGTGGTCTTCCTAGGTTCATTTTGGATCACCGTGACACTATCATTTTTACACCGAATGCATATCAGTTGGTGAGACCTTTGCTTTCGTCGAGACCTCACCTCGCAAGGAGATGTCTCATCGACGTGCTTGTTCATACTCGCTTTTGGCAAGACAAGTCCTAGTCACCAAGAGGTCATAGCAGGATCCAGTGGCTTTATCGATATTCGTTTGCTTCACCAAGACATCCGTCCTTCAACGAGACCTCCCACCGAGCACTTTTTGCTTTCATCGACCTTTATTCTTTTCAGTCGCTATAACCCTTCGAAGTCGGGGAGATGTCATGTAGGCCATTCTGTGTCTCGCCGAAGACCTTCGTAGGTTTGTATTTGATCGCCAAGACACTGTGATTCTCACACCGAAAGCCTTTCTGTCAGCAAGACAAACCCCGTCACCAAGAGCTCATAACGGGCTCCTTTCGTCTTGCCGATTTTCTATCCTGTTGCTGAGACCTTTTCCATCGGCAAGACCTTTCACCGAACGTATCCTACTCTTTTCGAGTGCTCTTCAAAGTCGGGGAGACATTCATGCTTCATTGAGACCTTACCGCGAGATCCCTATTCTTGCCGAGACCTTTGCTTTCAGCGAGACTCCTAATGGTCGCCAAGAAGTTGTAGCGAGGCCTCCTTTTCTTAGCGAGCCCGGATCTTTTCATTGAGACCTCTGGCCAAATTAAAACCAAGCCTTAATCGGCAGAACATCGCAACTTCACTGGGACCTCCTCTCGAAAACTTGAGTTTGGCTGAAGTGTTTGCTTGGACCCATCCGTCGGTGAGACATGAAATATTCACCAAGACCTTACCCCGACTGTCCTTTGATCATATCGATATTGTTTGCTATATCACCGTTCGCCTAGACATTACACCGAAACCACCATGTCTTGGCGAGACCTTTTCTGATAGCATCTTTCGGCGTGACTTCACGACTTCGCTAGGACTTCTCCATGAGATCCCAACTCTTGCCGAAACCTTCGCTTTGGGAATCCCCATTGGTTCAGAACTTTTCCTTAACCATGGATGTCCATCAAGTCCGGATTTCTCCAAAATTTGCTATCTCCCAGATTTCCCAAAAATCCTTGTTGGCCCGTTCTTCGCATAAATTCGTCCCTCACAGATTTCCCCAAAATTTGGTGAAATATAAAGGAGCATGAAATAATTGGATTCATTTATAATTTATGATGCATTTGATGATTATTTAATGTCATATTTGGATCTCTCATGTGATTTATTGATGGAAAATGATCAGGTTTGATGGTTAAGTAGGTGTTTCTTGGTTTTTGGTTGGAATTCAATCAGTTTGGAATTTCCCAAAATTCTTCTCTGGCTCAGATTTCGCGGATGGTCTTGAAACCTGAAATTTGTTGTGGTCATTTTATATGAATTTTAATAACACCTTGACTATATGAGATGCATTCTAATGGTGTTTCGATGAATTTTCATGGCTCTTTCCTAGTTTTTACTGTGTTTTCATGTTGAATGCAGGCTGAATTGAGCAAAGCAGCAACTGGTTCCTCATTGTCTGATGCAGAGAGGATCAAGTTGGGCATTAAGAGCAAGGTCCCTGAGAGTAAGATCACTTCTATCCGGTTAGAAGTCACTGATACAAATGTTGGCCTCTGGGACTATGAGGAATTTAAAGCAAGGTTGGCGGCTGAGGATCCTCCTTTGGTGACTAGAAGGATGATGGAATCAGGCTTGTCACATGTGGCAGGTTTCCCTTCAACAGTGCAGTGTTATGAGCTTGTCCTAGAGTGTGCAAGGCACTATGATTAGGACACACAGAGGATAATTGGTCCTCAAGGGAGAGCTGTTGTCAATCTCAACCCGGTCTCCATTGCCCAAACCTTTGACATGCCAGACAGATCTCATGTGGTGGGATTCACCATTCAAGCAGCTCAGGAGTTTTACGATAAACAAACTATGAAGTCTCAGTAGCTAATCAATTCTTGGCTGGAGAAGCCTAAGTCACACTATTCCAAGTTGCCTAAGTAGCTGTTTAGGGCAAAATTCAAGGAGTACTATGATGCCATCACCTTTCTTAGCAGGGTGGTCGGATTGAGGAGTGCTAGTACATTTGAGAATTGGATGTGCCATGCCATTGTAAGGATGGAACAAGAGAAAATTGACTACCATTGGGTAGGGGTCATCAGCCAAGTAATTCACAAGCAATTATCCAATATGTTGTAGACAAAGACCTTCACAATGACTTCATATTTGGTCTATGCGCTTGCTAGGTTCCATCCCTACAAAGGATTGGATATGAAGGGAATTTTTGGACAGGATATTATTTATGAATTTTTCCCTCAGTTGCATTGGGGAGGTTCAAACTACAGAAGGGAAAATGATGCATTCACCATGCATATTACCAGAATGCTTCAGGAACTAGAGTATGTTAGAATTTTAGATCTGGCTAGGGAGCTCATCAGGAAATATGGTTGCATGGCCTTCTTCGAAATCATGACGGGACGAAGGAAGATCGTGCCCAAGTATTTGGGTTTAGAGAAGTTGAGAGAATGGTGGCATGATGTGTATGCACCACTTGACGATGGTTCTGTTTCCGAGCACCAACTGGATGATGTGGCCACCTACCTTGCAGTTATTGATAAGCATGTGACATATAAGGTAGATTGGGATAAGTCGGTCAAACACTCAAGGGACGAGATTGCATCCATTGAGAGGCAACTTAGGGTTATTCCAGTACCACCTATAGCCAACTTAGATGGAGCGTTCTTGAAGCCACATGAAAAGTCAGATCGGTGTGGGGATAATAGGGAAGAGAGCTAATGATGGGTTGCAGTGCGATTTGTGCTTCCCTATTATCTTCCCGTGCGTCATCCAAGCTGCATTGCGGATCCCGGGCTGACCTCGATGGAATGTGCATTTATTGCTTATTTGACCCATTTTGAAGACTCTCTTGGATGGGTTGTTGTGCCGAGTTATTGCTGCGAAACCCTTGCCTAGCCGACGGATTTCTGGGGATTTCTATATATTGGGCATGTCGCCTCATTTGTAAAAGGTTAGAAATAGTTAGAAAGTTAGAACTTGTAACCATAATATAGAGAAGAGCTAGTTAGAAGTAGAGTAAGTTAGCAGATAGTTTCCCTCAAGCAAATATTGTAACAGAAAGCTAGAATTGTTGCTACAGTGAACAATTTGAATGCAAATAATGACATTGTGATTTGGTGTCATATTTGTGCTCTCTTGTCTTGCATGGTTCTTGCTATTCCATATTTAAAATTGCTTTGAGTTGGTCAATATTTAGATTAGATTCGATTTGATAATGTTTGTGATGTGATACTTGAATGTTGCAGCAATCTCTCAGTCCATACTTTTCACAACCAACTAATTGTTAGTTGCTTTGCAAAGTTAGCCTGGACTTTTCATATTCCTTGTGCTTAAGTTCAATTGTGAAGTTTTATTCACTTCAACTGCAATAGGGTTGTTTGAATGAATGTTCATGATTTGAAAATCTTAACACCTTAGAAGATTGCACTATTTTTTATAAGATTGTAGATTTATCTTGGTCAAGTAGAAATCAGTTTTGAGGGATTGGTCCATTTCGAGTATTGGTTACTTTCATTGTTAATCTTAAGTTTAGTATTAAGTTTAGAAATCTCTATAAAACCCTTATTATTCTTCTATTTCTTTGATTGTTGGGTTAAATCTAGGATTGAAGCACCATCAGATTGTTAGATCTGATAAAATTGATTCAACATTTTGCTTGTAGTAAGGTCCCATTGTGATTACCAGCATTTTCACATTTCGTTACTGATTTGTTTATGCACTGTCAAGACCTGACATTAGAGACCTTGGGGTTATCTCTTGAGGCTTGCCGATAGAGATTTACCTTTCAAGAGAGATAGGATATCATATTCTGTCTGGCTATTATTGTGCAGAAAACATGATCAACATATGGTATTACGATAAATCAAAAAGATAAGACTATAAAAAATAAACAATATTGCAGTATCACTTGCCATATCTATTTTCGGGTTTCAAGATATTATCCATGTTGATGATTTCTATTATAGGAATGGATCTGTTAAGACATATCTCAGGATGTTGTTGGTGAATTGTCAATAGATAGATAGTTAACTCTTTGGCATTATTTTCTCTTGATATTTGTCTAATTGTTTTGATCTTTTCTTTGGAATTTTTGATTTTGATGCTTGTTTTGTTTGTTTTTTGTGTTGTCAAAGGGTGAGTGTGATGATTTGTTTATTATGGATGAAAATTTTATTGCGTTTGGTGATGATGGAGGTAGGACCTTTTCGATTTTTTGAGTTTTTGTATGATGTTTTTTTTTGTTTTCAAGGGACTAACCTAGGGCCTTGAGGGCTCATCAAAGATAAGCCTTGCCTATGTTGTACACACATAGGCTCGTAGTTCACTTGGTTAGATATGAACATGTTTTTTTAATTTTATTTTTTTCGAATGTTTTTGAATTTTGAATTTTTTGACTAAGTTGAAAGAAAGCATGATAAATACCTAAGGGGACTAACCTAAGGCCTCGAGGGCTGATAAGCCTTTCCTACGTTGTACACACAAAGACCACATAGTTTGATCAGTGTTGACTCAAAGCATAACATGATTTTGGGATTTTGACGTTTTATGACTTTGTTTTGATTTTTGTTGGTTTTCTAGATGTTTTTTATTTTGATAGTTTTCAACCATGATAGGATATACAAGGATCCAATCTACTACCTATTTTGAGAATTTCCCCTAGTTCGATGCAAGATTACCTTCACTAGGGAATTTGGATGTTGATGGTGCAACAAGGTTCAATACTGAATCATTCATTAAGCCATGGTTGGTGTGCACATTTTATTATGGGATGAATGGGTGGATTCTTTAGTTAGTGTCGATAGATAATGATGCAAGCCTTATTCAAATGTAGCACCTGTTTTCTAGGTTTTCACTACAGTACTTGTTCTAGAAGCACCACAAAGTTGTTTTCACTTAAAGAATGTTTTATTTCTCTTTACTATTTTTCTTGCTTTTTTTATTTTTAGGATTTTTACCCTTTTTCCTAGCATATTCTGATGTTTTTAAGTATAGAACCTTTTAAGATGGTTGTTTTTTAGTGGTTCGGCTAAAGGTCCCCCTTCAAGAGTCACCAATTGATAATCCTAATAGCCATAGCATGCTGTGATGATGAATGGACTGAGCCAGTTGGGTTCAAACTTACCTTTGCCATCTTGATTCAACTGCACTTTCTGATTCTCTTTGAGTACCAAGTCCCCAACCTGAAAGTTTCTATTTTTTATAATTTTAGTATAGCTTCGTTTGAGTCAATTTTGATAAACCTAAAGATGTCTTAATGCACTCAAATTCTTTTCATCTAGGAGTTCCAACTCATTTAATCTAGACACTTGATACTCTTCATTATTGACCATGCCTTTTAGTGATATTCACAGTGAGGGGATTTTGAATTTGATAGGTAATATATCTTCAAATCCGTAGACCAAGGAAAATTATGTGGCACCTGTAGGTGTACGGATACTAGTTTGGTAAGCCCATAAAGTTGGGTTCAATTGCAAATTCCAATCATGGCCGACGTCATTAACTATCTTTTTTAGTATCTTTTGGATGGTTTTGTTAGACATTTCAACTTGACCTTTTCCTTGGGGATAGTAGGGCATGACCTCTTGGTTTTTGAATGGGGTTCCATTTTCTGTTATAATGGTTTGGGGAATTCCATATCGATAGATCAAATAATTCAATATGAACTTGGATATTTATTTTCTTGTGATGTATGTTAATGGAATTGCTTCTATCCATTTTGTGAAGTATTTGGTTGCAGTAATAATGAATTTATGCCAATTTGAGGAAGTGGGAGATATCTTACCTACCAAGTCTAATCCCCATTGTGAAAAAGGCCATGGTGTTGTGATGGGTCTCAGATCCTGTGTTGGTGTGTGAACAAGGTCACTATGTTGTTGACACTAACGATATTTTTTGGAATACTGAATACATCCTTGTTCCATGGAGGGCCAATAGTACCCTGTTCTCATAAATTTTTGTACTAGGTTAGGTCCATTAGAGTAGGACCCACAAATGACTTCATGTACCTCTTATAAGGAAATTTGTGCTTCTTCTATGCTAAGACATCAAAGTAACATACCATCTAAAATTCAACAATATAAGGTGTCTCCTAGGATTGTGAATCAGGAAGTTCTACAAGCAAAAGGTTTATTTTGGGTTGTTTTTAAGTCAGGTGCTATGATACCATGATGGATATAATTAAATTTGTCTTGGTACCATGGTGAATTAGGACCAACAACAACACACTAGCTCTGAATCCACGATATCGAATGTCGGTATGTGCAATTGCTCCACAAGGAATGCATACATAGGAATGTTCTGCGAAATATCAAGAAGCAAACCTATTGTTTCCATGGCAACAAACTGCTTTGTTGTTGATCTGAGGAACTTTTTCAAAGATGATGATGATGATGATGATGATGAATAATTATTGCTTGAAACTATCCACCATTATTTTATATGGCATTATTTTGTCATGCTTTGTTTGATACTTGTCATTTACTTGCCTAATTACTAGTTGAGAGTCTCCATACACCTACAATTCTTTTATCCTCTATTATATGGCCATTTTGAGTCTTGTGATTAGTGCTTCATATTCTGAGATGTTATTTGAACATGGGAAAAAAATTCTATATGCCTCAGGTATACTATCTCCCTATGGTGTGAGAAATAGGATACCTAGTCTTGAGTCGTGTTGAGTGTGGGACCCGTCAAAGTACAAGGTCTAACGACTTGTCTATTCTATTAGAAATATGATCTCATTTGGGAACTCTATTGTGAGAGGCTAGTGATCTTCCATTGGTGCTTCTACTAGTTTGTCTACTACAATTTTTCCCTTTATGGCCTTTCTATCCACATATTCTAGATCAAACTCACTTAGTTTCAACACCCATTTAGTAATCTTGCTTGTTAGAGCTTCTTTTTCCAATAGGTATTTTTAGGGATCTACTTTTGAGATCAACTTTACTTGTCTATTAAAGATATAGTGTCTCAACTTCTATGTCGTAAAGATGATAGAGAGATACACTCTTTTATGGGTGAGTAGTTCAACTCGTAGCCTACTAGTGTTCGACTAATGTAGTAGACCACTCTTTCCTTGTTATTGTCATCTAGCTATGCTAGGAGATCTCCTAATGCTTCTTGTGTTGTAGACACATAGAGTATCATTGCTTTATCTAGCATAGGTGGAATTAATACTAGAGGAGTGAGTGGGTACTCTTTGACTTGATAGAATTCTTGATCACATCTCCCATCCCACTTGAATGTGATGTCTTTGTGTAACAGATGGGTGAACGGATGACACTTGTCTTCCAACTACACAATGAATCACTTGATGGATTGTATTTTCCCCTACAGACTTCTTAGCTACTTCAATGTCTTGGGAGGAGGCATTTCTAATATGGATTTCACCTTTGCAGGATCTACTTTGATACCTCTTCTTGATACTATGTACCCTAGCGGTTTTCTAGATGTTACTCTGAATACACACTTTTTCGGATTGAGCCTTAAGTTGTACTATTCGAGTCTATTAAACACCTTGGAAAGGTTGATCAAATGGTCTTCCCTTTTGATGTACTTTTCTAGTATGTCATCCACATAATCTTCCATAGTTGTATGCAACATATCATGAAAGATTGTAGTCATTGCTCACTGACAGGTCACCCCTGCATTCTTTAGGCCAAATGACATGACGTTCTAGCAAAAGGTCCCCCATGCACAAGTGAATGTTGTCTTATGTTGATCGTCAAGAGATATCTTTATCTCATTATATCCAGAGAAACTGTCTATTAGTGACAACATTTCATGTCTTGCTATTAGATCTATGATCATATCAATGCTCAGAAGAGGTAAATCATCTTTTGGGAAATATTTTTTTAGATATCAGAAGTCTATGTAGATTCTTATGCCCCTAATGGGATTTGATATTGGTACTAGATTCAAAATCCATTTAGGGTAATCAATTGGTTTGATGAAGCCCACATCTAGCAATTTCATCAATTCTACTTTTACCAAAAGTGTTATTTGTGGATGCATCTTCTATAGTTTCTTCTTGATAGGTTTAGCTCCAGGAAATACAACCAAGTGGTGTACAACCAATGTTGGATCTATTCCTGGCATGTATGCATATGTCCACACAAAGTTTATTTTCCTTTCATTTATGAATGTTGAGAAGTTCACCTTTTCTTTAGGATCAATTGATGTTGCATGATATGTGATTTTTGGATCCTTTGTTGTGCCAACGTTGATGGATTCTATTTCTTCAACTAGGAGTGTCCACTTCTCTTGATGGTTAGAAATAGGGAGATTGAATCCTCCATCTTTGGGTGTCTCAGAGATTTTTTCACCCTCAAATTTGTCCTTTATTTTCTTGTTTTCGGGATCCAATAGAGCCACATCATGGTTTTCTCTAGGGGATTTCATTTTTATTTTTACATTGTCTTTTTCAATTTTGTGACTAGAGGACACAATCTCCCCTCTGGAATATGCTTCCTGCTCAAGTTCCATGAAAAACCCTTCTTTATGATCTCTTGATGGTATATTGTTTCTAAGTCCCATAAAGTCTACAATTGCTTTATCATTTTGGAATTGATCTAAAACAAGTGTATGTTATTGTTGGTCCCAATTTATAAACTATGGTTAGCAAAGCCTAGGTAGGCTATCGTCGTTATTTGCAAAGATTACAATTTTTTTTGAAATAGTTAATATAGCTATGGCATCATTTTCCCATTGAGCATCTAGGTCATCATCGCTAGAAGTGAGGGAATCCCATTCATACACATTGGAGTCTATTTCATAAGTATAGTATTTATATATAAGTTTTCTAGGTTGAGTAGGGAATACACTTATTCTAAAGCTTTCAAATAGGTCCTCAATTGGTAAGTCATTGTTCATATGATGTTAGGTATCCAATATATTAGCGTCAGTAGAAGGAGCTCCTTTCTTAAGAGAGCCACATCCAGTATTTGGAGTAACCACGTCTATCAAACCATAACCTAGTCCCATGTTCTTTCTTTGTTCCACTATAATAGTTTCCCACTTTCCTTGTTTGTGTCACCCAAGGCCACCTTTTCCAGTTCCATTTGTTTAGCTATCTGATACCCTTTATTGCTAGGATCAATTGAAAGGGGTTGTAGCTATTATGGTTCTTCTTCTTCTTCTTCTTCTTCTTCTTTTTTGTAGAGCATTGATGAGAGGTCCTCAAATATTTCTTCATCCTTCATGTCTCCCTACTTGGTAAAGATCGTGGGTTTGACTACCATTGATACTATTTGAACATGTTTGATCTCCTTAGGCCCTCCATAAACCATGGGTGTTGGTGGAAGCATTCCAATGCAAAAGGCTTGATTGAAATTATAGTTTCCATTACCTTTGTCAAGTACTTGTGTTGCAAGAATGGAAAGATTGAAGGTTTTGTCATTGATGTCAACCGATCGGTTAGTTATCTACTAGTTTTTGTTGGCTATATGTGTTGAGAATATTGAGAAAATTGTAATAAAGATATGTTGCAGGTGTTTTTTGGTTGCTTCAGGTTTTGGTTTGAATTTTCTCTTGTGGTTGTGTGGTTTAGATATGTTGTTCATAGTTTTCAGAAGGTGTTATATTCAGATTTTTGGTTGTTGGTTCATTGTACAGTGCAATTTGTGTTCACCGATTGTGAACTGTGGTTTTCTATGTTTCAGGTTGAGATCTGGGAGAAATGTTGTTGGTTCGGTATTCTCTTTAATGAAGTCTTATGATGATTGGTTTTAAAGTTGAGTTGCCCTGATTGTATTGAAGTTAATTTCAGAATTTGGAAGTTTGTGCTTAATGGTTCTATGTGTTTTATACTGGTGTGACCAACCTTGTGTGAAATAATACTTTCGAGAATGATGAAGCATGTTGGATCTATTTGGGTCCCTTGAAGCATGTGTTTGGGTCGCCCTCATTCTAATTCCACCCTAGGATGTTTTGGCACTGACCTAATTTGAATTTGGATTTGGATAGCCAACTTCAGATATGTTTCAAAGTTGAAGATGGTATAAATGAAAGATGAGTTAGTAATGGAAAATATACAAGAGTGAAGAAGAAGCACAATAAGAGAAAAGAGA
Organism: Sequoia sempervirens; assembly: GCA_007258455.2. NCBI lineage: Eukaryota > Viridiplantae > Streptophyta > Pinopsida > Cupressales > Cupressaceae > Sequoia > Sequoia sempervirens. The sequence goes on along the minus strand of VDFB02271358.1, from coordinate 1,252,014,771 downwards.
AAGTTTAGTTTGACGTGACATTGATTCTATTCAATAAGTGTGTGGGTTGAGAGTGTGGGAGATCAGTGCAAATCTTAATGTTGAGTTTTTGAATGCAGTGAGTAGAAGGAAAACTCTATCATTCATGCAAGTTGATCGAGTGAATGTGGTGGAATCCCTTGTTGCATTAGGATTGTAGTCTCTCTCTAACAAGTCATCTTTGTATCTTTGTGGCAGTGAGCCCTCCAGGTTGTAGTCCTGTTGGACAATGAGTCCTTGTTCTGGACAATGAGTCCTTATTTCAGGCAATGATCTTTTTTGTAATTGGTTTTGATAGTGAGTTAATCCTCATCGTGGTTTTTCCCTCATTGGGTTTTCCACATAAATATGGTGTTATTGTGTTTATGTGTTGGATTTGAGTTTTTGTATTGGAATTTGATGATTAACCATTTAAGCAGTATTAGTTCTGGTGATTGAATTAAAGATTTAATTATGTGATAACTGATTCATCCCCCCTCTCAGTTGTCCTATTCAACAATTGGTATAAGAGTGTAAGGTTCCTTGGTGAAGAGCTTAACTCCTTGAGGAAGGTCCAAGATGGCTGGAAAATTGGTTTTTAATTATCCGAGGTTTTATGGAACTAACTATTGTATCTGGAAAGTATTGATGGAAGAATATCTATAGTATTGTGGATATGATGTGGAGAAAGCTAACAAAAATCCTTACACTCCTCTTGCTAATGGTCTGAGTACACCTAAAGAAATCAAACCACATGAAGCAAACAATAAGGCGAAGTTCATCTTGAAGAATATTCTGGTACATTTTGAGTTGATTAAGGTTTAGAATTTAAAAACAGCTAAGGAAGTCTGGGATGCTTTGGAAAGAGCACATGATGGTGATGAAAGAGTTAAAGAGGCAAAATTACAGAACTTGGAAACACAATTCGATCTTCTACATATGTCTGAAGATGGGAATATTAAAGGTTATGTATAGAGATTGGATGAGATAGTGGCTGAAATGAGAGGACCTAGTGCTACTATAGATGAAACCAGGATTGTAAAGAATATTCTCAGAGCTCTTCCTAATGCCTACAGTGAGAAGGTGAGTGTTATTGAGTAGACTATAGATTATATGACCTATACTAAGGATCTACTATTGGGATTTTTAACATCTTATGAGATGAGGAAGTCGAGTCTAAGGAATGGGTGCAAATCAGAGACTTTTGTTAAAGCTACAAAAGCTAAAGATCCAGATGAAGAAAACTTTGATGAAATAGAAGCTAACTTTGTAAGAAAAATGAGGAAAGGATCTAGTAAGTATGAAGGAAATTTTCCCTTTAAATGCTTTAGTTGTGGAGAAATAGGTCATTATGTTGCGAAGTGTCTGAAAAGAGATAAAAGAAATAAACAAAGATATGAGAAAGAAAAGAAAGGGAGGAAGATTAACATAGATTATTATGTCAATGAGAATGCTAGTATATCTGATGAGGATTTAGAATATGAAGATCCTGATGAAAATGAATGCTTGTTCTTGGTGATTAAGGATGAACCTACTTCTGTTAATTATTTAAGACAAGTTAAAGAAAGCCCTTTGAAGAAGGAGAAAAATGAAGGTGCGGTTATCTCTTCCCTACATGCTAAATAAGAAAAGAATTTTTGGGTAGTTGACAATGGTTGTTCACATCACATGACTAGTGATAAGAGTAAGTTTGTTAAGCTTGAAAAATATGATGGAGGCTTGGTTATGTTTGGAGATGATACTGGCACTAAAACCTGTGGGATAGGTTCAATAAGTTTTGATGGCAAGCATCATACTGACGATGTCTACTATGTTAAGGGTTTAAGGCATAGATTGTTGAGTGTTGGTCAGTTGTGCATAAAATGATATGATATTGTGTTTAATGATGATAGATGTGAGATCTAGAAAGGATCTGGAACATTGATTGCTACATGAAAGAAATCTAAAGGGAAAATATATCAACTTAAGGGTGCTGATGGATGATGTTTTATGACTTAGATTAATGACAATTGGTTATGGCATAGGAGAATGTGTCACATGAATTTTGATAACTTGGAAAGGATTAGTGTTATTCAAGCTATGAGAGATTTACCAAGAATTACAAAGCATGTTAATGCTAATTGTAGGAATTTTTAGTTTGGAAAATAAGCAAGAAATCATTACAGATCAAAGGAATAGTCCACTACCAGACTACTAGATTTAGTTCATACAAATATTTGTGGTCCTACAAGAGTGAGAAGTCAACTTGGTGAAAGGTACTTTATGCTTTTAATTGATGATTATTCTAGATATACATCGGTTATATTTCTTAGAGAGAAATCAAATGCATTAGATAGCTTCAAGGCATTCAAAACTATGGTTGAAAATGAAGTGAATTTGAAGATCAAATGCTTAAGGTTTGATAGAGGTGGAGAATTCACCTCCCATGAGTTTAATTTTTTTGTGAAGTGCATGGAATAAAGAGACAATTATCTTCCCCAAGAACTCCTTAGCAAAATGGAGTTGTTGAAAGAAAAAATAGAATAGTTCAAGAGGTTGCTAGATCAATGATTACTGAAGCTAGTTTACAGAAAGTTTACTAGAAAGAAGCTATTCACACTATTGTTTATGTATTCAATCAAGTTCAAGCAAGAGAAAATAATACAAAGACTCCCTATGAGCTATGACATGGAAGAATTCCTACTGTTAAATATTTCAAAATATTTGGAAGCAAATGGTATATTAGAAGAGACGAGGAAACTTTGGGTAAGTTTGATGCAAGAAGTGATTAAGGAATTCTTAGTGGATATTCTACTAATAGCAAGGCATACAAATGTTTCAATAAAAGACTAAGAAAGATTGTAGAGAGATCGAATGTGAAGGTTGATGAGACAATGAAGAATCCTATTAACATTGACGGATATGTATTTGATGAGCATGATTGTGTAAGAATAGAAGAGATTATGGAAGAATAGGAAAAAAATGAGCAAGGAAAGTAGGATGAACATAATGAAATAGAAGAAGATGCTCCAATGATGTCCCCTAAGACACCGAAATATGTACAAAAGAATCATTTAGAAGTGAGATTATTGGAGACAAGAAAAAAGGTGTGTTGACTAGAAGCAGAGTTGTTGCTGTAGTGAATCTATATTTACTTTATGAGATTGAACCAAAGACTATATGTGAAGCTTGTAAAGATGAACATTGGAAGGAAGCTATTGAAGAAGAACTTATGTAGATTGAGAAGAATCAAACTTGGGAATTGGTCCCAAGAGTAGCAGACAAAAACATCTTTGGATCAAAATGGGTATTCAATAATAAGTTGAATGAGAATGGAGAAGTTGTTAGAAACAAAGTGAGGCTTGTGTGTAAAGGCTACTTACAAGTAGAAGGCATAGATTTTCAGAAAAAAATTGCTCTAGTAGCAAGAATGGAATTCATAAGGATGCTCTTGGAATTTGTGGCTCATAAAGACTTTAAGGTCTATCAGATGGATGAAGAGGAAGTTTATATGGAACAATCAAAAGGATTTCAATTAACAGATCAACCGGATATGGTGTGCATATTGACCAAAGCTTTATATGGGTTGAAGCAAGCTCCTAGAGCATGGTATGCAAGGTTAGATAAGTATTTGATTCAACAAGGCTTTAAAAAAGGTATGTCAGATAATAATTTATACTTTAAGATTGAAAATGATTAATTCTTGATTGTAGTAGTGTATGTTAATGACATTATCTTTGGAGGAAATGAAAATATGTGCAAGAGGTTTGTGAAAGAAATTCAAAAATAATTTGAAATGTCTATGTTTGGGGAGATGAATTTCTTTCTTGGGCTATAGATTAATCAAACAGAGAAGGGAATTTTCATTTCACAGTCTAAGTATGTGAGAGAGATGTTGAAGAAGTTTGGGATGAATGGTTCCAAATCGATAAGTACTCCTATGGTGACTGGATGCAAATTGGGAAAAGATGATGATTCACCTAAGAATGATCAAAGCAAGTATAGATCTATGATTGGTGGAATATTGTATTTGATTGCTACTAGACCAAATACCATGCGTGTTGTCTATCTTGTGGCTAGATTCCAAGAAGATCCTAAGGAAACACATGTTGCTAAAATAATTTTTAGATGTTTGAATGGCACTCCGGATTATGGATTGTGGTATCCTAAAGATACTAATTTTACACATAGTTCCTAAACAGATACAAATTGGGTTGAATGTGTAGATGATAGGAAAAGCACAAATGGTGGTGCATTCTTTCTTGGATGCAGATTGGTGGCATGGTCGAGTAAGAAGAAAGATTCAGTCTCTTTGTCTATTGCTGAAACTGAGTATATTGTTGTTGCATCTTGTTGTACATAAGTTCTATGGATGAAATAGACATTGAAAGATATCACAGTAGTATATGATGATCCCATTTCTATTTTCTGTGATAATACAAGTGCAATTAACATTTCAAAGAATCTTGTGATGCACTTGAGGACGAAGCATATATATATCATATATAATTTCTTGAGAGAGAAGGTCATGGAGAATGAAGTAAAGCTTGAGTATGTTTTGATGAAGGATCAAGTTGTTGATATTTTCACGAAGGCTCTTCCTAAAGATTCTTTTGAGTATCTCCGAGAAAAGTTGGGGGTTATTGCCCCTCCTTTCTTGAACTATATGCATATGGAGATGCATTAGTCCTATGGATCTATGGATCTTTCTTTCTTCTAGGCTGATGTTTTGGTCGCTACCTCCCAGGGGGAGCAGGTAGTATCAAGTGTTATCATTATGAGTATTCTATTTTCATGTCAAAGGAGAAATCAATGTAAAATATTCTCTTGCCTTTGCCATTGATGTCAAAGGGGGAGAAGAATCATGTGAAAAAGGAAAGGAAGATTGGGAGAATAAGCATGTGAAAAAGGAAAGGAAGATTTGGAAAAGAAGCATATAAGAAATTATCTTCTAAGGGGGAGAAACAAAAAAGTGTATTCAGAGCTTATATGTTGTCTTTGATATTTTTTCACATCATGTGTTGCCATCAATGACAAAGGGGGATATTTTTGAAAGAATGGAAAGATTGAAGGTGTTGTCATTGATTTAAATTGATCAATTGGTTATCTATTAGTTATTGTTGGTTGTATATGTGGAGGGTATTTAGAAATTTGTAATAAAGATATGTTGTAGGTGTTTTGTAGTTGCTCTGGGTTTAGGTCTGGATTTTCTCCCATGGTTGTGTGGTTCATGTTGTAACTTTCAAAATCTGATGATTTTTACATATTTTCATACCCCCTGAGTTTCCAAGTGAGGTTTACCTTTGGCACATTTCCCTCATTTTCATGATGCTCTACCCGCATTCTGCCCATTTTCCCCCTTGGTTTTCATCCATGTCTGTGTTTTCCACATTTTGGTCTGTGTTGGCATGAGTTTGTCTGGGTCTCCACGATCCATTTTTTTTCTTGCAAACGTCTGTTGCCTATCAGCAAGACGTTTTATTTGTCATGGCGACTGAAGTTTTCAAGACGGGCACTGTTCGGCAGGACTTTTCTGCGGTCTCGACGACGGTGGGTGATGTGTATTTCGGCAGGTGTTTTGGCGTCAATATAAGGTCATGGCGAACTCTCTTGGTCTTACCGACTTGCGCATATGAGGATTCATCGGTGAAGCTTGGATTTTTTGGTAAAATGTCATAGCAAGGTGTGTTTGTCTCACCGACGAAGCACAAACGGATTTTTCCAAATGGCTCGGTGGGAGATTTCGCTTTTGTTGTAAGGTCATGGAGAGTGACCTTCGGTCTCACCGACCTTGCACATGGATTTTCATTCATGTGGTTTTCGGTGTAGGTGTTGTCTTCTTTTGGCGATTAGGTGTTATCTCGATGACTTTCGGTAAAGCAAGGTGCATTCTATAAGAGGTCCCCCTGACATTGTTTTGTCTTGTCGATAGTTTGATGAGTATTCTCTTCGGCGAGAAAATCTAATGGTCTTGGCGAAGGTGAATGTAACAAAAGGTATTGCTCGGTATGAATTTTTGTTTCGGTGTGTGGTTTTGGCGAGGTGCCCAGGGTCTCACCGAGTGGAAAGCAGAAGTGATTTTGTTGGCATAAATATTGGGTTATCACAGCGACTTGAGATATACGAGGGCCTTCGGTGAAACAAATGGTAATTTTTATATGGTCTCCCCGATACCTTTGAGCTATGGTGAAGCGGATGAAATGAAATGTGTGGTTCGGTGAAAGTCCTCTTATGTCTCGACGACTTGGAAATGATAAAGGATTTTCAGCTTGACCTAGTGGGTTCGCTATGTTGTCTCCTCGATATCACAAAGTTAAAACGAAACAAAAGGGAACAAAAGGATACTATATGGCTTCGCCGTGACAAACAGATTGCTACAACATGTAGGAGGCGAAAATGTATATCAATAAAACATAATGAAATATTTATGATATCTCACCGATCCAGTTGAGTTGCAGCGAATGTGAATAAAACATGGGAGCACACGGGATGATAAATGAATGAATTGCCTTCGGCAGGACTAGACATTGTGTCTCGCCGACTGTTCACTGGTGAGATACTGAAATACAAATCTTGTGACCGACTGATTGATGCTTGATGACTGTTGCTGGACGACTTGAACTGAGCCCGAATCTTGTGGAGGGCCGACATGAATTTTCATTTTGATGTTCTTCTCATGCTGGTGTATAAATAGGCATATTGTAGTTGTGAAAGGGGACCGGTTATGAATTATTTTTGATACAATAGGAAAATTAGATGGACACAGAAAAGTAAGTTTATCAAATCAGAGGCTCTGATGCATGTTCTAAACATGGAGGTATTTATGAATGTCAATTGATGTTGTTGCACATGTCTGGTATCAATTATCTGTTGAATTAAATAAAAGGATTACTAAGTTGTCTCCAAAATGGATTATTTCTTATCGTTTAAATTGATATGACAAGTTTATATTCAATTTATCAGTGCACATTTGATGTTCTTGTGTGATTGATTGATTGGTTCTTTCAAGTAAAGACTAAATCCTTTTGGTTAATCACAGTGATAAGAGAGATTCAATTGGATTTTTAAGTAGAGCTTAGTAATCACATTCTTGCATGTTTAACAAGTTGCAAGCACAGTATATGCCAGATAATTTGAATTTTTCTCAGAGAAGTGTTGCTCATTTTGATTTCACTTGACTTTGCATACCCAATAAGGCACTAGTCTCTGCAGTTTACTATTTTGAATTCATTCATCTTCCTATTTCTTTTAAAGTTGAGCATCTTAGAATTTAGACCAGAGTATTGTTACCATTTTCAAGTTGGATTTCATTTGTTCACTCCCATATGCCATTGTGAACAAGTTGTCATAAGAGGATTGATTGTAAGCTAAGTCTGCATTATTCAGAAAGGTACACCCGCCCAGGTTAGCAACACCTAAAGCGTAGAAGGTTGAGTTCTCTTGACCTTTTCTATTACCCTAAAGCATATCAGGAGATTGGTAGCCTCTTGAGGCATCTTGCCTATGTTTTTGAGAGCTAACAAATTGGCGATTCTGCTGGGGAACAATCAGAATCAAGGCCTTAATCATAGAGTTAGAAATCTTGCATAGACTCCGCTGGGAATAAAAAGTATCAAACCTTTTCTCATTTTTTGATAAAAGTGAGTGGCGACTCTGACATAAATTTTACAGCTATTCATCATGAATGGAAGAAGGTCTCAGTACAGGAGAGGTCATACTGGAGCCCCTACTAACAACAACAAGTGGACACACAAAGATGACAGAGCTGATAATGGAAAGAGGATCAATGAGGACATGTGCATAACAGACAAAGGCAAAGCACCAAGAGTATATGGTGAAACATATAATTGTTATGATACATGGAGAGATGATTCAAGTGCAGAACTTTGTACCCCTGAAGATCAAAGTAATCCTTTCTCTTCTCTCGATCCTCAGAAACAGGATGAGCTTGAAGCTAGGAAACAGGCCGAGTTTGAAGCTAGACTTGAGCCTGAACGACTCAGAATTCAGCATGAATATGATCAGAAGATGAAAAATGATCAAAACCAGATTAATAAGAATGTGATTTCTCAAACTGATTATGAGTCTTTGACTTATGAGGAAGTAAAAGCACGGTTTGAATCTCAAAAAAAGGAGAGAGAAGAACAGGAAAAGGCCTAGATGATACAAGCAATGAAAAAATTTGAATTGCATAAAAATCAAAACATTGCTCAGATTGTTGATCGCCCCCCAAAGTATGTGCCACCTCATAAGCAGGGCAATCATGGTGCAGGGCCTTCTAGTCCGCCTGTTTCTCCTCACCATCAAACGAGAATTCATCACAAGTAGCCAAATCATTTGCCTCACATTCCCACACAACATACGAATATGCATCCACCTCCTAGTCAGCATCACATCCCTCAGCATAATGCACAATATAATAATCTTATGCATTAGTATCAATATCCACCTATCCCTCCCCCTCACCAATACGTAGAAATGAACAGGCAGTTTGATTTGGCAGGGTTCCATCTATGCCCTTACCCTATGGATAGCAGCTGGAGAGGTTTGGTTCCCAAGTTTACAAGGAGCACTACAGTCATTGCTGAAGAACATCTAAGAAATTTCAATGTGTTCATTCAAGATATAGGTATGCCATATGAAGACTTGCACATGAGGTTGTTTATGATGTCACTTATTGAAGATTCTAGGGATTGATTTAACAACTTGCCAGCATATTCAATTAATTCTCTTCAAGTATTCCAAGATCGATTCCTAGAGTAGTATGGAAATCTGAATGCACCAGATACAGCTCTTCATGAACTGATGAGGATTCAGAAAAATCAAAATGACTCAGTTTATGATTTCAATTGAAGATTTAACAAATTGTAGACTAAGGTACCTCCTGGATCAAGGTTGCCAGATTCTATAGCTTTAAGTGTTTATTTAAATGCATTTGATCCCAAAATAGGGTACGAACTGAGAAATAGATTTCCAAGAGATCTGGCTGAAGCACAGAAGATTGCATTGACAATTGAAAATAACAGGAAGGTTGTTGGTATAATTAATAAAAGAGACAACCCAAGGCCTCCTCAGCAAAGTAATAATTATCAGTACAGACAAGAAAATACATACAAAAATGAGAACAAAAATGAAAGGTCGAGGCTGCATGATATGCCTTACAATACAAATTGGAAAGATGGGAAGCCTATATCAGCTAGGCCCAGAAATAAAGAAACTCCTGATCCATTGAGCAAGAAAGGAACTTACATGGTGAGTAATAATTACTTTTGTGAAGTTTGTAATCAGCCACATTCCCTAGATTATTGTGTTGTAGCTCAAAGGATGCAAGAAGAAGGGATGTTGATGGAAAATAATGGAGAAGATCATACAGTGTATTTGACTTCAAATGTTTTTCACCATGTTGACGAAAGAAATTCATCTTCAGAGGATGAAGGCTATGAATATGATGTTTCCAATCAAAAATATAATGTCCATATGGCTAAACAGCAGATCTTTTATGATTCTGATGAAGATTACATAGAGCCACATCCTGTTGAGGCGCCTGCTCAGTGTAATATAAGGAGACTTACTGAAGATGAAATAGAAAGAATAACTACTGCTGCAGTTGAGAAAGCCAAAAGTCAGTACTGGTTGAGAAACAGAAAAGTAAATGAGCTAGATGGTGTTCCTGGGGGAATTTTTATAAAAGATCAAAAGGAAACATAGGAAACTGTAAAGAAGCTAGAAAAAAAGCAACGTGATAAAATTGAACAGAAGCCAGTCCAAAAGCAGAAAGTTGAAGAATTACACAAGGAGATGCAAAAGTCTGATCAGCCTAATAAAAAAGAAAAAGAAGAAAACAAGGGAGAAACATCAAAACTGAAGAAGACTATTAAGATGGAGAGCTCCTCTTTTGACTTCACACAGGCGTTATCCCAGGTAAAAATGTCTGTTCCATTACTTGAGATGATGAAAATAAAAGAATACAGAGATAATGTTGTTCAATTGATAACAAGTGGAAATGAAATATGAATTCTGGAAACAAAGTAGCTATTAAAGCAGTCAATAGGCAGGATAAAATCAATAATCCTGAGGTCTGCTTAAGTGATATATTATCAACTCCTCTTCAAGTAGATCCCTTTTTCACTACGTTGCTTATTAATAATAAATTGTTGAGGAATTGCATGATAGACTCCGGTGCTGCTATAAACATCATGCCTGTAGGAGTCATGAAATAGCTTGGCATGTGGGTTGATATCACTGGAGGCAAGTGTTATGCAATGGATAATAGACCTATCCCTGTGGTTGGTATTATAAAAGATGTTGAAGTCAAATTGGCTACTTATCCACAGGTGGCTTATAGTATAGATATAACAGTCATTGATACTCCTCCTCAATTCGGGAGGCTTTTGTCAAGGCAGTGGACGGTAGTTGTAGGTGGAAATGTTCAATTTGATTTGTCCTATGCTACTATTCCAGTAAATGGGAAAGAAGCGAAGTTATACAGGGAGCCAAGAATGGGCCAGCTTGTTGAATGTGTACCACAAGATCAAATTAATTGTTTTTGTGATGTTGATCTTGGAAGTTTTAAAATTGAACTTGCTCAGCCAGAATTAACCAATAATGATCCAATTGAAAAACATGTTGTACAGAATTGTAGTGGTGTCTGGAAGATGTATTTTGATGGAGCTTGCAGCCAAGAAGGTAATGGAGCTGGGATTGTATTTGTTTCACCTGAAGGTATTACTTTTAAATATTCATTTTTGTTAGCATTTGAATGTACAAACAATGTGGCAGAGTATGAAGCTTTATTGACAGGCTTGAACATAGTTGTGAAACACAAGATTAAGTTGCTAGCTATTTTGGGCGATTCTAAGTTGGTTGTTTCATAGATCAAATCAAAATATGCAGCAAAGCATAAAAGATTAAAACAATATAGGAATGTTGTATGGGATACAATCGAGTTGTTTGATGCCTTCTCAATTGAGTGGATAGATAGATCAAAGAACATAATGGCTGATTTTCTAGCAAATGTAGCATTGAAAAGAGATGATATTACATTGGCTGGGGTATCACAAATTGAATTCAAGACAAGACCTGCTGTCCCTGACAACATTTATAACTGGCAGGTTTTCAATGATGATGCTGACCTTTTGAAATTCTTCAATTGTATAGATCAGTATGAGGCTCAGGAAATTGATTTCAATGCTTTTGTTGAAGAAATAGATGGGAAGCAAACAGTGTTTGGAAAAGAAATATTGCAGCTCAAAATGAATAAGCTTCCTAAGGGCTTGGTGGCACTAGAAAGGGTGTATGATAGAAATGATCGATCTCTCATGAAGCAAACACCAGTCAGAAAGGAAGATGTTGAAGAAGTCAACCTGGGGACTGAAATAGCACCAAGAAAGGTATACATTTGAAAAAAGACCAGCCCTACAATTAGAAGAATGCTGATAGAGTTATTGAGAAAATGCAAGCATGTTTTTGCATGGTCTTATGAAGATTTGAATGCATACAGGGAAGATTTATTTTAGCATGAAATACCATTGAAGCCAGATGCCAAGCCTTTCAGACAAAAGAAAAGACCTATAAATCCAACACTGGAGCCTAAGATGCAGGAAGAATTAACAAAACTCAGAGTTGGAGGAATTATCAAACCAATCAGACATTCAATGTGGGTTTCAAATCTGGTTCCTGTGAGAAAGAAGAATGGTGATATCAGATTATGTGTAGACTTCAGGAATTTAAATATGGCCTCTCTCAAAGATAATTATCCTCTACCCAATATAGAGGCTATATTGCATAAGGTGACAGGGTGTGAGTTATTGTCCATGATGGATGGATTTTCTGGATACAATCAGGTTAAAGTCAAGGAATCTGAGCAATACAAGACAACATTCACAACTCCTTGGGGAACATATGTATACAGAAGAATGCCATTTGGTCTCACTAATGCTGGAGCGACTTTCCAAAGAGCTATGGACATAGCATTTGCTAATTTGATTAATGTTATCATGATGGTGTACCAAGGTGACTTGACTGCTTATTCAAAGAAGGTTGAAGATCATGTGCAACATCTTGAAAAGGTATTTATTAAAGCTCTTGAATATGGTATTAGTTTAAATCCAAAGAAGTGTCATTTTGCAGTCACAGAAGGTAAGCTCTTGGGGCATATCGTTTCAAAAGAGGGAATTAGAATAGATCCTGAGAGGGTTGAAGCTATTGATAAGATTCCTATTCCCAAAACTGTCAAGGAAATATAGTCTTTCTTTGGACAAATTAATTTTGTTAGGAGATTTGTTTCTAATTTTGCTGAGATCATTAAGCCCATATCAAAAATGTTGAAGAAAGGACAAAAAATGGATTGGACTGCTGAAGCTTTAGATGCTTTCATATCTATCAAAAAGGCTATCAAAGAGGCTCCTGTTCTTAAATCTCCAGATTTTACAAAGCCCCTTCAGATATTTTCATTTGCTTCAATGCATACTATTGCTGCTGTTATGTTACAAAAAAAATGATGATGGTTATGAACAACCTGTGTCTTTCTTTAGTAAATCTTTACAAGGGTCTGAGCTGAAGTATGATATAATGGAAAAATAAGCGTTTGCATTGGTAAAGGCTACAAAAGCATCCAGGCCATATCTTGTTGGAGCAAAGGTAATTGCTTATATCCCTCATGCAGCTGTCAAAGACATTTTAACACAATCTAAAGTTATAGGGAAAAGATGCAAGTGGATCAATAGGATTCAAGAATTTGACATGGAGATACAAATCACTAAGCTAGTAAGAGGTCAAGGCTTGGCTAAGCTGATGGCAGAATCAAATATTGAAGCCAGTCAAGTATGTAATGTAGAAGAAGGAATTGCAATTGCAAGCATTGAGGACACTCCTTGGTATACTGATGTTATGCATTATCTTAAATACATGAAGTGTCCAGATGGATTGAGTGACAGCCAAAGGAGAACTTTGAAGTTGCAGGCATCCAAATATGTTTTTATGGATGGCGATCTGTTTTGGAAAAAACAGGGATGGTATATTGTTGTTATGTTTGGATGAGTCACAGGCCAAGCATGTTTTGAAGGAAATGCATGAAGGAGTTTGTGGTCACTATTCAGTGAAGACAACTGCACACAAAATTCTCAAAGCTAGGTATTTTTGGCCAAAGGTTTTTAATGATTCTTTTACACATGTGAGAAAATGTGAGGCCTGCCAAAAAATTTCTGGAAGATTGAAGTATCAGAGTGCTTTGCCACTTCGACCTTTGCAGGCTGATGCCCCTTTTCATCAATGGGGAATTTATTTCATTGGAGAGATACAGGAGAAGTCAAGTGGAGGACACAAGTGGATACTGGTTGCCACTGATTATTTTACTAAGTGGGTAGAGGCAATCCCAACCAAGCAGGCTACAAGTAAAGTTGTAACAAATTTCTTGATGGACAATATTATCACCAGATTTGGTACACCATTGAGGATAATCATAGACAATGGGATGTGTTTTAGGTCAGATGAATTCAAAAGCTTTTGTGGTAAGTATGGCATTACTATTTCTTATTTAGCCCCATATCATCCACAAGCTAATGGACAAGCAGAGTCTAGCAATAAGAGTCTCTTGAAGATTATAAAAAGGATGTTGGGATAGAACAAGAAGGCTTGGGATTCAAAGTTAAAACTAGTCATGTGGGTTGATAGGATCACTATGAAAAGGGCAATTGGAAAATCCCCATTTGAATTGGTGTATGGATCACAAGCTAGAATGCCTTTACAAAATTTGTTGCCAGTCTACAAGTTTTTCTTACAGGAAGATTTGGAAGCTCTTGAGCCTATGGAGGACATAATGGAACAACTTGCTAAACTTGATGAAGTAAGGAGAGAGGCCCAAAGTCAAAACATAAAGTTACAGGCATAGATGAAGTATCTATTTGACAATAAGGCAAAGAACAGAAAATTTGAAGAAAGTGACTTGGTGTTGATGTGGAATGCAAGGTGTCAGGAGAAAGGTAAGCATGGTAAATTTGAAGCTTTATGGCTGGGACCTTTTGTTGTTGTTGGAAAGAAAGGTGAGGATTTGTATTATCTACAAAACATGGCTGGTGAAGATCAGGATTTTCCTGTTCATGGGCAATTCTTGAAGCAATTTTTCTCTTGAGCAACATAGAGGATTAAGGGTTGCCAGTGCATGGACAACTCTTGCTTATCCTCTTTAAAATTATTTTCCATGCACAGTAGTTTAGGATTTCATCTATTTCCATTTCTCTCTCATTTTCCATTTCGTCTCCACCTTGCATTCACTTTCCATTCATTTCCATTGCCTTTCATTCCATTTTTGCTCACTGGTTCATCATTTTATGTCTGGTCTGCTCACCCAATATTCTGGATCCTTGCAATGATATGACTATCACTCATCCCCGGATAGAGCCACTATTGTAACTTTCAAAATTTGATGACTTTTACATATTTTCATACCCCCTGAGTTTCCAAGTGAGGTTTACCTTTGGCACATTTCCCTCATTTTCATTATGCTCTACCCGCATTCTGCCCATTTTCCCCCTTGGTTTTCATCCATGTCTGTGTTTTCCACATTTTGGTCTATGTCGGCATGAGTTTGTCTAGGTCTCCCCAATCCATTTTTTTGCTTGCAAACGTCTGTTGCCTATTGGAAGGATGTTTTATTTGTCATGGCGACTAAAGTTTTCAAGATAGGCACTGTTCGGCAGGACTTTTCCACGGTCTCGGCGACGGTGGGTGGATGTGTATTTCGGCAAGTGTTCTAGCGTCAATATAAGGTCATGGCGAACTCTCTTGGTCTTATCGACTTGCGCATATGAGGATTCATCGGTGGAGCTTGGTGTTTTCGGTAAAATGTCATAGTGAGGTGTGTTTGTCTCACCGACGAAGCACAAACGGATTTTTCCAAATGGCTCGATGGGAGATTTCACTTTCGTTGTAAGGTCATGGCGAGTGACCTTCGGTCTCGCCGACCTTGCACGTGGATTTTCATTCACGTGGTTTTTGGTGTAGGCGTTGTCTTCTTTTGGCAATCAGGTGTTATCTCAGTGACTTTCGGTAAAGCAAGGTGCATTCTATAAGAGGTCCCCCCGACATTGTTTTGTCTTGCCGATAGTTTGATGAGTATTCTCTTTGGTGAGAAAATCTAATGGTTTTGGCGAAGGTGAATGTAACAAAAGGTATTGCTCGGTATGAATTTTTTTTCGGTGTGTGGTCTTGGCGAGGTGCCCAAGGTCTCACCGAGTGGAAAGCAGAAGTGATTTTGTCAGCATAAATATTGGGTTATCACGGCGATTTGAGATATACGAGGGCCTTTGGTGAAACAAATGGTAATCTGTATATGGTCTCCCTGATACCTCTGAGCTATGGCGAAGCGGATGAAATGAAATGTGTGGTTCGATGAAATGCCTCTTATGTCTCAATGACTTGGAAATGATAAAGGATTTTCGGCCTGACCTAGTGGGTTCGCTATGTTGTCTCCTCGATATCACAAAGTTACAATGAAACAAAAGGGAACAAAAGAATACTATATGGCTTTGCCATGACAAACGGATTGCTACAACATGTAGGAGGTGAAAATTTATATCAACAAAACGTAATGAAATCTTTATGATATCTCACTGACCTAGTTGAGTTGCAGTGAATGCGAATAAAATAGGGGAGCACACGGGATGATAAACGAATGAATTGCCTTCGGCAGGACCATACATTGTGTCTCGCCTACTGTTCACTGGTGAGATACTGAAATACAAATCTTGTGGCTGACTGATTGATGCTTGATGACCGTTGTTGGCTGACTTGAACTGAGCCTGAAGCTTGTGGAGGGCCGACATGAATTTTCATTTTGATGTTTTTCTCATGCTGGTGTATAAATAGGAATATTGTAGTTGTGAAAGGGGACCGGTTATGAATTATTTTTGATACAATAGGAAAATTAGATGGACACAGAACAGTAATTTTATCAAATCAGAGGCTCTGATGCATGTTCTAAACATGGAGGTATTTATGAATGTCAATTGATGTTGTTGCACATGTTTGGTATCAGTTATCTGTTGAATTAAATAAAAGGATTGCTAAGTTGTCTCCAAAATGGATTCTTTCTGGTCGTTTAAATTGATATGACAAGTTTATATTCCATTTATTAGTGCACATTTGTTGTTCTTGTGTGATTGATTGGTTGGTTCTTTCAAGTAAAGACTAAATCCTTTTGGTTAATCACAGTGATAAGAGAGATTCAATTGTATTTTTAAGTAGAGCTTAGTAATCACATTATTGCATGTTTACACAAGTTGTAAGCACAGTATATGCTAGATAATTTGAATTTTTCTCAAAGAAGTGTTGCTCATTTTGATTTCACTTGACTCCGCATACCCAACAAGGCACTAGTCTCTGCATTTTACTATTTTGAATTCATTCATCTTCCTATTTCTTTTAAAGTTGAGCATCTTAGAATTTAGACCAGAGTATTGTTACCATTTTCAAGTTGGATTTCATTTGTTCACTCTCATCTACCATTGTGAACAAGTTGTCATAAGAGGATTGATTGTAAGCTAAGTTTGCATTATTCAGAAAGGTACACCCGCCCAGGTTAGCAACACCTAAAGCATAGAAGGTTGAGTTCTCTTGACCTTGTCTATTACCCTAAAGCGTATCAGGAGATTGGCAGCATCTTGAAGTATCTTGCCTGCGTTTTTGAGAGCTAACAGTTTAGATATGTTGTTCATGGTTGTCAAAAGGTTCTATATTTATATTTTTGGTTGTTGGTTAATTATACAGTGCAAGTTGTGTTCACCAGTTGTGAAGTGTGGTTTTCTGTGTTTCTGGTTGAGGTCCAAGAGAAATGTTGTTGTTACAGATTTCTCTTTAATGAATTCTTGTGATGAGTGGTTCTAAATTTGAGTTACCCTTATTGTATTGAAGTTAATTTCAACATTTGGAAGTTTTTGCTTAATGGTTCTATGTGTTTTACACTAGTGTGGCCAACCTTGTGTGAAATACTACTTTCAAGAATGATGAAGCGTTTTGGATCTATTTGGGTCCCTTGAAGCATGTGTTTGGGTCGCCCTCATTCTAGTTCCACCCTAGGATGTTTTGGCACCGACCTAATTTGAATTTGGACTTGGATAGCCAACTTTGGATATGCTTCAAAGTTGAAGATGGTATAAATGCAAGATGAGTTAGTAATGGAAAATATACAAGAGCGAAGAAGAAGCATGATAAGAGAAAAGAGAAAGTGTAGTTTGGTGCAACATTGATACTATTCAGTGTGTGTGTTGAGAGTGTGGAAGATCAATGTGAAGCTTAATGTTGAGTTTTTGGATGCAGTGAGCAGAAGGCGAACTCTATCATTCATGCGAGTTGATCGAGTGACTATGGTGGAATCCTTTGTTGCATTGGGATTGTAGTCTCTCTGTAACAAGTCTTCTTTGTTTCTTTGTGGTAGTGGGCCCTTCAGGTTGTAGCCCTATTGGACAATGAGTCCTTATTCTACACAATGAGTCCTTATTTCAGGTAGTGAGCCTTTTTCTAATCGGTTTTGATACTCTCTAAAGTGTGAGTTAATCCTCACCATGGTTTTTCTCTCATTGGGTTTTCCACATAAATATGGTGTTATTGTGTTTATGTGTTGGATTTGAGTTTCTACATTGGAATTTGATGATTAATCATTTAAGCAGTATTAGTTACGGTGATTAAATTAAAGGTTTAATTATGTGACAACTAATTCACCCCCCCTCTCAGTTGTCCTATTCAACAACTTGAACCTTGGTTTCAGATTTTGGTTGTTCACTTGATGTGGGTTTAGTTGAGCTTGATGGTAGTGTGGATGGGTCAACATATGGGAAGGAGTGGAATGATATATCATTACTAGGTATCAGTTGGATTTTATTATATTTATCCTCCAATTTTGCACAGTAGTGGAAGGGTTCAGGATCGACATATAATGTAACCTCCTTTCCTTTCGTGAGAAAATTTTAGACATTGGTTAAATTTTGAACTGCTTGTAGTGCATGAATCCATGGGTGTCCTAGAAGAAGGCTATATGGTAACTCAAAGTCCAACACTTGACATGTTGTTTTTGTTGTTGTCAGTCCTATTTTTATAGGAAACCTGATCGTTCCTTTTGAATTCCTCTCGAGGTCATCATAGGCCCTTATGGTGTAAAATTTCATTTAGGGAAGCTTCTTTGTTTTTCTTTTCCTTTATCTGAAGATGAAACTTTAAGGTTGTAGATAGGTGATGATTTTTTTATTTTTTTTGCATCAACAACTCTGTCATTGACCACATTCTTTTTCTTAACCCAAAAAGGTGTCGTGTTGCTCAAACCTGGTTTTTGATCTTTGTCGTTATTAAGTTTAATAATTTCATCATCAATGAGAGTTTGTTTGATTCCAAACCTCACTTTTATGGGTTCATCAAAGGAATCCAAGCATTTAAGGCGAAGTTCCCTTCCAATTTCCTTGTTCAAATTTTGAGAAAAGAGGTCAACCAATTATTTTTCTTAAATGTCATAAGGTAATCATTTTGTTAAATGTATCCATCTTTGTAAAAATGACACAAAATATCTCTTTTTTTTTTGGTGTTAAAATTTTTTGTCATCATCACTTTAAGTTCACAGTTGAAACTATAATTGGAGACAAAATTATCAGCCGATTCTTGAAAAGATTTGATGGTCAAGGGTAATTGTGAAAAACATTCCATAGCTTCTCCTCCTAGACTGCGAGGGAATAATCTCATAAGGTATGTCTCATCAACTACAAATTCAAAGGTAGCAGCACAAAATTCTCTTAAGTGGTCTTTAGGATCTCCTTTTCCCTTATATTTATCAAGTTTTGGTATGTCCTAGTGACTAGGAAAAGGTGGCATTGGTACGCTTGGATCGAAAGGATAAGGACATATATCTTTAGTGGATAACTTGTGGGATGATGTGTTACTGTTCTTGAGAGTATCCAATTCTTGTCTCAGTGCTCTACACTCATCCAAAATAGGATTGTTTGCAGCTGTAGGTTTTGATGTCTTTGAAGATCTCTTGTAACCAGGTTGTAGATAAAAGGGTATGTGATCTTTGATTTTATCATCATTGCTTGTTTTGGGATGCTTAGATTCACTCTTAGGTTGGTCATTCATTGTGAGTAATGATATGTCAAAATCAAGAGGCATTTTGATTCCTTCATCAGCAAGGGCCTTGAAGTATTGTTGTGGGTTACGTTTGACTACCTCTATAAGCAGTTTAGTGAATCTATGATCACTGAGTGCTTCATTTATATGGGATTGGGTTATTTCTTCGTTATCAGTTTCATTTGTTTCACTAGTTGAAACACTAATGTGATCTTCCCCATCAAAGTATTTTCCCCAAGGGTTCCCTTCTTCTTGAAGCATTTTTATTCTTGTTTTAGGGGTCATGGGTGATTGTTTTGATGTTCAATCCAAGACAAGATAATATATGAGACCTAAGATTGGGATGCAATGCAAACATATATGATCCTAATATTAGATATGAGATTGGTATGGTATGATATGACAAGCTTGATATAATAAGAATGCAAGAGCTCAAAGGAAACTCTAGGTCTAAAGCTAGTTATGATGCAAGGCTTTACTTGTGCTATGATGGATAGACACAAGGATAAGTGATCAAGAGAGGGTATGTAGGAGATGATGAACTCCAAAAAGGACTACCCTACTCAAGGATGATGATATGTTCCCTAACTCAACGATGATGAACCTCAAGTGATTCAGGTGACTAGTAGCCAAAGGTTTGATTTCAAGACCTAGGAAGAGTAACCTAAGTGCAATGCTAAAGGTTTGTTTGAGCAATAATGGATATGCAAGGGCTAGGAATAATGCAAGGATTGAAAAATCAGAACTGAAGGATGATGCCCTCAAGAGATTTGAATGATAGGGTTCATTTTGGATGTTTTTGTTGTTTGAATTTTTGGGGTTTGCAAGGTTGTGAGGTTGCAGATTTCTAGGTGTGATGTTTGGTTGTGATTTTTTTTAACACACACGTAAGACACAACAAACATAAAGTTTTTGAGTTTGATCTTTGGATAAGTTTTAAGATTCACAGGACAAGTGTGGTGTTCAATCATGATTGAAAACTATTTGCTTTTTTATTGTGAATGTTATTTGACTGTTGTAATAAAAGAACATTCAAGTACAAATCCTAGGCTAGTAGAGATAATATTTGCTAGATTCCCACTTGGATTTCTCTAGCCACACTTATTTAGAGTGGATAACTTAGAATTTTGGTGGCACTGGCTCCCCCTTACATGACACACACTTCTTGGGCACACCAAAATTTGAATTCACAAAGACCTGAAGATCTCAAGGAACTTGCTATCTCAACTTTGAACTACGAGAATGTGGGATGGCTTCAGAGGTCTGACCTCCTACTCCAACAAATAAAATGATTTTGGCTACTAAAAACAAGAGGTGTCTACTGGGGGACTGTCGTGAATAGAGATCCCATCTGTAATAGCCTAAGAACTAGAAGGCCCACTCCGACTCTCATCACCAGCAAGTCTCGGTGAACTGAGGGTCTCGCAGCTTAGCTTCGAACAACACTAGCCACTCCTTGGGGTACAACTTTCATTCTCCCCCCTTTGATATAGCCCACCGAGAAACATGCTTGAGGTCAAACCTTGGGGGTGATGAAATCCCCATGCAAGCTTCCTACTAAAAGTAAAAAGGGAGACTAATGTGTATTTCTCATCACCTAGGATCGCACAAGTGTGAAAGGGAAGAGGATATGTACACACTAGCTTGAGTAGCACATAATGTGTAAGTGCACCAAACATGACAAACAAAGTTATTTTTAAGTGCCAATCGAAGTGTTTGCTATACTAAAAGATAATCGGTTTTAAAAATAAAATCTTCAAGAAACGTCTTGCACCAAATTTCATTAGTAGTTTCAAGCCTTCAAGTCTTTGAAAAATTTGTATTCAAGTGTTCACTCTAATTCTTTGACATGCAAACTTGTAAAAAAACCCAATCAACAAAATTGGCCTCAAAATAAAATTATAAAAACTAAACTACGAAGAAAATCTAATTAATCTAAATTATAGTTAATATAAATCTAAACTAAGTTAGAAAATCTAAATGTAAAATTAAATCTAACTTAACTAAATCTAAACTACATAAAAAAATTCAAATCCGGACTAATTTAGAAAAATCTAACCTCTAAAATCTAAATTAGATTAAGAAATCTAAATCTAACTTAAATTAGAAAATATAAAATATAAAATCTAAAATATTAAATCTAAATTTAAAATCTAAAATATTAAATCTAAATTTAAATCTAAAGCTAAATCTAAATTAAATTAAATCTAAATTAATATTAAATCTAAACTAAATTAAGTCTAAATTAAATTAAATCTAAATTAAGTTAAATCTAAATTCTAAATTAAGTCTAAATTAAAATTAAAATCTAAATGAAGAATTAAAAATTAAATCGTAAATTAAAATTAAATCTAACTAAAATTTATTTTTAAAATTAATCTAAAATTTAAAATCTACATTAACAAATTAAACTTAAAAATATATATTCTAAACTAACTGTTAAAAACTATTTAATCCCATTGACAGAATAAGAACTAATTAAAAATCTAACAAAACTCACGTCATGATTAATTGAAGATCGAGCAAAATCAAGACAGAATCACGTCAGAAAAATTTGCATGTGCATGTGCGTGTGCATGTGGTCATACTCAAGTTCTGCAAATAGGCAGTTGTCATGTAAAAATTCTTCTCTTCTATCTCAAGAAACTAATGCAAAGGAATTTTTAGCTTCAAAAAGACCATGACAACATTAATGACAGTATGGAAAATGATTCTTAATGGTTTGGTGTGATTTAAAGAAATTCCCTACCTCTTCTTGTCATGATCATATGATCCTTGTTGGTCGACCTCGAGGACTCATTCACAGATTATTCAAGTTATACGTGAGTATCACAAAACAACATATCGAGTGCCAGTGGTAGTGTTAGCATGATAAGTCTATGCCTACAAAGGAAAAGCTACACTTTATTACCAAGGCCAAAGGTACTGCCATTAAAACCATGCATTCCTCTATTCATATGTCCAGCTACAATTTGATTGTGGTTTTTTTTTTTTTTTTTCTACAATAAGTGTATTGAATGGGTTATGGATTGATAGAGTTAGGTGGAGCAGTAACGTTCAAATCAACTGGTGAAGAAAAGAAAAAGTATGGGACTACAGGGTTGCTGGAAGCAAATATGGAAGCCAAGATAGTGGATATTCTTAGTGGAAAAGCTCTGCCTCCAAATCAACAAGGTGAACTTTGGTTAAGAGGGCTTACAGTTATGAAAGGTTTGAAAAATTTAGACAACATTCAATTAAGACAACAAAGGCTGGTATTGTATAGATTCCTTCAAAATCAATCTTTGAATCAAAATTAAAACCAATCATACGAAGATTTCTTCCATCAAAATGTCTTGATAAACCCTCAAATAAACAACAAAATCTATGTCAAAGATTAAACCATTATAGAAGATTGCAATATCCCTGTGGATTTTTTTTAATTTATTATTATTATTATTTTTATATCATATTGAATGCATTAAGCTATCGATTGATGATTCATAGTGTTTTCCATTTTCATTAACTACTACATGAGCTGAAAATGATAAGCGTAATACATTTTCCTTGTGAATTCTATAATAATATGAGAGCAAAAGCTAATTAATTGATTTATGGAGTTTAAAAACAAAAACTAATTAATTGATTCATGTCGGGTTCACCATTTATGTTTATGTTGAAAATTGAAAAATTTGATTTAGATCTATAAACTCAAAATCAAAGCTTCAACATAATATCAATGAAGCCTTTCTTAAATGAAAGCACATGCAAAAATGTAAAGTAAACTATGAAAACCAAAACTAACTATTCAAAAGAAAAAGCCACTCCATTGTTCTCCTATCATCAAGATCTTGATTTATGCATTTGGTGCTCTTATATTTTCACAAGCACAAGTGTAGCAAGAAGCTATGATGAACGGAAGAAAGGATTATATTATCGAAATCGAATATGCTTTTTGGTGAGAAGAGAGGGCTTATATAGATGTCCTCACCATAGATTCAAGTTACAAGAGAAATGTGGGATAAAAGAGTGAAGTGGAGGAATGAATTATTATCCCATATTGCTTAATCAAGTGCAATTGATTGAAATGGGAGAGATAAATGAGATGTTTTATGATAGAGTGTAGGTTTAGGAATTTAGAATAAAGTGCATTTTTGAATTAATGGATGAATGATTTAATGGATTTACAAATTATTTAATGGAATATATAAATGGATAAAGATTGATGTGATATGAATGCAAATGATATTTTAATGATTATGCAAATGGAACAATATAAAATGATAAATGATTGATTATGCAGATGGAGAAATTCTTATAATATAAATGAATGAATAAATGCTTATAAATTCTTATAATATGTTAATGATTTAAGTGGATTAATGAAAATAGAGGAAATATATTAAATGAATTAATTAAACAGATAACAATATCCATTTAATTAATAGATGAAAAATAGGATGATTGTGAGGACAATTTTTGAGTGTCTACAACAAGTATAAGGGGAAAAGAGATCCAATAGAACACCTAAGAGAGTTTAACACTGCATGTATGGACATTTCCTATGAGCCTATGTACTTTATGATATTATTTCCACGTAGCCATTTGAGGTAGGCTCTAGAGTGGTTCACACACCTTCCTCCCAGGATACAGACATGGAATGAAATAGATGACTATTAGATTCACTCAAGGACTCAAGACTCTAGGATCACCTACAAAACCAAAAACAACCTTCTACAAAGGAGAAAAGCAAGAGCATAAATTTTTAATAATGGATGTAATATTACAAGATTGAATAATATGTCTTGTACAAATGTACATGAGATGCCTTGCTAATAAAGGCAAGGTGAGATATAGGATTGGACAAGATTGTGTTAATCCTATAGCATGAGACAACTAACTCATAACTACCTAGGATAAGATAAAGTCTAGATAATATAAGTTCTAAAAAAACCAACTAAGACTTCCAAAAAGAATCTTATATCCTAAGTAAACTTAACATGTGAATATGTCCCATAATTCCCTAGTGAGTGAATTAACTAGGTACAAGACATTTATTCACACCAACAACCCCCCTTAAGTGAAAATTAGGGAGAAGATTATTATGAAAACTATGCAAAATACTATGAAGATGAAGATGGGTCCCATCTACGAGGTCATGTCAGGTGCCCATTTACAATGCAAATACAATAAAATCAATCTCTCGCAAATGAAGAAAATGAGAAAACCCAATGGGACAAAACTCCTCTCTAAAAGAGAGAAAATAAAAAAGTAAGATGATGTATGGAGGAATCAATGATACTCCCAAAAACTACATTCATCATGTATATACAATCAATGAACCCCCAATAAGAGGGAAAAAGAGAGACAAGATATCCCCCCATAATGAAGAATCTCCAATGTCGATGACGAATACCTGAAAACAAAAGATGACCCAATGTCTACAAGAAGCACATCTTCCCTTAGGAATAAACCTATCCATAGGTAGATGAAGAAGCCACTCCATGTCAAATTGAAAGGAGGAAGGATGAATTCTCAAAAATATATGCCTCTAAAAACTGAGTAGCACTAGTAGAATTTGGAAAATAAATGACGTGACTAAAACTTTTAGTCACGACAACTAAAAATGACTAAATTCTACTTTTTGTAACACAGTTATAAATGACTAAATAAATGACTAATTTGATCGTCGAGTAAAAATCAAAACTAAATAATTAGTCACAAAAATAAAAATTAGACAACATGATATTAGAGTGGGCAGATAAAAAAAATATTTCAAATTGGGAAATTATTGGCGGGAGTGGGTTGTATTGCGCATAGAGTTAATAGCAAATTAGGAAATTGTTGGCGGGAGTGGGGAGTATAGTAGAGTGCAGAATTCGACAGAGGTAATTTGATAGGGGAGTGGCGAGTACAATTGGCATTATTTGTGCAATGCACCTCTACAAAAAAAAGGAGGGTTTGTTAATTATTAATGGAGCCCGAGCCGACCGGCGAAGGTTTGTGTGCCAATTTGATGGCATGAGGTGTTCTGGGTTTTAGCATATAAGTATAGCAGCTACTTGCATGGGCGATAAAGCTTGTTTGGAGAGAACCTAGAGACTTTTGAAAAGGTAGGCAAGGAATTCAAAGTTTGTTGCAATGAATCTGAATTCGGCGAGGCCCTTTGCAATGAAGTCAAATTTGGGGATGCCCTTTGCAACGAATTCAGAGGTAATTTGAAACCCTCATTATATTAAACAAAAAATATATAGCTTTCTGATTGGAAATTGTATCTAGCTAGGAGAACAAAATCGGTATATTATAAGAGATGAGTTACATAAATAGGAGGGTATCTTGTCATAAGACATTGACTACGATGTAACAATTTGGAGTTCTTGAGATTGTGAAAGAATTGGATGCTTTTATTCATTGTATAATCAATACAATGTAGTGACCATATCTTGAAGTTGTCTATTTGTGTTTCATGTTATCATGCATGGGTATGGTATTAATTTCTAATTTTGTAACCAATTCACCAACCTAATCCTTGAGGCTCCTTTTTACTAAGTCTTCATGGCATGGGTAGTGCATGTACATCATAATTTATGCTAGTAAGTAATGCTCAAAGTTAGAACAAAGAATTCATTAGCCCATTTGTTTAAGATTGAAAAGATTTCGAAATGTTTAAATGTTTGTGGTTCATCAATAGAACAAGCATAAATTTTGTGTTCCATTGTTAAAGAATTTATTTAATTATCATCTAGACAAGGAAGGCCCTCGATAAAACATGGATAAAAATAACATTTGTTTATTTCCAGTCATCACAGTCTTCTTTTATGCACATTGTAGATGACATGTAAATTGAACATAAGTCTACATGATCAACAAGATTTTCAAAATTATAACATGCTCCTATAAATGCAAAAAAATGGTATACAAACACCCCAAAGTTTCCTTATCTTTGTGTATTACAATTTGACCATTTTTTTTTTAACTGCAATGGATATTTTTTATATTAGAAATATAAATGGTGAGGTGCTAGTAATAGATAGTTTACAACATATACTTTTAATCTTTTCTCTTGCACATGGGAAAAAAAATGAGGGAATATTAGTTGCTCTGTTTCCTACAAATTAGTAATTGATAGCTGAGAATCCTACAAGTAAAAAATGCACAAAACTGACCACAAAGATTTATGTAGAGGTAGAACATTTGATTTTGTAGAGTGATTCCCAGCTGTATTTCTTGAATTTGAATTGATGCAGAGTGCTTTGTATCCTATAGAGTGCTCTAATTCTAATTTTTTAGAGTGCTCTATATCCTAATTCTATGAAGTGCTCTAAATTCTAGGTAAGTGCTGAAGAGAATGAGTTTACATGTATTATATCTTAAGTAAGTTGATTTTTTTAGATTTATGTTTTTTTTTCTTGAAATAGGAAAGTAAATTAATATTGGAATGCAGAACATTACAAATGGATCAATTTCAAAGGTTGACTACGGATCAATACCATACATATGATGAGAGAGTAGCCGATGAGAGGGACATGGAAAAATATCCATGTCCATGTAATGTTTGTGTTGGTGGAAAGGTGAAAAAAAGAAATGTGATTTATCAACGTATGATAAGATATGGGCATAGTGGTATAAGCCTTTGGGATTACAATTATTATGAATATATGATATAATTGCAGACTGTGAGAGATGAAGAGGCAACAAACATAGATGAAGAGGCAGAAATGTTAGACAAAGGGTTTGAAGTTTATAGAATGTTGAATGAGGGTCTAAACGATGATTGGGTCAAGTCGATGGAGGATGCTTTAAAGTATATGTATGCTAATTGCAAGTTAAGTCATTTGATAAAAATTATTCAAATTCTTAACTTGTAAGTGGTGCTTGGTTGGACAAATGAGAGTGTAAATCAGCTATTGGCATTATTAAGTTCGTTGTTACCACCTAGCTCCACATTGCCAACAAAACAAAGTCAATGTAAAAAGAAAATCACTAAGCTAGGCTTAGGGTATGAAAACATCCACACATGTGTGAATGGTTGTGTATTATTTCACAATAATCTAGCAATTGAGAGTGAATATCTAAAATGTCATGAAGCGAGGTATAGACAAGGGTTGAAATCAGCTATGGTTCTTAGAAAGGTTCTTTGCCACTTTCTTATTTAATCCCATGATTACTCTAAATGTATAGGTGCAGAGATATTACAGAACTTATGCAATGGCATGCCCAAAATAAGAGTATTGATGGAAAACAATGGTATGTGTCTGATTCTAAGATGTGGATGGAATTGGATAACAAATGGCTTAATTTTTCTCAAGATCCTCATAATATAAGGTTGGGTTTGGCTCTCGATGGAGTGAACCCATTCTCAGATCAAAGTACTAAATGGTCAACTTGGCCAATATTTTTAATAAATTATAACTTTCCTCCATGGTTAGCAACTAAACCATTTTTCTTAATGTTATCATTGATTATACCAGGAAAGAAAAGTGTGACTTCAGATACAATCGATGCTTATCTAGAGCCGTTATATGATGAGCTAATTGAATTGTGGAAAGGAATTGAAGCAATTCAATCTTTAAGGGATGGTCATTCAATCAAATTCACTTTAAGAGGCTCCTTATTGCTTACGATTCATGATCTTCCTACATATGGCACATTGTTTGGTCTCATTGTTCATGGATACCATGGATGTCTTGCTTGAAAATTTAAGGATTTTGTGAGGCACTCAAGAAGTTTGCGCAAGTGTATTTATTGTGGACATCATGCTTACCTTAAAATGGATCATCCATATCATTGACAAAAAACACTTTGCAATGGTCAAAAAGAGAATCGTGAAGCACCATTGCTAATAATGGGTGATAACATTGTTGAGAATGGACAAAAAAGAATGTCATTTATAATTGAAAATGATGGGATTTATTGTAATAGATATGATCCATGTAATGAAAGTGGTGTAAAACAGTTTCGCATATTCTATAAGTTGTCATACTTTAAGGATATAGCCATTAGGTATACCGTTGACTTTATGCATACTAAGAAAAATATAGCCTATGCTATTATAGAAACTCTTTTTGGTGCTTTTGGTACTATTTCATCACATGAAGACTTTCAAAAACTATATATTCGTTGAAATTTTCAGGTTGAAAAGTATGGTGATGAAAAATATAGAAAACCTAGTGCTCCAACTTATGTTTGGACAAAGGAACAATGTGCACAATTCTTACAGTTGATTGCTTAGACTCACTTTCCCACTAGATATGTAAGTAGTAGTATTAGAAGCCAAATTGAAATTAATAGCTTAAGAGGCCTCAAGGCCCATGACTATCATATCATAATCGAGAATATTTTACCTATTGTGGTAAATATATCAAGTTTGGAAAAGGGTCCAAGATTGGAAATTATAAGGTTGGGCCTAATATTAAAGAGAATGGGTTTACATGTATTAGATCCTTCAAACTATGATAGTTTGAGGGAGGCGGTTGTTGAAGTCCTTTTTCTATTGGAATGGGAATTTCCACCAACAATCTTTAACATTTCTATGCATCTTTTGATACATCTAGAATATGAACTAGAGCATTGTGGCCCAGTAAGAATGAGATGGATGTATCCTACATAACGATATATGAAGGTTTTGAAAAAAAAAATCATACTAGGGATGTATCCTTGTTCAATGCAAGAGGCCATGGTATTTTTCACATAATATATGAAGGATTTTAAAATTTCAATTGACATGTATGGGATGATGACAAAGACGAGAGAGTTGCAGGTGAAGTATTAGAAGGCAATAGTTGTTGCTTCAAGCTATCACATCAAGAACTAAGTGTGATACATGCCTATATTCTTCAAAACACATCTTCGTTCAATAAATGGCATAGGTAAAAAAAATTACACAATAATTTATTTACTCAATTGTATTTACACATTTATATTATTAATCTTACTATTTGTATGTTAATATTCAATGTAGAAAATACGAAGAAGAGAATCAAACTTGGATGCAACATTGACCTCGAAAGTGTTGATGTAATGATTTGATTGGAGGTGATTCTTTTCCAAAATTTAAAGAATGGATTGCTAATGTAGTAGGGTGATCCCAAAAAACTAGTTTACAATTCTGTTGAGGAAGGAAATTTACAAAAAAATGCCCCCATGAAGAATTTTTTTGGTTTTGGGGGTTCGAATGAACTTAGTGTCCAAACGAACCTAAAGAGGGTTCGCTAAAACCCCTTCGATCGAACCCTATTAAATGATGGGACCCTCACTTTTCATGTTTTTCAGAATTAAAGCAAAGAGAAATTTGGAAAAAAAGGGGGTTTGCTTAAACCCCCCTTTGAGCGAACCCCCCTTCACTCGAAAGGTCAAGGGGGGTTTGCTCGAAGGGGGGTTCGAGCGAACCCCCCTTTTTCCACCACCTCCTCCTCTTGCACCAAATTTCTACAAAAAAATTCCCTTCGAAGCTCAAGTTGAGGATGAAAATGGAGGATACTTCACAAACCCAATTGGATGATGGTAGTCCTCAAAACAAGCTATCCATCGAATATAATTTTAATATGTTTTGGTTTTATTATGTATTTTTTTTAGTTTGATTAAACATAGGTTTTTCACTGAAAATCAAGCTCTTTGTTTTGCACATGTAGAAAAATAGCAAATTATCAAGTTTTTTTTTGAAAAATATCAGTGCACTAAATATTGATGTCCCTAATCCAACAACAACAAAAAAATTGAATTTCGATACATACAAAAAAATTTATACTTTAGCCAGTGAATCATGTCTAAATTGTTACTAGTTTGACTTTGAAACTTAATTATGAAAAAAATATTCAATGAAATTATATGAAACCAATTCCATGCACTAGATATCGTAGTTATGAATCTAAATATAAAAAAAAAAAAAGTTGTGATAGTCAGTGATGTCACTCTTTAAAAATGGTGTTTACTGTTAAAAACTAGTTTTTGAAGTAGATGGAAAAAGACGTGAAATATAATTCCAAAATTTTTGAAAAAAATATTTAGAATCTACAAACAAAATATCACAATCACTAGTTTGCCTCATCTTCAAATTCCTCACGGTTTAGCCGCTATAGGTGCCCAAAAGTGAAGATTTAGTTTAAAAAATTCAATTCAATGTCTAGTTTGGGCAAAAATTGTAAACCAATATTGTGGGATCACCCAGTAAGTGATGCAAAAGAAGAAGGTCAAGATATAACAACGGAGGAAAGTGAGATTTCACAATCTCCACATTTATGGGCTATGCGTTTTAGTGGAAGAAAAAGACAAAGGAAAGACAAATTGTGATTGTGTTGTTAATGCTGAATTTCTTCACGAAACTAAGAAGAAATTTTATGTTGAATTCATCCAAGAAATTATTCAAGTGGATTTTGATGAAAATAGTCATATATTATTAAAATGTAAGTGGATCCGACCATCTGCAATACAATTTGATGAGTATGGATTTGTATGCGCAAATACACAATTTTTTTTATCAGAGACAGATGAGCCGTATGTTTCCTCTCTTCAAATTAACCAATCATTTCTAATTGATGATGTAAGAAGCCCAGGATGGTTGTATGTCATTCAAACAGAGTCTTGTTCGAAATGAGAATTCATGGAAATTGTTTATAAAATGGCTAATGGGAAATATGTTAATTTACAAGAAACATTCAAAGAAGTGGATGAAGATGATGATGGAGTGTTTGAAGAAGAGATTTTGATTACCAATGAAGAGATTGGGGGAGAGAATGTATTGCATGTCATAGTTGAGGATGCAGAAGAAAATCAAGAAGATACAGACATGAGTGATCAAGATTCTAATCTTGTTGGCAATGTAGATGATTATGATGATGTTTTGTCACCTTAACTAGCCTGTCACCTTAACTTGTTAGCTTGTTACCTAAACTTTGGCTATATGTATGGTGTAATTTATTATTGAATTTGTAGTGTAGGAAAATGCATACCTTTGCATTTTCACACTTGTTTGGGCCCGCCTTGCTTTATTTATCCTTATTTATGTCTTAATTGGTCCTATTTTTCATCCAAAAACCTAATAAATTATATCTTTTTATGGCTAATCCTAAAAATCATCAAAGGATAAATGATAATTTAATAATTTTGGCTATGTTTCATTGATTTTTGGACTGGGACTAATAAGACACCTGGGGCGTCTTTGTCCCCCAAAGGTCTTGGGACCCTGATTTTAATGGCACCTTTATTGGGCCCCTTGTTGGAGTTTGTGCCTCGAGTTTCAAGCCTTGGGACTAAGATGCCACCTAGGGTGCCTTACTCCCCCTCAAGTCATTTTCGAGATTTAATTTCAAATCTTGGTGGGATTTAGCCTCCTTTAATTAATGAATTCATATTTCAGCTTGGTGTGTGTAATTTTGGGATATTAAGCATGGATAAGTATAAATGCAATGTTCTTTCACTCATCTTCACCCCAAGCATTCAAGTATTCATCCTTATAGCAAGTTTATGAGATCAAGAGAATTCAAGAGAAATTCATAAAGCATTTGGAGCCATCATCAAGATTCAAGCGTCATGTCAAAGATATTCTTGCATCATGTGTGTTTTTGAGCTAACATTTGTGATGTAGGGTTTTGATTCGAGCAAGCAATTCAAGTCAAAATCTATCAAACATTAATTTCATTCAATATCTACATTCAAGCTATCCACTTCACACAAGTTTGTAGATTTCACAACAAGGGTTTGGTGAGTTGCAACATAGCACTTTGCTCATTCATTATTTCCCTTCATTATTCCATTTCATTCCAAGGTTTAATTACCAACAAGGGGTTTGACCAAGGAAAACCCCAATTTACTAACAATCAACAAGTTTTTCTTCTCTTTTGTGTTTGTGTTTATAGATTTAGGTTGAAGATCATTTGGAGTGAAAAGTTACAAATTTGCATTGCAAAGTTGTCATCTTCACGGAAAGTCACCTACAAATCAGATCTCGAAGTTTCAGGACCTGAGATCTGAGAAGGAAGTGCAACCCTTGAACCTCAGGATCGCATTCCAAAATTACAAAAATTCAAAGCAAGACTAAGAAGATAGTAAGGGTGTATTAGTCCTCCTAGAGATATTTTGTAGAGATTCTTTCATATTTTGTTCCGACATCTGAAGATTTTGCAGTTGCCCTGAAACACAGCAGTGGGACTAAGACAACAGTAGGGGAATCTTAGTCCTCCTTAGCATATTTTGACAACATTTTTTTCATTTCTAGAATCCTTATCACATTTCCAGACTTCCTAGGTACATACATCCTAACTTGTTATTGCTTAATTTTGTCATTTGTACTCATTATTTGACATGTATTACTAGGTTTTGTGAGTTGAATGTTAAGTTGTCTTTTTCAAGCTTTTTCTTGGTGGTGAACCCCTCAAAGCCTAAGGAATCTTCCTAGGTCTCCTTTGTTGAGAATTGACTCACCTTTGTGTTGATATTCAATCCACTTTGGGATCCTAGGTTTCCTTGAATGAACCTTCCCCCTATAAAGGAAAATTTGGGATTAGGGATTCCTTTCTTGTATTGTGAGTCCCTTTTTCCCGTCACATTTTCCCAATGGGTCATAATGTAATAAAGATCTAAGTATAAGTGTACTTATTCACTGTTGTTTTACTAATACATTTTTTAATGTAATCATCATTATTCTACTAGTGCATTGTATACAAAACCTAATATGTTCACTATTGATTTGAAGTGCATTTAAAGTTAGGTTTAATCATTCTTCTTAGTTTTCTTACTTTGCTTGAAATTAATTTTGTTTAGTTAGAATATAATCTCTTGTATGCTCTATATTTTTTCTAGATGCTAGACTTTTCTAACATATCTAGAAATGCTAGATATGAAAAGAAGCAAGCAAGGTCTAAAGGTATCAAATAATGCAAGATACCTATGAAAGTAAACAACTCTTTAAAATCCTGACAATAAATTGTGTGAACACCAAACCTGCAATAAGCTAACACAAGATCAAAAAACACTAGTTAATCATGTTAGAAACCCAAATCTAGCATTCCCTATGAAATTCTTAGCTAAATCAAGAAGAAGACATGAAAATGAGAGCATAAAAACCAAAGATAACATGAAATAAAATTAAAATAGCTAAACCTTCATCCCATAGGGGGAGTGGTGCTCCTTTGATGTGGAAAGAAGCCCTTTCCCAATCGCTTTGATAAGCTTTGATGATGTTGGTGATCCAAAGTGCATGAGTTGACTCCAAGTGATGATAAAACTTAGCTAAAATATGAAAATGATGAAATGATATGAGTTGAAATGCCTATAGTAAGAATGCTTGAAGTTTTCGATCCATATTGTGAAGAGAAGACTTCTATTTATAGAACTCAAGGGTTGAGAAATGAGAGAAATTGGTGAATGTGGAATAAAAAGGGAGCCAATAGAAATTTGACACTTGTCACAATTCTATTGGGTGAGGGTGGAGCACATTTTAGGGAATGTGTTGAGTATAGGAGGATGTAAGAGAAATAAATGTATATGGTTGAGGATGTGAAAGGTTGTAAGAAGAATTTATTGAATGTGGTTGAAGATTTGAAAGGATGTAAGAGGAGTAAATAAGGATGTAAAAGAAATTATTGAGGATGTAAGAGGTTTTTAAAACATTTGGAGGGAAATTGAATGAGGAGGTGGTTGGGAGGAATATTCCTTAGAATATGCCATTGTGAGGATAAATAGAGGAATTAGTTAATTAAAATAAATGAATTTCATGTACAACCTGGTTAATTGACCATGGGTTGATTTAACTCTTGAGTTGAAAGTTGGAGGATTTGTTAATGCTGATTAGAAAGTGATTTAGGATTAATTAATTCGGAATTAATTAATTTGAATGGGTTAGGGGATTGTGGCATTTGATTTGATTTATTTAATCAAATGAGAGGACTTAGGGGGATCTAATTAAATATGATGAAAATTAGTTAGAAAAAGGGTGAATTAAACTAATAAATTTAATTATTTGATTAATAGTAGAAATTGTTGATTTTAACTAAATAATGTTGATTATTTAATTAATTGGTTAGTTCAAGGTGATCTAGGAAGAAATGGTGTTAGTTAATCAGAATCAGATGCATATTATCAATCATGAATTTTTAAGTGTCTACATTTTTCCCCTCTTTGAAGTGAGGTACCTATTGTATTGGTTCAAAGAATAACACTGTCGATATCAAAATTCATTTTTTTTCTCTTTTCTTGGATGCCCCACTGCTGCCCCAATAGAAGAAATTACGTTGCTACACTGCCCCCTTGAGAGATTGGGCGAAAATTGCAAAATTTGGGTCGAGCTCGTGAAAAAGGTTCAACAAGGATCTAGGCATAGAAATTAGCCCACAAGATGCAAAAATAGGTCAAAACGGGCTTCGTTCAGAAAAAATAGATTAATGGGCTCAAAAACCCTAAAAATACCCCCAAAAAACCCTTAAAAAATGCATAAATAGGGTTGAAGGGGTCATTTTCAAATCATTTGCACACTCAACCTTCTAGATTTTTTGAGATTTTGCTCTGAAGTGCTAATGGAATGGCGGCTTGTGTGCTTCCCAAACATCGGATAGAGTGGGTTTGAGAGTTCCAAAGGCCTCAGGATGCAGGACCCCTATTACGCCTTTCAAAAATTCTCATTTTCGTGTTTTGGGTACATTTATTAGGGTCCAAATAGGTCGGCCAAAAGTGGCTCTTTAGGGCGTTGCAAATGTTACAATCAACATTGCTTTTGTCGAAGCCGACCTGCCTTTGAAAAATAGCATCGCGCGGCATTGGAAGGTCTCAAGGTCACATAGAAAATGTTGATCTGCTTATGCATGATAGCGTCGCGCGAGCCCAAAAAAGTCCAGGGTCACCTAAAAATATCGATTTGCCTTTGCAATATGGCATCACCTTTGTTTATAGCGTCACTTTTGTGAAAACACAATGTCGCCTTTGCAAATGTTGACTTGCCTTTTCTTTTTTAGGGATTTTTAAATTTTGAAAATGTGCTAGGTTGATTAAATTTGACATCATGGGCATTTTTTATGTAGGAGGTCCTTCGAGTGCTCAACTCGAAGGAGCATAGAGGCCGGATACTACGTCGAGCAAGGAACTTATCAAATGAGGCACTATTTTTCCTAGGTTTGATTGGATTCAGACACATGGCACAAATGCTCGAGGTTAGGATGCACTTAGCGATGATGAAAACACTGGTGGAGAGATGGTGGAGCGAGACTTTATCATTCCATCTACCAACTAGAGAGGCCATGGTGACCTTGGAGGATGTATGGCGGATCCTACAGATCCCCATACATGACAAGTGCATTATATATGATGTTGAGGCCAATGGCGATGCCATATTCTAGTTGTTCAGAGTTGATTAGTACAAGGTGGACAACGAGTAGGTCGACATTGCCCGATATGAGGGGATTGCCCTAGATTTGACCTTATTTGTCAATGCGCTGATTTTGGGAGTCCTCGTTCCCAATAGACGATCCAGAGGCTACAATGTTGAATGGGGTATAGTCTGGTCAAGGATGATGGGGGAGATGATCGTCTACACCTGGGGGCTAGTTGTCTTGGCTTTGCTGTATCATGACATGCACCAGGTTGTGTATTGCAGGGCCTACAGCATTAGAGTAGGAGTGACACTTCTCCACATCTGGGCTTATGAGCACATAGTTTTTTTGAGGTTGACCATTGTAGATATGCAGAAAAATTGCAACGATCCAGCGGTTTATAGATATGGGGGTATGACTACCCTCCACTATATAGGCATTACATGCATCCCATACTAGAGGCGAGTGATCGATGAGATGACAATTTTTCGATGGAGACCCTAGCTCCATTTTCACATATGGCATGATGATGATGAGTAGTTATTTAACTACCATTAGACCAAATATATGCAAGGTTGTGAGCACCATATGATCAAGTGATACCTTCTTGACCAAGTTGCTCGTCAATACGGGGAGGTGCAAGATGCACTCGACCTTCCATATAGAGCCATTTTTGCACGTAGATCACGAGAGACAGCCTGGGGGCACTAGATCCAGCCCTAGTTGGCCATTGATGACTTTAGGTAGTTGGTGATGAAGCCTTGGGTGTACTTCGATGGTCCTGCAGATGTAGACACTGTTGCAAGTATGAATGAGTTTGGTGGTCTTGTCATTGATGTCAACATAGTATAGGTTGTTGCAGAGAAAGGAAACAAGTGATTGTAGGTGGTGCATGTATAGTTGAGATATTGTAGAGATTTTTTGATTACATGGAGCTATATTTATGGTGTTACAGGTGTGTTGATATAATGATTTACCAAGTGTTTTTGAGAAAATTAATAAATAGTGAAGACAAAATTGTGTGTGTGTTCAAAATGTGCTTCACATTTATTCTGTATTGATCCTATATTTGTGCATATTTGAAGTGTTTTTTATGGGCATCCTTGGGTGATATATCTTGGATTATAGCTTTTGGTTTGATGAAGAGTGAAAGTTGAGTTCACTAGTTTGTGAACTGGACTGGTAGAGTTATTTGTCTGTGGACTAGGAGAAATGTATCTGCTATGTAGTCCTCTACTAGTTTGTTTCTAGTCTTTTGGATCTGGAAGAAGTCTTGTAACGATGTTATCTATGTTTTGTTAAAGGCGTTCGTGGTTTGGTGCTCCAAAAGACTAGTTTGTGAGTTACTGTGTGTTTCTATACAGCTCAGATGGACTAATGGAAAGTGTTTTATGTATGAAGGTTGTTGCAGTAGTTGTGGATGAATCTAAAGGCATCTAAGATGTGTTCCAATGTATGTTGAAGCATGTTTTGTGGTCCACATGTTATCTTCTTGTTGTGGAAGCGTGTACTTCTAAGTTCATTGGTGTTTTCATTAGGTTTGGTTGACCTGGTGTTTACACATCATGCGAAGGATAAGTATCAATTAAGGAAGTGTGTGATTGATCCAAGATGTTGTTTTGGGTCCTAGTTAAGTATTGGTTTGGTCTTCTCTCATTCTTATCCACTACGGGAATGTTGAGTTGCCAACCTAATTTGAATTTGTAAAAAGAAGTGTGTGTAGCCGACCTTGGAGAAAGTTTCTAAGGTTGAAGATGGTATAAATACAAGGCAAGGTGTTAAGGATTGTATGCCATAATTTTGAGAAGTAAGATAGATGTGAGAAATTGTGTGAAAGTGAATTGAGGCAGCGAGAACTATAATGTGTTAGACTCCTAAAAGCAATGAGCTGACAGTGTTTGTAATTCTCTGATCAAAGTTGCAAATGTGTGAAAGTTGTTGTGGTGGATTTTCTGTTCTATTTGTTTATCTGTAGGAAGTGAGCCTCCTTTTGGATAGTGATTCCTATTTGTAGGCAGTGAACCTCCTATCTGGATAGTGAGTCCTATCTTGGGTAGTGAGCCCTTTGGCAATGAGCCTCTTTGTAAACAATTTTGCAATTACTCTTATATTGTGAGTTAATCCTCACCATGGTTTTTCCCTCATTGAGTTTTCCACGTAAATTTGGTGTTTCTTATGTTGATATTGCTTTATGTAATTTTCACTTCATGCTCATACTTAATAATAAATTAAAGTGGGTGTGGAGTTAATAATTATTTGAGATTTGTGAATGTGATTGGTGACAATTGATTCACCCCCCCTCTCAATTGTATTGTGCATTTCAACAATTGGTATCAGAGCATTGGTTCCTTGGAGAAGAGCTTAATTGCTTGAGGTAGATCCGATGGCGCACAAATTGAAAATTCCTATGTTTGATGGATATGACTACAATTTTTGGAAAGTGCAGATGAGAGGTTACTTGATCTCTCTTGGTTACAAGACTTGGAAAGCTATTGAGACAAAATACATTGAGCCGAAAAGTGGTCCTTCTTCTACAGATGAGATTTCTACCTATGAAGAAAATGAAAAGGCAAGGTATGCAATCTATATTGCTTTATCTAAGACTGAGCTAACAAAATTTATTTCATTAGGCACTGCTTATGAAGTTTGGGAAAAGTTGAAAGATATCTATGAAGGAAATGATAGAGTCAAATT
Organism: Sequoia sempervirens; assembly: GCA_007258455.2. Lineage (NCBI taxonomy): Eukaryota > Viridiplantae > Streptophyta > Pinopsida > Cupressales > Cupressaceae > Sequoia > Sequoia sempervirens. The sequence goes on along the minus strand of VDFB02271358.1, from coordinate 1,251,976,720 downwards.
ATCAAAGAAGTTAATAGCTAAGCGTAAATATGAGAACTTGAAAATGGAAGAAGGTGAAGACATTACAAGCTACTTTCAGAGGGTTGATATTACAGTAAATGAAGTAAAAAATGAAGGTGGTACTTTGATAGATGAAGATGTAATGGAGAAGATTTTGATGATCCTGCTGGAGAGTTATAGTGATAAGGTCTTAGTCGTCAAGGAATTTTATGATCCAAACAAAATTTACTAAAGAACAACTATTTGGCACCTTGACCGCATTTGAAATGAGGAAATTTGGAAAATAAAAGGAGAAAACATAAACAATGTTCAAAGCCACTAAGACATAAGATGATCTGGATGGTGATAGTTTAGAGGAGTTGGAAGCAAATTTTACAAGGAAATTGAAGAAAGGTATCGACAAGTACAAAGGTATGTTACCTTTTAAATTTTTCAGTTGTGGAAGTATTGGTCACTATGCTTTAAATGTCCAAATAGAGCCATACACAAGAAGAGCAAAGACAATAAAGACAAAAAGGACAAAAATTTCAAGAAATTGTATTATGTTAGAGAAAATGTTGGAATTTCTAATGATGAATCTGATATTGAGGGTGATAATGATGAATGCTTGTTTCTAGCCTTAGAGAATAAATCAATGTCTACTAACCATGGAAGATGTGCAAAGGAATGTGGTCCAGAAAACAAGAAGGAAGAGATGGAAGGTACTCTGGTTACTGCCTTTCATGCTAGACAAGATGAAGATTATTGGGTAATTGACAGTGGCTGCTCAAATCACATGACCGAAGACAAAAGTAAGTTCACTAAACTTGAAAAGTATGATGGAGGATTAGTCATGTTTGGAGATGATTCTGGTGCAAAGATTGTTGGAAAAGGAACAATTAGTTTTGAAGGAAAAAACAATACTAATGATGTCTACTATGTTAAGGGCCTAAGGAATAATCTCTTGAGTGTTGGACAAATGTGTAGCAAATGACTTAAGCTTGTGTTTTAGGATAATACTTGTGAGATCAGAAAATGTTTTGAAACTGTGATAGCTGCAGGTAGAAGAAAATATGGAAACATTTATCAACTTAAGGGTGTTGATGGTCAATGTTTTGTGTCTCAAGTTGATGAAAGTTGGCTATGGAACCATAGGATGGGACATGTAAACTTTGACAACCTATTCAGGATTAGTTCAAGAGAAGCTATCAGGGATCTACCTAGAGTCACAAAGCCTACCAATACTGTTTGCAAAAGTTGTCAATTGGGAAAACAAACAAGATGTAGCTTTAAAGGAAAAAACAATCAACTACCAGAATGCTAGAATTGATTCATACAGACCTTTGTGGTCCCACAAGAGCATGAATTCTTAATGGTGACATGTATTTTATGCTTTTAATTGATGATTATTCTAGAATGACATGGGCTACTTTTCTTAGGGAGAAGGATCAAGCTCTAGATAGATTCAAGGTGTTCAAGGCTATGGTAGAGAATGAAGTCAACCTGAAAATCAAATACTTAAGGTATGAAAGAGGTGGAGAATTCACCTCCAATGAGTTTAATATGTTTCGTGAAGAGCATGGTATAAAGAGGCATCTTTCTACTCCTAGAACTCCTCAACAGAATGGAGTTGTTGAGAGGAAGAACTAGACTATTCAAGAGGTTGCAAGTACTATGATGAAAGAGGAAAATTTACTTGAAGTATACTGGAGAGAAGCAATTCACACTACTATCTATATTCTTAATAGAGTTCAAATCAAAGATAATAGCACAAAGACTCCTTATGAACTATGGCATGGAAAAATTCCTACTGTTAAGTACTTTAAGGTGTTTGGAAGCAAATGTTATATTAAAAGAGATGATGAGAATCTAGGAAAGTTTGATGCAAGATGTGATGAAGGTATTTTCCTTGGATATTCAACCAATAGTAAAGCTTATAGATGCTTCAATAAAAGATTGAGAAAGATTGTTGAAAGTGAAAATGTAAAAGTTGATGAAGATATGCATAGATCAGTTGAAATAAGTGAAGTTGAACCAAATGAACCTATCTACAGACAAGTACAAGAAGAGAATAAGGAAGAAGAAGAAGCTCTGGAACCTACTCCTAAGACTCCAAAATATGTATAGAAAAATCATCTGAAAGAATAAATAATTGGAGACAAAAGCGAAGGTGTAAAGATAAGAAGAAAAGTGGTAGCAGTTGAGGTAAATATGTGTTACAGTGTGTAAAGCATGCAAAGATTAAAATTGGGTTAGAGCAATGAAAGAGGAGTTACAACAAATAGAGAAAAATTAGACATGGGAATTGGTTCCTAGACCGGTAAATAAGAATGTAATTGGTACAAAATGGGTATTCAAGAATAAGTTGAATGAGAATGGTGAAGTAGTAAGAAATAAAGCAAGGATTGTGTGCAAAGTTTATTCATAGGTTGAAGGAATAGAATTTGAGGAGACATTTTCCCTAGTGGCAAGAATGGAGGCTATTCATATGTTTTTGGAATTTTATGCTCACAAAGATTTCAAAGTATACCAGATGGATGTTAAGTCTACATTCCTGAATGGAAAATTGGAAGAAGTCTACATGGAACAATCAAAGGGATTTTAGTTATCAGATCAACCAGACATGGTCTGTAAGTTGAAAAAGGAATTGTATGGACTTAAATAGGCTCCTAGAGCATGGTATGCAAGGTTGGATAGGTATTTGACACAACAAAGGTTCAAAAAAGGCTCCACAAATAGTAATCTCTAATTCAAGGTTGAAGGATACAAAATTTTGATAGTGGTTGTGTATGTTGATGATATTATCTTTGGAGGAAATGAGGGTATGTGCAAGAGATTTGTAGAGGAGATGCAAAAAAAGTTTGAAATGTCTATGATTGGTGAGTTGAATTTATTTCTTGGACTTGAAGTGAATCAAACTGATAAGGGCATATTCATTTCACAATCAAAGTATGTTAAAGAATTGCTAAATAATTTTAGAATGGATGATTCCAAACCGGTCTGCACCCCTATGGTGACTAGATGCAAAATAAGTAAGGATGATAAATCTCCTAAAGTTGATCAAAGCATGTATAGATCTATGATTGGTGGACTATTATATCTTACTATTACTAGACCAGATATCATGCATGCAATATGTTTGGTTGCCAGATTTTAAACAAAACCCAAAGAAACACATGTTACAATTGTGAAAAGGATATTCAGATATCTAAAAGGCACTTTGGATTATAGTTTGTGGTATCCTAAGGATACTGATTTTACTTTGAGTGCTTACACTGATGCAGATTGGGCTAGTTGTGTAGATGATCAAAAGAGTACAAGTGGTGGTGCATTCTTTCTTGGATGAAGGTTGGTTTCATTTCTAAGCAAGAAATAAGATTCATTTTCTTTATCCACTGCAGAGGCTGAGTACATAATAGCAACATCTTGTTGCACACAAGTATTGTGGATGAAGCAAACATTGAAGGATATAGGAGTGATGTGTGATGAGCCTATCCTAATCTTTTGTGATAATATAAGTGCAATAAATATTTCAAATAATTTCGTAATGCATTCAAGGACAAAGCATATATCTATCATATATCATTTCTTGAGAGAGAAGGTATTGGAGAATGAAGTCAAGCTTGAGTATGTTCCTACAAAGGATCAGATTGTTGATATATTTACTAAGGCTCTTCCTAAGGATACTTTTGAATATCTCAGGGTTCTTGGGGGTTATTGCCCCTCCTTCTTTGAACTAGGTGCGCATAGAGGTGCATCAGTCTAGTGGATCTACAAAATTCATCATTTGTCTAGACTAATGATTGGGGTCTACTCAGGGGGAGTATGAAGTATCATTGTTGTAGTATGAGATGTGTAGGCACACTCCTAAGGGGGGTGATCAAAATTATAAAAAAAAAATTGTTTTTTTCCATTGATGTCAAAGAGGGGGAGAGAGTCGTGTGTTGCCATCAATGAAAAAGGGGAAGATTTTTGCAAGTATGAATGGTTTTGGTGGTGTTGTCATTGATGTCAACATGGTATAGGTTGTTGCAGAGAAAGGAAACAAGTGATTGTAGGTGGTGCATGTATATTTTAGATATTGTAGATATGTTTTGAGTACATGAAGCTATATTTATGGTGTTGCAGGTGTGTTGATATGATGAGTTACCAAGTGCTTTTGAGAAAATTAATAAATAGTGAAGATAAAATTGTGTATGTTCAGAATCTACTCTAGTATGTGCTTTGCATTTCTTTTGTGTTGATCCTATGCTTTTGTAGGTTTGAAGTGTTGTTTATGGGAATCATTGGGTGATATATCCTTGATTATAGCTTCTATTCTGATGAAGAGTGAAATTTGAGTTCATTGGTTTGTGAACTAGTCTGGAAAAGTTGTTTGTTTATGGAATAGGAGAAATGTTTCTGCTCTGCAGTCCTCCGCCGGTTTCTTTTTGGTCTTGTAGATTTGGAAGAAGGCTTGTAATGATGTTATCTATGTTTTCTCAAAGGATTTTGTGGTTTGGTGCTCCATAAGACTAGTTTCTGAGTTAGTTTGTGTTTCTATACAGTCTGGATGGACTGATGGAAAGTGTTCTGTGTATGAAGGTTGTTGCAGTAGCTGCATGATGTAGTCATGGTAGGAGGGTCCTCAAAGAGAACTTTCTGGACCATGCAGTGAGAGTCACACAATGGAAGCAACACAAAAAATGGAGGAAAATGCATATCAAAACATTCTTATTATCTGAAATATCAGTTTAAAATAGTCGACGACATCCGGGCTTATAGATTTGGCTCATAGGCCTAATACAACATGCTCAAAATACAACATTCCTATATGTTCCTTAACACGAGCAAAAATATTACATATCAAAAACATTCCTATATGTTCCTTAACACGAGCAAAAATATTACATATCAAAAACCTATCTTTCTCCAATATACCTTCATAATGATCTATTACAATGATTTATATCACATCTCGAGATCTAGAATCATCTGTGTCGGCCAAAGATTGTTACAATATCTAATGAAAGAAAATGTAACATGTGTATGAATAGGTCAGCCTCAAATTTTAATTACTCCTCGATGAATACATAGGATGAAGTGTGGACCTGTCATTAAGGTTAGGGACACTCCATGGAACATTTGAACCACACCCTTAAGATCTGCAAGTTACGGGAAGGATCCACAAGTGATCAAACTAGCCATTAGCTTAGAAAAATATTCTAGTACTGGTTCAAGAAACAACCATTAAATCCGGAAGTGATAACTTTTCAGAAAAAAGCTCCAATCGCACCCAAATCTTGGAATAAGGAAAATGAACATGTCCACGATGAAAACGTAGATCCACATGGTCTGGTGAGAAAATATGATGAATTTTCCAACTCAAACTAAACAAAGAATTAAACAAGAATAAAACTGAAATGAAATATTTTTGGTTGATGCAAGATTGCCACAACCCAAGGATGCTCCTACATCAGACACCCCTAGTGAGAAAAGATGTTCCATGAGAGGAAATAATGAACATCTGACAAGGCCCGAGATATAGATCCCATGCTCATTCCTAATCCAAATGTCTTCTTTATTTATACTTTTCTTCCTCTTGACCTCTTTTCTTTCCTCTGCCAAATTCTTCAACTTATTCTTCTCTTCACCTTCTTTTCCCTGCCTCATATCTACACATGGTAATAAGGGACATCTATCACCACTCACTTTCTTCAAATTATCTGATCTACTCCTTTTGTAGGGCCCCATCCTATCTACAACCAAAGTCTTCTATTGCATAACTCTACCCCTACATCCTTCTGGTACCATCTCACCCTCAAATTTAACCACAAGATTTCTCTTCAAATTCATGCCATCCTCTAGTACAACCTCTGCATCTTGCTTCTCAACACTGCAACTCTTCACAAGACTCAAGTTCCTCACTTCTTCCCCTTGTAGACACCTAAATTTGAACACTTACATTTTTCCAAATTTATCCCTTTTCATCTAAATATCCTCTTACTTGCATTAATTAAGTAATAATACTATTATTTAATTAATACCCCTAAAGTCCTCTAAATCCCTAAGGTATCTAGTTAAATAATTAAATACCTTACCCTTTATCCCCCTTTTCCTCAAATAATAAAATAAATAAGACATTTATTTAATTCCTCACATATCACATCCTCCATAATCTTCTTCTAATCTGGATTAGTCTAATTAATCCATGATTAGGATGTGCACGCCCTTAATCAAGATTAATGTAACATCCTCCATATTTGGCCACTTGCCTTTAATCCTTCATTAATCTTCTTAATCACCTATTTGCACAACCTTAATCTAAGCACATGCCATATTTGGTATGTCCTCCAAGTCAACCCTTCATAAGTGTTTTCCCTTTTAAGCCTTGACCTCTTCCCCATCTAAATTAAAAATTCACATTTATTTATTTAATGCATTTCTCTTCCCCATGCAAGTTGTTGGGAAATTCTAAATTCTCTCACTTGTCACATCAATCACATGGGACAAGGGATTCTTTTATAAGGACCTTGTTTTAATAACATTTTGTTTCCACAGTCCATGATCATTAATAATCATGGACCTTGAAAAAATCGCACACAGTTTTATCCAGAAATCTTGATTATTAAGGACCTTGTTTTATCCACAAGGTACTTCCAATCATGTGAATTTAAAATTCACATTTATTTCTCCAACCACTTCTCTCTTCCCCATGATGATGTGTGAGGGATTCTAAAATTCCTCACATGTCAACATCCTTCCCACATAGGGACAAGAAGTTCCTTTTTGAGGAAATATTTTCCCCATCCCAAGGTACTTGCAAGTACCTCCACCTCACATGTCCTTTTTCCTACTAATTTGTCCTTGTAACACCTCATCCTCCACATGGAAATATGTGAGGGTTTGTGAGTCCTCAACTCACCATAACCCTTCATCTTGCCCATGTTGGAAAAATTTTGATCGTCTAATTCTCTAGAAATTCTTCCCTTAAAATGAAATATTTTCTCTCATTCAAACATAACTTGCATTCATCACATTCAAGCTCTCATACTCTCAAGCAATTTGCAAGCATTCTTATCCACCATTATTGCACTATTGAAGCTCCATTTTGTATCAATTGCATTCATCCACTCAAATACCCACATTAATCATTTGAATCGCCATTGAATCCTCATCACTTTGCATATCATTTTAGATTGTTTGCCATTAAGAAGCACACATTCATCAACAATCAAAGGGCCAACCAAGAAGATCACTTGAGCAAGGTATAAATCTGGTTTTTATCTTTATTTTGTTTAAGTTCAACATAGCCCTATCTTAAGGTGTTGAAGTGTTTTTTTCTTCCTTTTTCTTTATGTTTTTCATCTTTTAGGTTAGGTAAATAACACTGCACACACACCCTTATTCTTCAAGGAATCCAAAGTAAACTTTTGACCATCCTTCTCTATAGTAATCAGATTCCTTCTGCAATCATATATAGCTCCTCTATCAAATTTTTGAGGTCTACCCAACAGAACATGATAGGAACTCATAGACAAAACATCACACAAGACTTCATCTCTGAAGGGGCCAATATTAAAGTTCACCAAGCACTGTTCTTTCACCTCCACCACATGATTATATTGTAACCAACTTATCCTATAAGGACAAGTATGTGAAAACCTCTTCAAACCAAGTTTCTCCACCATCTCCTTAGATACCAAATTATTAGTACTGCCATTATCCATAATAACCTTACAACACTTACCTCCTGATTTGCACATAGTCCAGAAAATTTTCTTCCTTTGTGAAGTCTTAGACTCTTATCTGCTTTGCCTCTTCAAGACTTTCCTAAGAATAAGAGATTCTCCTTGTTCTAGTTCTATCTCATCTAGCGCTCCAATTACCTGCTCTTCATGTGCCATGAAATCCTTTTTACTAGTCCCTTTACTTGATCCTTCAGAACACTCAAAAGATCAATGTCCAATTTCTCCACACTTGAAACATTTACCCAAGAATTCCTTGCTGCCATTTCCTCTCCTTTGTACCCTCTGATCCGATTCTTTATTCCACTTAGGTCTTGATTCTTCTTCACTTGTTTGCTTCTCCTTGCTGCTGCTCATCTGCTTCTCTTTCCCTTTGGGGTTATTTTGTTGTCTTTTCTTCACTTTATCTTCCACCTTAAGAGCATATTGGAAGGAATCCTCAATTGTGGAAATCCTTAACATACTCATCTCATCCTGAATGTTAAATCTAAGGCCATTTATATACCTTGCCACTTTATCCCTAGTCATCTCTTGGTGCCCAAATCTAATTTTCATCTTGTAAAATTCCTCGGTATACTCTTTCACACTCATGTCCTTCAGCTTCAGGTTCTGCAACTTCTTGAACAATTCCAACTCATACTCTTCCAGAATAAATATAGCCTTCACCCTTGCAACCATTTGTCTCCACCGAGTGATTCTTTTTTCTCCATTTTCCACTCTATCCTTCTGCAACTTTTTCCACCATAAAGCAGCATGTCCTTTCAACTTAGTTTGTGCTAGCCTAACCCTTAGTGGGTCTCTAATATCCTCAAGCTCAAAATAGTCTTCCAACTCCCCTATCTAGTCTATCAAGTCTTCTGGATTCAATCTACCAGAGAAGTTAGAAACCTCCACCCTATAACTTCTACTTGTGCCACTACTCTCAACAATTTCTCTTCTCTCTCATTTGCCTGTCCTTCAACTTCTTCAACCTCAAGTTCTTCTGCAACCTCTTCATATTCATCCTCTGATTCAGTATTCCTCCTCAAACCACCCAAGGGGTTCTGAATCTCATTCCTAATATCATTTCTAAAGTCCTCCATCATCTACTCTATTCTTCTAGGGTTCATCCTTATTGGTGGCATCTCTTCCTTTGCTCGGTATAGCTACCTCAACTCGGCAATCTGACTACAAGGTTTCAATTGCCTCTCTCTCGGTGATCTATTGAACACACCTATAGCTTGCCTCAAATCAATGATTTTTTCACTCAAGGAATGCCACAAGGACCGCAACCCACTCAAGGTTTGCAACCTACTATGATACCATCTGATGTAGTCATGGTAGGAGGGTCCTCAAAGAGAACTATTTGGACCATGCAACGAGAGTCACACAACAAAAGCAACATAGAAAATGGAGGAAAATGCAGATCAAAATATTCTTATTATCTAAAATCTCAGTTACAAATAGCCAATGACATATGGGCTTACAGATTCGACTCTCAGGCCTGAACAACATGCTCAAAATACAACATTCTTATATGCTCCTTAACACGAGCAAAAATATTACATATCAAAAACCTATCTTTCTAAAATCTACCTTCATAATGATCTATTACAATGATTTATATCACATCTCGAGATCTAGAATCATCTATGTCAGCCAAAGATTGTTACAATCTCCAATGAAAGAAAATGTAATGTGTGCATGAATAGGTCGGCCTCAAATTTGAATTACTCCTCGGTGAATGCATAGGATGAAGTGTGGACCTATAATTAAGGTCAGGGACACTCCATGGAAAAATTTGAATCACACCCTCAAGATCCACAAGTTATGGGAAGGATCCACAAGCGATCAAACTAGTTGTTAGCTTAGAAAATCATTCTAGTGTTGGTTCAAGAAACAACCATTAAATCCGGAAGCGATAACTTGCGGAAAAAAGCTCCAATCGTGCCTAAATCTTGGAATAAGGAAAATGAACATGTCCACAATAAAAATATAGATCCACATGGTCTGGTGAGAAAATATGATGGATCTGCCAACTCGAACTAAACAAAGAACTGAACAAGAACAAAACTGAAATGAAATATTTTTGGTTGATGCAAGATTTCCACAACCCAAGGATGCTCTTGCATCACTGCAGATGAATTTGAAGGCATATAAGATGTGTTCCAATGTATGGTGAAGCATGTTTTGTGGTTCGCATGTTATCTTCTTGTTGCAGAAGCGTGTACTTCAAATTTCATTGGTGTTTTCATTAGGTTTGACTGACCTAGTGTTTACACGTCATGCGAAGGATAAGTATAAATTAAGGAAGAGTGTGATTTATCCAAGATTTTGTTTTGGGTCCTAGTTAAGTGTTGGTTTGGTACGCTCTCATTCTTATCCACCGCGAGAATGTTGAGTTGCTAAACTAGTTTGAATTTGTAAAAAGAAGCATGTGTAGCCGACCTTGGAGAAAGTTTCTAAGGTTGAAGATGGTATAAATACAAGGAAAGGTGTTAAGGATTGTATGCCACAAGTTTGAGAAGGAAGATAGATGTGAGAAATTGTGTGCAATTTAATTGAGGTAGAGAGAAATTTAATGTGTTAGACTCCTAAAAGTAGTGAGCTGATGGTGTCTGCAATTCTCTGATCAAGGCTGCAAATGTGTGAAAGTTGTTGTGGCAGATTTTTGTTATCTTTCTTTATTTGTAGGAAATGAGCCTCCTTTTGGATAGTGATTCCTATTTGTAAGAAGTGAGCCTCCTATCTGGACAGTGAGTCCTATCTTGGGCAGTGAAACCTTTGGTAGTGAGCCTCTTTGTAAACGATTTTGCAATTACTCTTATATTGTGAGTTAATCCTCACCATGGTTTTTCCCTCATTTGGTTTTCTGCATTAATCTAGTGTTTCTTGTGTTGATATTGATTTTTTTTATTTGCACTTCATGCTCATACTTAATAACAGATTAAAGTGGATGTGGAGTTAATAATTGTTTGAGATTTGTGAATGTGATTGGTGACAACTGATTTATCCCACCTCTCAATTGTCTTGTGCATTTCAACAGACAACACACAAGAATATGATGCATACTAGTAGGCTCACACTCCAATTAGATTGACATTACCTATTGTGCCTGCAACAGGAAGAGGACGGTTCAAAGGACCTCAGATAGGATGGGTGCCACTGTAGCCACCTTAGCAGCCCCAAGATGGGAAGGACAGATAGGATAGACACATGAGGCACGATAGACAGGTACCACCTTTGGTTCATCCAATTGCATAGAGGGCACCACAATAACCACAAAAACCACCTCCAAGTCCTGATCCCAAGGATGGTCAGATAGCAGTGCTAAAAGCATAGGTTCAGGCCCTAACATAGCAGATAAAGCAGGCACAGGCCTAGATTTAGACTCTAATCCAAGAGAGGGATCTGTTAGGGTTAGAAGGAAAATATCTAACAATTAAATGCAAATTTGATCAATAAAATGGAGAAATAAAACACACAAAAATTATAGCAGAAATAAGACAACACAAAGAATTTAATGTGGTTCACCCAATTTGGACTACATCCACAAAACCACAGCCATCCAATGATTTTATTATCTATTGTAAAACATGTTACAATCCTGCTAATAATGCCCTATTGCAACCCCCATCCAAATCACTTATAACAAGCCTTTTAGAAGCTTCTAGAATTAGGGTTCTATAAAATTGGTTTTTTCTTTTGTCGATGACAAAGCAAAAAAAAAAAGGAAAAAAAAATCTCGGGGGCTACCGCCCCCGAACCCCCAACTGAGCCTGAATCCTAGCAAGGATACATGAAAAGTGTATAGTATAGCATGATCAATCGCCACATACCAACAATCTCCCACTTGGAGACTGATCCTGGACGACACTACTACACTTACAACTCCCACTGGAAATAAGCATCTTGGACCCTATTGCTCTGTTATACTTTTAACCATGAAGACCAACTGAAGCTGAAGAGGAGCTCAACTTCTCCCTTATCATTGCCTCTATAAAGATATCTACTAGATTGGCATATGTATCTATCTTTTCCAGCTTTACCTTTCCAACCTCCAACACTAACCGAATGAAATGATATCTCAATTGTATGTATTTGGTTTTAGAGTGCAAGGCAAAATTATTTGCAAGATGTATAATACTTTGGCTATTTGTAAACAAGTGATTTCCAACCTGTTGTTTTCCTAACTCTTCCATGAAAATTTGCAGCCATATCATCTCCTTTGCCGCCTCTGTTGCAACAACATACTTTTCCTCTGTGGTGGATAAAGCAACCACCTTTTGCAATTGAGAAATCCAACTCACCACTCCCACCAACTATAAATGCATAACCTGTCGTACTCCACCTGGTATCTACATCCCCTGCCAAATCCGATTCAACATAGTCTTTTAAATCAGTATTAGAGTGCCCCCAAAACATAAACATTTATTGGATGTGCCTCTCAAATACCTAAGAATCTATTTTACTACATTCCAATGCTCAACTTCGGGATGACTCATAGACCTGCTAACAACTCCTACAACATATGCAATATACGGTCTTGTGCATACCATGGCATACATAAAACTTCCTACAGCTAAAGCATATGGTGCCTTGGACATTTTTTCTTCCTCCTCTTGTGTCTTTGGACACATATCCTTAGTCAATTTAACATGACTGGGAAAAGGTGTGCTGACAACGTTGTCATTCTCCATATGAAATCTTTGCAACACCTTTTCAACATAATCAACTTGAGATGAAGACAATTTTCTATTTTTCCTATCTCATGTAATCTTCATACCAAGGATTTTCTTTACTGCCCCCAAATCCTTCATAGCAAATGAATTTGTTAACTGTTGTTTTAACTCCTTTATGTGATCCATGTTAGACCCCGCTACAAGCATATCATCAACATATAAACATAAAATAATGTAGCTATCATCATCCAACCTCTTAAAATAAACACAATGGTTTGAATTACATTGACTGTAGCCATGCTCAGCCATAAAGCTATCAAATTTAATATTTTTCATCACCAAGGTGCTTCCTTCAAGCCATATAAACTTTTCTTCAATTTGCACACCAATTTCTCTTGACCTTTGACCTCAAATCCTTGTGGTTGTTCCATGTATATTTCCTCTTCCAAATCACGATGGAGAAAGGTTGTTGTAACATCAAGTTGTTCTAAATGAAAATCTTCAACAACCACAATACTTAAAACAGTATGAATAGAAGTCATTTTAACAACTAGAGAAAATATTTCATCAAAATCAATGCCCTTTTTTTGTGCAAATCCCTTTACTACTAATCTAGATTTAAATATTTTCTTACTTCCATCCTCCTCTTTCAGCCTATAAACCCATTTGTTCGGTAAAACATTTTTACCTGCAGGCAACTTGCATAATTCCCAAGTTTGATTTTTCAACAAAGAGTCCATTTCTTCTTCCATTCCATGCTCCCACCGAACCTTGGTATCCACCTGCATAGCTTCATCATAACATTCTGGTTCACCAGCATCAATTAATAAAATGGAATACAAAGAGGGAGAAAATATTTCTGGAGGTCTACTTATCTTTGAAGATCATCTAACATTCAATGGATTTTGTGGTATTTGTTGTTGTTGTTGTTGCAAAGCATGAGGAACCACTATAACATTGTGGTTTGGTGTATCATCTAGCACTACATAATCTTTTTCTTTCTTCTCATGTTACTACAACTGATCTTTGTACAACACTTTCTCATTGAATATGACATCCCTACTTCTTATAATTTTTTGATTTTCAAAATCCCAAAGCCTATAACCAAATTCATCAATTCCATATCCAACAAATATACATTTCTTTAATTTTGCATCAAGCTTGGTTCTATTTTCAAAATCTACATGTGTAAATGCTTCACAACTGAAGGGCTTGAGAAAAGAATAACTTATCTTCTTACTTGTCCATGCTTCCTCTGGAATACCACAACCCAAAGGATTAGAGGGACATCTATTGATTAAATAAATAATAGTGTTTGCAACCTCTACCTACATGTTTAAAGGTAGCACAACATGCAATCTCATAGTCTATGCACGCTCTATTATTGTTTTGTTCATGTGCTCAGCCACTCCATTTTCTTGTGGAGTCCTTGGAACCATTTTCTACCTACGAATACCATTAGAGGAAAACTAATCTTCAAAATATTTTCTGCAATACTCACCACCATTATCAAATCTAAGACATTTTAACTTTTTACCTGTCTCATTCTCAACCAAGCTTCTCCATTTCTTAAAATTTTCAAATACATCGGATTTCTGCCTAAGGAAATAAATCCATACCTTCCTTGTTGCATCATCAATAAAAGTGGCATAATACCAAGAGCCACCGAGAGAAGATACTTGAGTTGGTTCCCATACATCTATATGCACAAGCTCCAATTCTCATCTTTCTTTTGCTTCCCATTCTTGAGAAAACTAACTCTCTTTTGTTTTCGATACACACAACTTTCACATAAATCCATATTAACACATTTCAGACCTGGTAAAACATTCTTTGAATGAATTAATTTCATACCTTTTGCACTCATATGCCCAATTCTATTATGCCACAGTGTTGATTCATAATCCATAGCAAATTGTCTGATTTGATGCCTGCTGAACTACAACAACTATTCCTAAACATTGATTTTTATCTATGATAGCTAAAGTAGAAGGAACAATATGAACTGTACAAAGATATAAGGTGCCTACTTTCACACCTTTTGCTACCACTAAGGCACCTTTTGTAACCTTCCAATTTTTATCACTAAATGTAACAACACAACCTTCATCATCTAGTTGCCCTACTGAAATTAAATTTCTTTTTAACTTTGGAACATGCCTTACCTCATGTAGTAGCCAATGATTCCCATTCTGCAACTTAATCTTGATTCTTCCCTTTCCAACAATTTTATAGGGTTCATTATCTCCCAAATAAACCAGCCCAAAATCCCCTTGGACATAATCAAGAAAATAACTTCTATGGGGCGTAGCATGAAATGAAGCCCCTAAATCTAACACACAAGAATCAACAACATTATCAAGGGAAAGAATCAAAGAATCCTTATCAGATTTATTACTTACCACATTTTCCTCTTTATTGCCTTCCTTTTTTCCTCTATTTTTCTAAGACCAACAATCTTTCTTTAAATAACCCAGCTTACCATAGTACCAACAATCCTTCTTGTCTCTAGATTCAGACCTTTTGTCCTTTGATTTTCCTTGTGACTTCCTGCCACTTCCAGAATTGTTTCCTCTCTCCTTTATTCTGCCCTTACTTTCTGCATTCAAAACACTACCTGATGTGGATGTTCCACCTGAGCTTTTCCTACGAATTTCCTCACTCAAAATAACACCAACGACATCATCAAATTTCAATGTATTCGAACCAAAAATAGAATTGCTAATAGCCATTCCCAAGCTATTCCAGCTTTCAGGCAAAAAACACAAAATCAAAAGAGCCCTAACTTCTTCATCAAAGTTTACATTTACATAAGTTAATTGATTGGTAACCGTATTAAACTCATTTAAATGATCAACAACTAACCCACCTTCTACCATTTTCATACTAAATAAATGCTTCATAAGAAATACCTTATTCGAAGTGGAAGGCTTTTCATATAACTTCGCCAAGGTTTCCATCAACTTTTGAGTTGTCTTTGTTGTTGTAATATTGAATGCCACCAATTATTCCAGGCATAAACGAATGGCTCCCAGTGCCTTTTTGTCTAGAATATTCCATTCCTCATCACTCATTGTTGTTGGTTTCTTGGCTATTCCTTCAAATGACTTCCATAAATCCTTCTGATAGAGATAATACTCCATATGCATCTTCCTTAACTGATAGTTTTTCCCATTGAATTTATCTACCTTCAATTTACCCTCGTCTACCATTACTCCCACTTAACCATGAGACTCCCACTCAACTGTGAGACTTTCTTGTAGACGATAATCAAACACAAGCCACTCTAATACCACTTGTTAGGGTTAGAAGGTAGATATCTAACAATTAAGTGCAGATTTGATCAATAAAATAGAGAAATAAAACACACAAAAATTATAGCAGAAACAAGACAACAAAGAGAATTTAACGTGGTTCACCCAATCCAGGCTACATCCATAAAACTATAGTCATCCAATAATTTTATTATCCAGTGTAAAACATGTTACAATCTTGCTAATAATTCCCTACTGCAACCCCCATCCAAACCGTTTATAACAAGCCTTTTAGAAGCTTCCAGAATTAGGGTTCTACAAAGTTGGTTTTTTCTTTTATCGGTGACGGAGTGAAAAAATAGGAAAAAAAATTCTCAAGGGCTGCCATCCCCAAACCCCCACCCAGGGCCTAGCCTGGCCCCAGACCCCAACAAGGATACATGAAGAGTGTATAGTATAGCATGATCAGTCGCCACATACCAACAAGATCAAGTGAGATAGGAGGCGACGCAAGAGCGTCAACAAAGACAGGATGTCGATCTCAGCTTAGCTTAGGAGACGGGACAGAAAAAATAGTTGGAGGTGGCAACGCAACAGGCATAAGGACAGGTGATAGTCCCAGCAAAGATGTATGATCGGGCGATGTAGGAGGCATCGTATTACAGATTACTATATTACAAAGCTTTCCCATAGGAGTGACAAGAGAAAAACTTCTCTTGCATCAGCCAAGTTGCTCCGAGCAGGTCTCGCTTAGGGCCATCAGGAAGACCATCAAGGTCTCACCATCAGAGCCAAGACAGCCACCATAGCGACCACTAGAGTAAGGGGAGCTCAAGGCACATATAGTGCCTTAGAAACTTTTTGGATGTACAACCTAATTTATGATGTGTATACATTCATTGGCTAAGTTTTGATTATCCTCTTGTATATTCTGATGATGACATTCTATATGTTATTCTGATTGTATCATGACATTTAGCTTTTTTGATATACATATACATGAGATGACTTCGATGTGATTTATGATGTGATGTTATTTTATTGTACCTTATGTGTTATGGATGCATATGATATAGATCGATGCATTTAATGTTTATGCTATGATTATTTATGTTTCATGATGTGATATGATAATATGAATGCATATGTAATGATGGATCAATATGGATGTACTTTTATGTGATGATGAAAATCTATATTATGCTCTAATGGATGATGGATGTAATGTAATGATATGTTTTTTTTTTTTGAGTCTTCCATGTGTGATATGATGATGCAAGATGTGATGATTTTGATAATGCTTATGTGGTTATGCGATGGATGATAATGCAAATGTGTTGTTTATGAGACGCTTAGAATAACCAATCTATATTATGCTAAACACCTTAAATAATTAATGCAATGATGTTTCCTATTATGATGATATGTATGATATGCAGTATGCTGATGGTTTGTGGATGCAGGATGGATGCAAATAGAATTTTATTTTGAATGTCATGATGCCATGTTAGTACGTCGAGAAGATAGAAGAAAGAGGGATCAACCCTTGAGTTTGAGATGATGTAGAAGTCCAATAAGTCTATGAGTCATTGAGGCTTTATTAGATATGATGATGAGTGATGATGACATATTGCTTAACCAGGGATTAGAGATGTAAAGAGCATTACTTTTCTTATGTTTTATAACACACATAGGTATGATGCATCAAGGTATAGAAAACCAAGATGACATTGTACCTAGTGAGATGGACTTTGACTCGACAATCAGATAGGAGTATCCTTGTTCACACTTGGCATACAAAAATTTATTAGGATGTACTTCACACATTTCGAACATCTTGGACCAAAACACAAAGAGGAAAAACCTCCTAATGTAATAGTCAACAAGATGTCTAAAACATCCTCCCTACACACCAAACAAAATTAGCATGACCAAGGTTATATTACAAGAATATCCAACAAGCACAACAAACAAAATATAATGATTAATTCCCCATTCCTTTCCCTCTAAATCATTTTGATTAGACATCATCAAGAGGTCATTGGAATGAGCACAATAAGATAAATCAAAAGAAAACATCAATTAAACAAACAAGCTAATGTTCTTCACACCTCTAGCCAAGACTAAAATACAGTGATGTCTGATGTTGGTGTCCATTGTAGGAAGAATGCATCCTAGGACATGATGTTATCAGATGATTTTGAGACTAACAGGATGATAGGCTATTGATACCAAGAGTTGACCAACTTATTTACCTATTTGACCTACACTTAAGACCCTAATGTTGGAGTTCACACTTTTAAATTTACTATACTTGTTTCCAATTGTTTTGCCAAAGGTTGGAGATGACGATCATTTATTGTGAGTGGATGTTTATTGTGGGTGAAAGCGAAATGGGATGGATGATTTTGGGTTTTTGAATGTTTTTGGTATTTTGAAATATTTTGAGGCTATTTTTGAGCTTTTTGAGATGTTTTACAAATGTTTTGATTTTCAAAATTTCCAATGTTTTTGTGTTTTCTAAGATTTTGACCAAGAACCTAACCTAAGGGCCTATCCTAGGGGCCTCGGGGGATAATCAAATATTAAACTTGCCTACGTTATACACACAGAGACCACGTAGTTCGACTAACATAGACTCATTTATTGATGAGATATGAACATGTGTGGATTGTCAGTTTATTATGATGGACACCTAAAGGACCTATCCTAGGGGCCTCGGGGGCTGATCAAAGATTAGCCTTTCCTACGTTATACACATAAAAGCCTCGTAGTTTGACGTGATGACTCTATTTTTTTATTTTTTCTATTTTCAACCTGTTTTTGGATTTTTGATATGTTTTGAAATGTTTTTGGATTTTTCTTGAGTTTATGAATGTTTTCAGATTTTTTGATGTGTTAAAATATTTTTAGGATATACACATGAATCTGATCCGATGCAGGTATAAGAACATGCCCCCAATGTGATGTGATAGACTACTCTGATATAGGTAGGAAAAACTGACCTTAGGAATGTGCCAAGTAGTTCTAAGATGAAATATGATACCAACATAGGATCAAGCTATGATGTGGACGCGGATGGGTAATGGAAGGATCATTGGAATGTGATGGGTGAATGTAATGGAAAGCGATGGTAGGTGATGCAGAACAAGTCGAAGAATCCATGGTGGATGGAAAGTGCTTTATTTACACAAGGCACCTGATTGCTAGGTTTTCACCAAGGTACTTGCCCAAAGCACCACCGAAGTGGTTTTCACTAGAGGACAATTTTTTTCTTTACTATTTTCAATCCATTTTTTATTTATTTGGATTTTAATATTTTTTTATTTATTTGTATTTTTGATTTATACCTTGCAAGCTTAGGCATAAATATTTTTGGGATCGGAGCTATTGATGGGATCCTACAGAGGCTCACCTTCGGGTGTGGATAGTTGATATTCTCCTAATTTGTAACTTGTAGTGATGAAAAAGGGTCCCAACTAGTTGGGTTAAAATTTTCCCTTGTTGTCTGGATTTGGTACATTCTTTTGATTTTCCTTCAACACAAGCTCTTTGAATTGAAATGATCGACTCTTGATTTTCTTATTATAACTCCTTTTAAGACAGTTTTGATAGACCTGCAGGTGATTCAAAGCATCCATGCACTGCTCATCTAGTAGTTCTAGCTCGTTCAACCGTGACACCTGATACTCCTCATTAGTGATGAGATTTTGCAATGATATTCTTAAGTATGGAAGCTCAATCTCTATGGGAAGGATGGCTTATGATTCATAGACCAGGGAGAAGAGTGTTGCACCTATAGGTGTGTAGATACTTGTTCGGTAGGCCCATAAGGCAGGATTTAACTATAGGTTCTAGTCATGACCAACTTCATTGACTATTTTCTTGAGGATTTTTAGGATGGCTTTATTAGAAGCCTCAGCCTGGCCATTACTCTAGGGGTAGTATGGAGTGGAAAAGTGATGTTGGATATTGAATTTTTGGCATAGCTCACGAACATCCTAGTTTTTGAAAGATGTCCCATTATCTGAGATAAAGGCTTGTGGGACACCGTGACAGAAAATGAGGTAGTTCAAGATAAATTTTGATATCTGCTTCCTTGTGATATAGGTCATGGGGAGGAACTCTACCCACTTTGTGAAGTATTATGTGGAAGTGATAATGAACTCATTTCCATTAGATGAGGTGGGTGTGATTTTGCCGATGAGATCGATCCCCCATTGTGAAAAGTGCCAAGGTGTTATAATCAGTTGGAGCTCTTGAGCTGGTGCATGGATGAGGTCCCCATGCTATTGGCATTGCAAACATTTTCATACATGGTCATGAGCTTCCTTCTCCATCGTAGGCTAGTAGTACCTGATTATTAGCAATTTCTTGGCCAAGGTCATACCACTAGAATGTGAACCACAAATGCCATCGTGTACCTCTATTAATGCAGTCAATTCTTCCTCAGGGTTAAGTCATCGCAAAAGGGTTCCTTCGATACTCCTATGGTAAAAGGTGTCTCTTAGATGACGAAACGAGATGACTTCTTAATAAAGGTTCTTTTGAGATTTGGGGTGATGTCGGCAGGGAGGACTCCTATTTTCAAGTAGGTGAATATGTCATGGTACCAAGGATCATCGAGACCAACAATTTCACACATGAACTTAGATTAAGGTACCTCAAAAGTTGATATGAGAAGTTTCTCTACCTAGAATTAATGTTTATGGATGTTGTGTGGATATCTAACAATGATCCGATTGTAGCCATAACATCAACTGCTCTATTGTTTACCCTCAATATTTGCTCAAATGTTATGTTGATGAAGAACTCCTTGAGATCCTCCACCAGTTTCTTATACGGGGTAAGTTTGTCATCCTATGTTTGGTATTCATCGTTGACTTGGTTGATAATCAGTTTTGAGTCTCCATAGACCTTGAGTGCCATGATTTTCCATTGCACTACAATCTGAAGTCCTATTACAAGAGCCTCATACTCGGCAATGTTGTTGGTGCATGGGAAAGACAACTTGTATGATTTTGGGATATAGTACCCTTGTAGTATGATGAAGAGGACTCTTGCTCCTGATCCATGTTGTGTGTATGACCCTTCAAAATATACCTTCCACTATTTTTTTGCACTAAGATTGAAAATGGGCTCATCTGTAAATATTGATACTAGTGGGTTCTCAAAATATATAGGTGCCTCTGCAATTGATCTGTGATTACTTGTCCCTTGATTGCTTTTCATTCTACATATTCAATGTCGTATTCTGTCAAAATCATGACCCAATTGGTCATCCATCTTGTGAGTGTTTCTTTAGAAAGTAGATATTTGAGGGGGTCTATCTTGGCAATGAGCTTTATCTGATGAGCCAACATGTAATGCCTGAATTTTTGTGAGGAAAATACTACTCCGAGGAAAGCCTTCTCAATGAACGTGTAATTTAGCTCATGTCCCACCAAATTTCTACTAATGTAGTAGATAGCTCTTTCTTTCCCTATTTCATCATGGTGAGCTAGTAGTGCCCCAAGTGTTGCTTCTATAGTTGATATGTAGAGTATCAATGGTTTGTTCTAGATTGGTGGCATGAGGATTGGCAGTGTCAACAAGTATTCCTTGATTTGAATGAATTCCTAAACACATTTATCATCCCATTTTTATGCTACCCCCTTATGGAATAGATGATAATATGGGATGGTTTTATCTGCTAACTATGCTATGAATTTGTGAATGGATTGAAGCCTTCCCTACATACCCCTTAATTGTTTCAGTGTTCATGGAGCTTCCATTTCAAGGATTGATTTGAATTTTGCAGGTTCTATCTCAATTCTCCTCATTGATACAATATATCCTAGGAGCTTTCCTAATTGCACGCCGAAGACACATTTCATAGGATTGAGTCGTACCTTATATTCTTCCAGTCTGTCAAAGATTGGACCCAGTGTTGATACGTGGTCTTGAATTTTTCTTGATTTTTCTAGTATTTCATCCACATAGTACTCTACAAATTTGTGGATCATGTCATGAAAAATCAAAGTCATATCCCTTTGGTATGTGGCCTCGACATTCTTTAACCCAAATGGCATCATGTTCCAATAGTAGGTACCCCCTGGACAGGTGAAGGTTATCTTATGTTGGTCATCTTTTGCGACCATAATCTGGTTGTATCCTGAAAACCCATCCATCAATGATAACATTTTGTTCCCTGTCATTAGATCTACAATCATGTCAATGTTAGGAAGAGGAAAATCATCCTTAGGGCATGCTTTGTTCAGGTCCATGAAGTCGGTGTAGATACGGATGACCCTAGTGGGCTTAGAAATAGGTACAAGGTTGGAAACCCATTTGGGATAGTTAATGGGTCATATGAAGCTAGCGTCAAGGAGTTTCTACAACTCAAGTTTGACCAATAATGTGATCTATGGATGCATCTTTCTCAATTTTTGTCTTACTAGTTTCACCTATGGATAGACAGATAGGTGATGGACTACTACCTCTGGATCAAGGCCTGGCATGTCAGCATAGGTCCCCACAAAATTCACTTTCCTTTCTTTCAAAAATTTCATTAGATTTTCTTGTTCCTTGGTCAAAAGTGACTTAGCATACAAAAGTGATGTGCAATGTCTCTTCATTTCCCAAATTGACAGGGTTGCATTTTTCTGCCAGGATTGTTGATTTTTCTTGATGGATGGCACTAAGGGGAATATTGAATCCCTCATCCTTTGGTACCTCAGAGAGGTTTTCACCATTAGATACATCCTTTCTTTTTACTATTTTTGGGTCAGAAAGTGTCAGTGTGGTTTTCACTTAAAGACCTAGACATTACTCTCAGATTTTCTATTTTGCGACTAAGAGATTCAGTTGTTTCCTCATAGTATACATGTGTGTCCAACTCAATATCAAACCCTACTTTTTGGTCTAAGATCGGTGGTCCTCATTGGTTACAATCGATGAGTTGGGGTTAAATGAGTTTTAGTTCGGTGGCTTGGGTATCTGACTCAAAAGGCATGGTAGTGATCATAAAGAGAGAGGAATCCTTGTTGTATAGGTCAATTCTATTGAATGTATAGTTATCGAGGGGTAGGCCAATGGATACCAATAGTTGAGGGGGAGCTTTGACTTCTTTAACAGGGGTACGCTTGCCAAGAATGGTTATCTTCATAGGGGTGCATCCAAGGCCAAGATTCTTTAGGCGCTTCTCAGGAATGATAGGTTCTAATAGGCCGTTGTCATTTTTCCCAAGCTTCTCATTTTTGTTGTAGCCCCATCCAAATATTAACTGTAGTCCTTTGTCATCATCTTCCATTGGAAGATCGGGTATGAGTCTTTCATCTTGATACAATTGGCTTGATACATCCTTTTCGTCTACCACTTCCTCGCTTTGGTCTCCCCATATTTTGAAGGTGGTAGGTTTTGCTTTGAAGGTGTGAGATTTGGTGTCGATTAGCTATGTTTTTCCATGAGATTTAGGATATTGAGGTAAATCTCTTACCACAAAGGCACTCTTTTTCATTTTATAGTCCCCACACCCATTATCTTGGATTACAACCTTAACATCTGGGATGTTTTGAATGGTAGGTGTCTTTGTCATAGAAGCAGAGGCTAAGGTGGATGGGTCAATATAAGAAGATGTGGGTCCCTCATCATTTTTCGGGACTTGGGGGATCTTATAATACTTGGCCTCCAGATTTTTGCAATAATAAAATGGTTTTGGGTCACCATGGATCGCGAATTCTTGATTTTGGTAAGGGAATTTGACACATTGATGGAACGTGGATGTGACAACTTGCATCCCATGGATCCATGGGCACCCTAAGAGGATATTGTATGAGATTTCAAGGTCAAGGACTTGGCAAGTGGTCTCCATGATTGTTGGCCCTTCTTGGATAGGGAGTTGAATGGAGCCTCGAGAGACTCGTTCTTGATCATCATAAGCCCTTATAGTGATACCTTTTTCTTTTTCGATGACATCTTCTAAGAATCTCAGATTCTTTATCAGCTGTAGAGTACAAATATTCAAACCTGCACCTCCATCCACCAAGATTTTTTTGACTTTGTTCTTGTGGACTAAGACTTCAAGATGGAGTGCACGATTATGAGATGGTTGGGTTGGGAGATCGTGCTCAGAGAATGTGAGGAGATATGGTGTAGTGATATGTATGGAACCATAGCTTGAAATTGGTTAGCATCAAGGTTTGTGGGAATGGAAGATGTGGCCAATGCCTTCTCTAGGATGTCCCTATGTGTAGGCAATATTTTGAGAAAATCCATGATGGAGATTTGGGCGGGGGTCTTTTTGAACTACTCTAAGACATTGTAACCATTAGGGATTGATTTTGGATTGGTGGTTGGTGCCTTGGGTGGTGGTGAAGGTCCTGGGATGGAAATTTTGTTGCTACATGTGGTGACTCCACACTCGGCTCTAGGTCCCTTGATATTGACAATTATTACCCATTCATCT
This sequence comes from Sequoia sempervirens, assembly GCA_007258455.2. NCBI lineage: Eukaryota > Viridiplantae > Streptophyta > Pinopsida > Cupressales > Cupressaceae > Sequoia > Sequoia sempervirens. Next base: position 1,251,952,653 of record VDFB02271358.1, on the reverse strand, counting down.
GAGGATTTAACAACATGGTCATAAATATGGTTCACATTGTGGTAACTCTTTCCTTTACCATTGTTGTTTCCCTTATTATGGTTTGGCATCAGATTCGTGTATATTTTAAGATCTTGATTCCCAACTAGTTGTTCAATGGTTATGAACCTGTCATCAATGAGATCTTGGATCAGATTCTTGAGTCTCATACAACTGTCTGTGGTGAGTCCCTTTATTTTGTGAAAGTCACAAAGGTGCTTCTCATTATAGGCTCTTGGTAATTTTCGTAAATAGGGATTTTGATGAAATTTGCTTGTATCAATTGTTGCATGATATATTTGATTGGTTCCCCAAGTGTATATTTTTATTTAGGGGGATTTATGTTCTTTGGGGGTGGTCCCCTTTGATCATTTATGTTATTTATAGTTTGATTGTTGGGTTTTTGTTGTGATGATGGGTTGATTTGTGGGGTGCTTTGGGTATTGATTTTTGGTTGTTGGTATGTTTTCAGTTGTGTATTCTGCCTTGGGGTACTGATGACAACTTTGGTGTCAATGACACCATTGTTATTAACATTCATGTTCTTGACCCACGTGCGAGGTTTTTCATTGTAACTTGTTGATGGTCGATTGTATTGATACATAGGTGTTCCCCCTTGTGCTATAAGGGCTCTTTCGATGTTGAGAGCTTTGGGTATCAATTGGTTGTGTGTTGCAATACATTGCATTTTAAAGTGGAAGGACAAGCTCCCTTCAAGGTTGGAGTTAATGGTCCCAATTTTTTGTTCTTTAGGCATGGACCATTTGCTCTTGCTAGCTCTAGATCTTCATCGTTGCAGGAAGGCCACAAATGTCTCTCCTTTGGCTTGTTTGAGGCCAGATAGTTCTTCTAGGATTACTTCCATGTCTAGGTTGAAAGAGTAGTTTTCAATGAATAAATCCATGATTTCCTAGAACTTTTTGATTCTGAGAGGTAAGTGAGAGAAACACTCCATGGCGGGACCAACCAAACTTCGAGGGAAAACCCACATAAGATAAGAATCATCATATGCCATTTCCATACAATGTACGTGGAACTCTCTAATATGGTGGTGTAGAGCAGGGAGGCAATCACTCATCAATCACAATTCAACCACTTTGAACCAACTTTACAACTCTCAAAACCTATTACACCAACCCTTCACAACTTCACCTAGTTTCACTTGTAGGTGTGCATACCTAGTTTTCCCTTCAAATATTTTGACTCCAAATTCTTATCAAGACTATCCTTATAGTTTTAGACACCCATTTCCATTTTCGTTAACATATCCAAGAACCACTATAGATTCCTTTGGACCAAATCCCTCAAATTCAGGTTTCTATGTTGTCCTACTTGGCCAATTAGGCTTGCTTTACAAATCAAAACCATCTCAATCACCATTTCAATTACAAAAATCCACCCAAACCTTCTCCAAATGTCTCAAATAGACCAAAACACTAGCTTTCAAAGGAAGGAAAGCCCTCCAAGCCACCAAGTTACAAAACCCCACTTTTCCTAGTTTAGGGAGGGGTTTAATGAAAACCAACATTCCCAACCTAATTTCACCACAACCAAGCCTCAAACATGTTCAAATATGTCTGAAAATACATAATCTACCATAAAATATTGCTTCCCCCAAGATTTGCAACATTTTCCCACCTTAAACCTCCAAATTTCATCAAAATACTCACTTTCCACAACTAGGGCATCATGCCCAAACTCACAATTCGCCTTCCCTGCTCACTGAAACATCATGGACTCCTAAGACACACCTAATGGAGCCATTCCACTGAGTTACAGAGATTTACAGTGGGTGGAATGGCTTAATTCACCATTTTACACTCTCAAACCCTTGTTCTTGGGTTTACACAGGCAGTTTTAGAAAATTGCTTCAAACTTTCACAAAACTTGATGGATTAACACCAGATCAACTTCAAATAAAAGTGTACTTACACTAGTAACTATCACAATTAAATTCATGCCAAAACCAATCTATATGGATCCATACAAAGGCTGGGAAACATAGAAAAACAATGATAGAACTTAGGGAAACACCTTGTTTCTTATTCAAATATTTTGAATGTACAAAGAATCTCTTTTTCAACATTCACAAGGCCTATTTAAACTCTTTCCAACTTCCCAAACTACATACAACTAACTTTTAAACTTCCCCACACAAAAATGAGTCTTCACCTTCCTAATTTGCAATTTTGCATTTTTTTGCATTGACAAGTTTTGCAAGATTTTGCAACTTTTTACATTCTTTCCCAATTAGACTCAAATGACTTCAAAAACACTAATAACGGCCTTTTCATGGCCTTATTACATCAAAATGACTCAAAAATTCAAACTAGGACTCCTAATTACAATGACTTGAACAAGGTCCTCCTACACCATATGGTCCTCTGAATTTTCCTTCCCACGATATTTGTTGAATTTTGGTATCTCGAATCCTTGTGGGAATGGAACAATAGCAATGTTTCTATCAAATGGATAGGGGCACATATTTCTTTTTGTGTGTGATCTTTTCACCTTTTTGGATTGGATGTCTTGTACCTGTTGTGAGAGCAATTTGACCTATGTAGAGAGGTCATTTTGCGCATTCGGTGGTGGGATGTGCACGTTTTAAGGTGGTATGCTTTGTTGGATGAATGGTGGGGTGACTTGCGTGTTTGTATCCAAGGAATTTTATTGCGTGTTCATGAGAGGTGGTTGTAATTTTTTTTGTGTGAGCAAGGCTTGTTGGTATGCCTGCAGTTCTTGCTATGCCAACAACGCTTTTTGTTGGTCTTGTTGTTGTTGTTGAGCCAATAGGGCTTGTTGTTGAGCATGTTGTTGTGCAGCTTGTTGTTGTTGATCTATCAGTGCTTGTTGTTTTGTGTGTTGTTTCAAGGCTTGTTGATGGGATTTTTGTAACAAGGCTTGTGCTTGGGCTTGTTGTGCTTGAGCTTGAGCTTGTTGTGTGACTTGTGTGGCTTGTTATTGTTGTAATAAGGCTTGTGCTTGCGCTTGCACCTATGATTATGCTTGGGCCTGAGCTTGTGCTTGAGCTTGATCTTGTCGTGTTTAAAATTGTTGCAAGGCCTTTTGGTAAGCTTGTTATGCTACTTGTAATGTGATACTATATTGGTTTGCCATATTTGGATTTGGTGGTGGAGGTGGGGGATTTTGTGGGATGGTGTGAGATGGTGTGATGAGAGATTATTGGGGTGGTTGTTGAGGTGTTTGTTGAGTGATGACAAGGGGTTGTGTGGTAGATGGTATGATTGATGTGATTGGTCCTTGGGAGACCATGTTTTGAGATGTTTGAGGTGTTGTAGATGACGTGATGATTGGTTGAGATGTTTGGATTGGTGCCACTTGGTGTTTTAATGTCAATGGCATGCTCAGAGGATTTGGTATGATAGATGCATTGATTTGATTTTTGATTGGGGGATTGATTTTATTTGATTGGTTTTGGATTGATGTGTCAGATAAAGGGAGTTGCCCTATACCTTGGATTGGTGTGGATTTTGATGTCAAAAGATGAAATGATGGGAATATTCGAGGTATGTTCCCTTGTTGTATGGAAGCATTGAAAGTACCCAATTTTCCAAATAAATCCACTTGTCCTTGTGACATGATGGGGAGAGAGCCTTGTGTATCAAGAGGGTATATCGGTGTTGCGGAAAAGGTGGAGGGGTTGTTTGAATCATGGAAAATGAGTGGCACATATGGATGTTTTGGATCTTGTGGGACGGTGTTAGGCATACCCAAGATTGTGTTGGCCTCTAAATTTTGGTTGTTAACAAGTGGATGCCATTGAAGGGCTTGGATTAATGAGCTTCCCTTGGTGATCATGGGTTGAATTGGAGCATGAGAAGATGTTGGTTGTATGATGGGTTGGATTATGCTTGGGAATGATTTCGGTGGCATGTTCCCAAGAGGTTGTTCAACAATAGTGCTCACATCAAAATCGAAAGGGAGTTTATCCCCTTCCTTTGCTAATGCCAACATGTATTATGTGGGATTGAGCCTCATGACCATGTTGACAATCTTGTGTGTTTCAAGATTTTGGAATGGTTCAATTATTTCATCTTGGGTCATCCCTTGGAAGTTGTTGGTGACATCCTCCACTTGGAAACCTCCCTCTTAAATATCTTGTGGTAGTTGAGGGGGGGTTAAATGGAGGGTTGATAGATTCTCTAGGGTTGACTTATGATGTAGTTTGGCTTAAATCACTTGAAGTGGATGTTTCTTTGTTCTGTTCCATGATCTTCTTGTGTTGTGATTTTTTTTGGACCATAAAATAAGGATCAAATTTTAGGAACATAGGAGGTAAACCTCTAACTCCTTTGGTTGGTCTAAACTTTAGGTACAAAAAAGAAAATATAGGATGTCGAGGATCAAATGATGGTGATGTGATAAATGAGGGATGAATGATATGGATGTTTGAACTTTTGAGAAATTTGGAGGAATACTAGACTTTAGGATTTAGGATTTTGATTTTGATTTGGTTTGATTTGGATTATGGACCTGTAGATCCCAAGATGTTAGATGTTATCTTGGGGTAAACTTGTCCTAAGGGGGTGATAATTTAACTAAATGGGTGAGAAAGGATTCATCCCCACACACTTAGGCAAACAAAATGATTTTGATTTTGATTGAAGGATTTACCAAAAGTTTAGCATAAATGATTTTTCCAAGGTTCTAAAAGTTGTTTTTGAGATGAGATTTGATGGATGATGTGACAAATGAAAGTGTTGGTTTGATCTTAGATGAACCTAGAAAGACTTTGTTTACATGACCAAGGTGTTGAAGAACATGCTATACCTCTAAAGTGTTTCAACTCCCAAATACTTAATGATTATGTGAGAAATTCAAAACATTAGAAAAGACCAAGATTTTGATAGTAATAGAAGGAATACAAGTTTGGATTGTTGCTTGAAGCACGTTTGTAAAAGTTGTATACCAACCTATCTCTAGTTTCACGAAGTGCTAAAAGGTTTTTCTTGAGAGCCTTTGGACTAAGATGCTTATGATGATTAGTGGACCTTGGTTTTGAAATTTTGACTTTGTGGGAAATCATGAGAACAAACACTTATGTGCGTTTCAATTGTCTTTTATCTTGATTAAATGGATTCTTTCTACAACATCAACACCTCTTGTTTAGTTTCCAAACTGAATGCCTATGCCTTAACTCCTTTTCATTCCACAAGGTCCATTATCTGAAAATCAAAGAATCAAGGCCATAGTTTCCTAGGTTGACTTTGGAGACAACAAATTGAGATATGGGCCCAAATATTTAGAAGCCTGTAAGGATAGAATCCCTAGGGACAAGCAATAATAATTGGACTCTTCAAGGATATTTGCTCTTTCCAAAGGGTTTGAAATTTTGATGACTTGTTGAATGTTTGTTTCAAAGTTTGATATCCAAGCAATGTATTTGACTGAATCACAAATTGAACAACCCTAGGTTAGAAATGGCTATACTTGTTGAGTCCCCACTCAAATTTCTCCAAACACTAAAACAAAGTGAACAGTTAGATATTTGGCAACATTGGCTCCCCTCCACGACACACACTTCTCGAGACCACCAAATCTCAAAATCCTAAAGATCTGGAGACCTTAAGGATTTTTTTGTTTCTACTTTAATAGTACAAATGTGGGGCGGCTTCAAAACAACCATTCTTGCACCAACACATATTAAGGATTTTGGTCTTTTAAACAAAGGGTTGTAGTAAGGACATCCGATTCAAAGGATACTATGATAAACTCCCTTAAGAGGTCTCCCAACCCTTAGAACAAGGGATTTGTGTATCATAAAGATACTGGGGGAGAGATATCATGTATCACTTCTCGTTGATTGCAACTTTCATTGCAACCACACATTTATATAGTAGTTCAGAAGAGCTTGGCTTTTGCTCGTTACCACTTGGGTCATTCCTTCCTTTCAAAATGGGGAGGCAGGCCCTCTAAAGATAAACAAAAGCGAAGAAGTACATTTGTAGTTTGACTACCTAGATTGTGTAAAGTGCTAGGAGGGAACACACACAATGCCTTTCCTTCACACTAGAATGAGGGTTCAATTTTAGATCCAAATCAAAATGTGTAGGTGATTTTAGACAACCAATGTTAATGGAATGCTTTTGGTTCTCAAGATTGCCGAGTGGCATAAGAGAAGTGTATACGCATTCAAGTGACAAGGATTGCAAAAAATCACAAAAAAATGAAAGCACAAGTTCTTTTTAAACCCAAAGTAAAAATAAATTTGTTTTAAAGAGCCAAGCTAAATGTGAGTTTTTCTTGTTCAATTTTAGCCCAAAATCAAAGTCTAGTAAGTTTCTAATGTTCAATTTTAGTCCAACTTTGATAAAGCTTGAGTTGATTATTAATTTTAAGCCCAAACTAATTCTAGTTGGTCCTCAAACAAAAAATGAAAGACAGAATTGGAAAGCCTAAGTTATTACAATGAGCATTAAAAAATGATTTTAGGCCTCCAGGTCAATTTTCCTCCTTTCCCTGTAAAGGCGACACTGGGCAACAAAGGTGACGGTCTACAATTGACAAATGTGATGCTCAAAGTGGAAGCAGTGCTTTGGTGAAATGTAAAGGTGACACTCTGCATAAAATAGAGAGCACAAATGTGGCACAATAGAGAAAAAAGTGATGTAGTATCAGAAGTGACAGTCTGTCAAAAATTAGAAAGAAGAGAGAAAAGTCAAGAGGACAAAGGAGATGCTCCTGCAAAAGCGACGCAACAGCAACATGCGAAGGCAACGCGACGTGGTAGAAGCAGTGTTGGAGATGAAGGTGGCGCTCTGCGCATAAGCAAACAAGACATTTTATGCAAAGATGATGCTATATTGAACAAAAGTGGCGTTGTTCCCCTGTAGCTGCAAAAAATGGTGTTTTCAAGCAAAATTAGCAAAATAAAATGGGTTAGCCCTCTTTCTAGCACCAAAATGTGAACACCAAACCTGCAATAAGCTAACACAAGATCAACAAACACTAGTTAATCATGTTAGAAACCCAAATCTAGCATTTCTTATGAAATTCTTAGCTAAATCGAGAAGAAGACATGAAAATGAGAGCATAACAACCAAAGATAACATGAAATCAAATTGAAATAGCTAAACCTTCATTCCATAGGGGGAGTGGTGCTCCTTTGATGTGGAAAGAATCCCTTTCCCAATCCCTTTGATAAGCTTTGATGATGTTGGTGATCCAAAGTGCATGAATTGACTCCAAGTGATGATAAAACTTAGCTAAAATGATGAAATGTTATGAGTTGAAATGCCTATAGTAAGAATGTTTGAAATTGTGGATCCATATTGTGAAGAGAAGACTTCTATTTATAGAACTCAAGGGTTGAGAAATGAGAGAGAAATTGGTGAATGTGGGATAAAAATGGAGCCAATAGAAATGTGACACTTATCACAATTCTATTGGGTGAGTGTGGAGCACATTTTGGGGAATGTGTTGAGTAAAGGAGGATGTAAGAGAAATAAATGCATATGGTTGAGGATGTGAAAGGTTGTAAGAAGAATTTATTGAATGTGGTTGAAGATTTGAAGGGATGTAAGAGGAGTAAATGAGGATGTAAGAGAAGTTATTGAGGATGTAAGAATTTTTTTAAACCTTTGGAGGGAAATTAAATGAGAAGGTGGTTGGGAGGAATATTCCTTGGAATATGCCATTGTGAGGATAAATAGAGGAATTAGTTAATTAAAATAAATGAATTTCATGTGTTTTTGGTTAGAGTTTGACCATGGGTTGATTTAACTCTTGAGGAGTTAAAAGCTGAAGGATTTGTTAATGTTGATTAGAAAGTGATTTAGTATTAATTAATTCAAATTTGAATGGGTTAGGGGATTGTGGCATTTGATTTGATTTATTTAATCAAATGAGAGGACTTAGGGGGATTTAATTTAATTATTTAATTTAATTAAATATGATGAACATTAGTTAGAAAAAGGGTGAATTAATCTAATAAATTTAATTATTTGATTAATAGTAGAAATTGTTGATTTTAACTAAATACTGTTGATTATTTAATTAATTGGTTAGTTCGAGGTGATTTAGGAAGAAATGGTGTTAGTTAATCAGAATCAGATGCATAGTATCAATCATGACTTTTTAAGTGTCTACATTTTGCCCCTCTTTGAAGCGAGGTACCTGCTATGTCGGTTCAAAGAATAACAATGTTGATATCAAAATTCAATTTTTTTATATTTTGTCATATGCCTCACTGCTACCCCAATGGAATAAATTACGCTGCTACAAATTGTAGTCATCTCTCTGATATTTGGATAGCTTTAGTTTGTAATATAGCTTCTAGCCTCCACATGCATTGAATATTCTTGTGTGAAGGAAACAATAATGAACATATGTGATTTAATAATACATATAGATATCTTAACATTAGGTGAACAAAATATTTAACCTGTACTATTAAATAATTTGTGTGAAAAGACAAGTAGAATTCCCTGTCATGCTCCCCCTAACTTTAGTACTATCATGTTGTTATGGATCATGCTACATTTTACTACTTCAATTCTCCCCCTTTGACATCATTAATGGAAAAGGTGTTGGTCAATTAACCCCTTGACTTAAATCTCCTCATCAAAATGTAGTGTTGCTCCCCCTGTTTGCTATTTTCTCTGGCTTAGTCATACTTTAGGATTTATAAGTTTAAAATTCTTTTGACCCTTTCCACCATGATCAATTTCAATTTTTCTTATTTTTTGTTGTGCATTCTTGATAGGGAGGCTACAGGAAGCAATCACAAATTCCTGGAAGCTGCAGGAATCAGTTACACTATTTTCAGATGCTGCAGGAAATAGTCACAGTTTCCTGTGCTAGGCCTTGACATAGACCTCCTTGGTGAAATTTCTGTTCCACCCTAACCTATAGGAACTCTATCTTTTCTAAGTTCCCCTGGTTCTCCTGCCAACCTCACTATCTTGTCAAGTTTGCAACTACCAAGCCAAATCTTGGTGCTATGACTCCTTTCCTTCTTAGCCTTTTATCCATCCAAAAGACTAATCCTCCCTCAATACATGAACGAATCTTGCAGGGGTGAGGGAATGTTTTCCAAAACTCCAAAACAACCTCCTAGGGTTTCTGGAACTTCACTTAGACTCCATCTTACCAACACTTGCATGAAGCCTATTCCAAAGGTTTTGCTCTTGAGCCACTATTTGGTCTCTGAACAGGGGTAAATTGCTTTTCCCTCCTAAAACCACCAAAGAAACATGGTTCTTGGCTTATGAAATGTGTTTCCCCTATCTACAACTTCAATATTTCTAGGGTCTTGGCTCTGTCCAAGCCGTTCTTTGCCCTCATGCAAACACTACCCAAAAAACTAGGGTTTCTAACTGTCCAGAACTAGTTTTAGGACTGGTGAAAATTTCTCCTCCTAAACGGATTGCTGGGATCTCATCCTTGGTACCACACGTGGCCAATACCTTCCCCTAAATTCTCCAAAAATAATTTTTCAAAAATCTTTTCTCCCCTGCAAGTTATCAATGATGTACTGCAACCTTTCCTAACCGGGCTCTTCACTAGATCGCCTAGGGCAAGGCTTTTCTCATAACTCCTGCAACCAAAGAAAACCTAACACATACCACTAAAATATGTACATATATGAAGCCTTACCATGTTCCCAACAATTCCATACTTCCAGGTATGGAGGAAATGTAGCCTAGAACTCCATTTTTATACAGTTCCAGTCAAAACAGAAAATAAGGAAATAAAACACAGAATTTACAAGAATGGATGAAACAATGGAACAGCTATCAAATGTGCCAAAATAAACTTCCAAAGGCTTCTCTACATGCCAAAAAAATCTGCAAAATGCCTCTTTTAATTCATTTAGCTGCTGTCATGCAGACAAGAACAGAAAAACAGAAAAATAAGACAAGAATGTTGTTTTCTTTCGTTTCTGGAAAAACAGTCCATACAAATAACTTCTAACCCACTAAAAAGGTCGTGGAATGCCTTAAATATTCCTTCCCAACAATTTAGGTTCTTGGGTCGAGGCTTAAATGACCTAAAAATGCCTTTTTGTAAAACCTGCTGTGTTTTCAGACATTTAGCAATTTTTCACTTTTTAGCAAAGTGAGCCTCTAAACTCATTGGAAACTTGACACCCTCTTTTCCAAAGACCAAAAACAACCCAAATCACCTAAAATAATGGTCAACATGACCTTATTATAGCACCACAAAATTAAAGAACTCAAAAACAAAATAATCCTTTGCCTGGTGCTCCTGCACCATTCTCCCCCTCTCAGCACAAACAGCTAAGGAAGTTTGGGAGAGATCAGAGACTTATCAATGCCTTGCTTCTTAAAATCTACTTCTTCTACCCAGGTAGCTTCAGATTCATGCTTATCCTTCCATTTGACAAGATGTTCCATGTACACCTTGTGCCTTGTAGTCTTTTTCACTCTTGACTCCAAGATCTTTTCTGCTTGCAGCTTGTCTAGAGTTGGTATGGACATGTTGCTGATGTCCTTGAAGACCTCCTTACTATCCTGAACCAGATCCTTGGTTGTACCTTTATATTTTATCAAATCAGCAACATTGAAAACTGGAGAGATTCCCAAGTCTGCTGGTAATTCTACCTTGTATGCATTCTTACCATATTTGGCCAATATCTTGCATGGACCCACTCTTTTCATCTATAACTTGGTTGCCATTCCCTTTTGCAATCTAGATTTGTTGAGGTGGACCATAACATAGTCTCCAACTACAAATTGTACATCCTTCCTTGACAAATCAACATTCTCCTTCAACTTTTGAGTTGCTGCAGTAACTGTCTTCTTGACCTGCTCATGAATCTCCTGCATGGTCTGAGTGAAGTCTTCAGCATGTCCACTCCTATTCTCCATTGATCCAAGGTCTCTGAGTTCACAAATACCTCTTGGGTGCATCCCATACACAACCTCAAAAGTACTTTTCCCTGTAGTTCTATTGACACTGTCATTATAGGCATATTCAGCTTGAGAAATTACCATATCCCATGTCTATCCATATTCTTTAGTCAAGCACCTCAGAAGATTACCTAGCACTCTATTAACTGCCTCTGTTTAACCATCGGTCTGAGGATGGTAAGCTGATCCAAATGACAGATTTGTTCCCAATCTGCTCCATAGAGTCTTCCAAAAATGACTCATGAACTTCACATCCCTGTCTGATACAATGCTCAATGGCAATCCATGGATTCTTACAACTTCCCTGAAGAAAAGATGGGCTATGTAACTTGCATCATGTGTAGTATTGCATGGAATAAAATGACTCATCTTACTAAATCTATCTACCACAACATAAATACTGTCAAAACCAGTCTTGGTCTTAGGAAGACCTACCACAAAATCCATGCTCACACACTCCCATGGTCTGTTAGGAATGGGTAAAGGCTGATACAAACCAGCATTGCTAGCTCTCCCTTTGGCTTTCATACAAACAACACACTGTTCTACATACTTCCTAACATCTCTTGCCAATTTAGGCCAGTAATAAAATCTTTGTACCAGCTCTAAAGTTTTATTAATACCAAAATTCCCACTAAGACTACCATTATGCTTTTCTTGAATCAGATTTTCTCTCATTGATCCTCTTGGAACACATAATTGATTACCCTTAAATAACAGTCCATTTTGTAGTGTATACTCAGCAAACTGACTATGAAAATGATTCTCAAAATCACTTCTGAAAAATCTTCATCCTCACCATAGAGATCTTTAAAACACTCTATTCCAATGCTCTTTAGCTGTATTTCTTGCACTGTCAGCATTCTTCTACTTAATGCATCCACCAAGTTATTCATTTGTCCCTTTTTGTGCTTGATAGTGAATGTGAAAGCTTGGATGTATTCCATCCATTTCAAATGTTTGTTACTCAAATTCTCTTGGGTATTGATGTAACTAAGTGCCTGGTTATCAGTAAAAACCACAAACTCTTTGTGTAACAAATAATGCTTCCACTTCCTAAGGGACTGCACTAAAGCATATAATTCTAGATCATAGGTAGAGTACTTTTGCTTGGCTTCATTGAGCTTTTCACTAAAGAAGGCTACAGGCCTACCTTCTTGACTAAGTACTCCTCCTACAGCTACTCCACTTGCATCACACTCAACTGTGAACAACTTGTCAAAACTAGGCAACAACAGAATAGGTTGGGTTGCCACCTCTTGTTTCAGTTTTTCAAAACCCTTATCAGCCTCTTGAGTCCACTTAAACTTTTTTTTAGACCACCTTTAATAGTGTCTAGCACTGGTGCACATATACCACTGAAATTCCTAATGAATTTTCTATAAAACTGAGCTAAACCATGAAAAATCCTTACCTCTATTGCTAAAACAACTGGGACTGCACAAGGGCTGATGCTCTTTTTGATCAATCCTTGATTCAACAATTCTTCCACTTTCCTAGCCACCTCTTGGTTTTGCTCAGGTGTAAGCTTGTATGCTGCTTTGTTAGGCAATGAGGCTCCAGGTATAAAGTCAATTTGATGACTTATTGCTCTCTTGGGTGGTAGAGTTGATGGTGTTCCATCACTCACTATGCTCTTGTATTTGTCAAGCAAGTTTTGAACTGCTGCTGGTAACACTGTCCTTTCAGCCTTTTCTTCCTCTTTGGACTGCATCATAACCACATATCCTCCATTCCCTTGGTGTAGGTCCTTAAGGAACTCCTTGCCACTACTCAACATAATGTTGGGTACCTTTGACTATCCTTCATCTTCCTCAATCAATGACTGCAGTTTGAAGGTTCTTCCATCCTTCTTGAATGAAATGGTGTTCTCTTTTCCATCATAAACAACACTTCTGTCATATTGCCAAGGTCTGCCCAGTAGTATATGACATGCATCCATGGGTAATACATCACAAACCAGCTTGTCTTTATAGCCTCCAATTGAAAATTCTACTGTGACCTGCTCATTCACCAAAACACTATGCCCTTTATTCAACCATGTGACCTTGTAGGGGTTATTATGGGGTACTTTCTCCAATTTTAGCTTTGTTACTGCCTCCTCAGAGATGATATTATCTGTAGAACTAGAATCTACAATGACCTTGCATACCTTTCCCAATATCTTGCACCTTGCTCTAAACAAAGCTCTCCTTTGCTTAGGTTCTTCCTTGACCGGTTGTCTGATCAGCACTCTATTAAACATCAGATTTTCACCTACTTATGATTCTATTTGACTGATCTCAGGTGATTTAACACTCATGGTGTCCTCTTGTGCATAAGCTACTCTTTTCTCATTGCTTGATGAAGCTTTCTCTGGGCACCTATAAGCAGGGTGACCTAGTTGGTTACAATGATAACACTTCATGTTTGCAAAGTAAGAATTAATCCTACCTGCTCCTCTTCCTCTGTTTGAACCTCCTTGAGGTCCTCTTCCTCTGTTAAATCCTCCTCTTGAAGATGTTTCACGTCCATGCTCAGCAAGTTTTGATTCTCCTTGATTTCTTGGATCATTACCTCTACCTTGGTAACCACCACACTGTCCTCTTTGATCTCTGCCTTTGCCTCTACCTTTAGAAGACTGATCTTGCTTCCTCTTGTTCCTTTCTTCAATCTTGATAGCCAATTGATAACATTGGTGTACTATTTTAGGACTCAAAAGATCCATCTCTTCTTGGATGTTCCACTTCAAACCATTTAGGTACCTAGCCACTTTTAGGCTCTCATCTTCTGCCACATTTGATCTCAAGCAAAGCTTCTGGAACTCTTCAGTATAGGTGTTGACATCCTGATCTTTTTGTCTTAAACTCTGCCTCTTCTTGTGCAGCTGAATCTCATAGTCATCTGGCATGTAGGCTTCCTTTACCTTAGCAACCATTCCTTTCCAAGTTGAAATGGGCTTCTTACCTTCTTTTTCCCTTTCTGTCTGAACAAACTTCCACCACGTCAAAGCTGATCCTCTCAACATTGATTTAGCTACCTTCACCTTCTGTGCATCAGTGACTCCATCACACTCAAAGTGATTCTCCATGCCTTCTATCCAATCCATGACCAAATCAGGATCCATCTTTCCACTAAACAGTGGTATGCCCTCAAGTCCTTTTCCACTCAATGCTTTCAATGCCTTCAAGAAAGGCTCCTCCTCCAAAATGGGGTCAGGTTCAGGGACTTTGTCCTCCTCTGCAATCTCTTCTTCTTTTGGCACTTTGCCTTCCAATTTCACCTTGTTCAGTGCTTCTTCAAGTTGTTCTATTCTTTCCTTTAAGGATTTGTTATCCTCTTCCTGCTCTTCAACCATCTTGGCTAACTGTGCATTTGTCACCATCTTTGGTGGTTCACTTGACTCAACTTCCTCTGACATATAAGCTACTGCTTTCCCAAATCTTTCACTCGCTCTGATACCAATCTGATAGGGAGGCTACAGGAAGCAATCACATATTCCTGGAAGCTGCAGGAATCAGTTACACTGTTTTTAGATGCTGCAGGAAATAGTCATAGTTTCCTGTGCTAGGCCTTGACATAGACCTCCTTGGTGAAATTTCTGTTCCACCCTAACCTATAGGAACTCTATCTTTTCTAATTTCCCCTGGTTCTCCTGCCAACCTCACTATCTTGTCAAGTTTGCAACTACCAAGCCAAATCTTGGTGCTATGACTCCTTTCCTTCTTAGCCTTTTATCCATCCAACAGACTAATCCTCCCTCAATACATGAACGAATCTTGCAAGGGTGAGGGAATGTTTTCCAAAACTCCAAAACAACCTCCTAGGGTTTATGGAACTTCAGTTAGACTCCATCTTACCAACACTTGCATGAAGCCTATTCCAAAGGTTTTGCTCTTGAGCCACTATTTGGTCTCTGAACAGGGGTAAATTGCTTTTCCCTCCTAAACCCACCAAAGAAACGTGGTTCTTGGCTTAGGAAATGTGTTTCCCCTATCTACAACTTCAATATTTCTAGGGTCTTGGCTCTGTCCAAGCCGTTCTTTGCCCTCATGCAAACACTGCCTAGAAAACTAGGGTTTCTAACTGTCCAGAACCAGTTTTAGGACTGGTGAAAAGTTCTCCTAAACGGATTGCTGGGATCTCCTCCTTGGTACCACACGTGGCCAAGACCTTCCCCTAAATTCTCCAAAAAATAATTTTTCGAAAATCTTTTCTCCCCTGCAAGTTATCAACGATGTACTGCAACCTTTCCTAACCGGGCTCTTCACTGGCTCGCCTAGGGCAAGGCTTTTCTCATAACTCCTGCAACCAAAGAAAACCTAACACCTACTGCTAAAATATGTACAGATATGGAGCCTGACCATGTTCCCAACAATTCCATACTTCCAGGTATGGAGGAAATGCAGCCTAGAACTCCATTTTTATACAGTTCCAGTCAAAACAAAAAATAAGGAAATAAAACACAGAATTTACAAGAATGGATGAAACAATGGAACAGCTATCAAATGTGCCAAAATAAACTTCTAGAGGCTTCTCTACATGCCAAACAAACCTGCAAAATGCCTCTTTTAATTCATTTAGCTGCTGTCATGCAGACAAGAACAGAAAAACAAAAAAATAAGACAAGAATGTTGTTTTCTTTCGTTTCTGGAAAAACGGTCCATACAAATAACTTCTAACCCACTAAAAAGTTTGTGGAATGCCTTAAATATTCCTTCCCAACAATTTAGGTTCTTGGGTCGAGGCTTAAATGACCTAAAAATGCCTTTTTGTAAAACCCGCTGTGTTTTCAGACATTTAGCAATTTTTCACTTTTTAGCAAAGTGAGCCTCTAAACTCATTGGAAACTTTACACCCTCTTTTAAAAAGACCAAAAAAAACCCAAAGCACCTAAAATAATGGTCAACATGACCTTATGATAGCACCAAAAAATTAAAGAACTCAAAAATAAAATAATCCTTTGCCTGGTGCTCCTGCACCAATTCTCTAATATAAATAGTGATTACCAGTATGTCCACTAATTATCTTCTTTGGATTGAAAATGAAACTCCTAAATTACTAAATTTGGTAATATAAATTGATTTCTTTTCATATCACAAGTTTGTTACAACTAGGGCTTATACCCTTGACTCTAGGTTTTGAAGGAGTATGATCATGAGTTAACCGTAGAATAGGGTTGAATTGTTTCTTTTTCAGTTTGAATCATACCGAAACTCCTTGTTGGAGTCCAATTTAATTTTGTTAGTTGATATCCAATTGAGAACACGTGATGTTCGGTTGATTGTTTCACATGCCTTTTGTCATTTATTCTTGGAGATTATGTTTGACATCATCAAATTCTTCCTTCTTTTGTGTGATTTATCCCACATGTGTGCATATGAAGCTTTCTTGTGTCAAATGAACCCTTTTTCTTAGGATTACAAATTAGGTTAGTGATGATCCTAAGACATGGATGACACCTAGCGGTTTATTAAACCTTCATTCTCCTATTTTCCAATTAGTGGACTAACCACTTACTAAACCCTGTGGAGCTGTGGATAATATTTCCCTTCACTACTAATGGTCATCCACTCGTCTTCCAATTCACTAAAAAGTTAACTTGGAAGGTTGTGGGGCTGCGAATAACGAAGAACTTAAGGATCTCAATATGCACATGGCCAATTTTGATGACTTAAAAGAGAAAACCTTAGGGAATTGAATCAAAGGATTATATGAAGATTTTTTTGATTAAAAAATTGAGCGTGAACATAAAGCAAAAGGTAACCGGAAAATGAAAATAGATTCAAATCAAAGGGTTGGTCACTTCATGAATAAAAGGGGCTCAAAGTGAGAACTTTAAAAGATTGGAACTGAAACAAGAGATCAATGATGAATTATAAGACCAAAATCCTCAAGGTATAAGGGTTCCATACTCAAGAATTTTTTTTTTAAATGACAACCCCTATGTTAGAACCTCTAAACTTTGCCTAGTTTCATTATCATAACTAGCCTTGAGCCCAATGACTAAAGCCCTGGTTCCTATGTTAAAAGTCTCTCTACCTAACTAAGCCTCCTCATTACAAACAAAGAAATGATCTCTTAGGTCTAACTAACACTAAAAATTAAAACTAAGAGATTGAAAAATTAGAAAATTGTTCAATCTTTCAATAAAATGATATCTAAAATACTGCATTCATAATATACCCCTATATTCCCACCTAAAATACATAAAAATTCAATACCGTACTACCACAATAGTCAACAAAGGTATGTGTGGGATGGTGAGACATATAGGTCAATGTACAAATGCTTACCACAATACCGCATCAACCAAATATGAATAGCGTGGGGTGGCAATGAGAACATGGTAACAACTAAAGTAAACTGCAACCTCGCAAGGGGTAAATAGTGACACTGCGGTATGGCGGTGAACAATCACTCAACTGCTAGAATTAACTTGACATCTTGTGGGAGTCCAAAGGGGTGTGCGCGGGGTGGTGGTATGAGACTGTCTGACCCACTAAATCGCAACAAGCAAAGTGAAGGTGTGCAGTATAGAAGGGAGATTAAAATGCTAACTCTGCCATATCTCTACCCCATTGCGGTCTTGATATGACAAAGAGGTACTATGGTACAAGTTGTCAAAGCATTTAAATCATCAGTGGCAATGATTACACCTCTAAACATGAATTGTTTGATTTCCCAAGATCAAAGGCATGTATTCAAAATTAAAATATGGACAAATTATGAAATATTTTGCATGCATTGACATTAATAGTGAGGTGACCAAGCTCAACAACAAATATACTTTGGATTCGATGCCATTTTTGCAATCATTCACACAGTTCAACGTACCAGAGGAAAGGGAGTTCAAGGAGGAAGACTTTGTAGCTATTATTTTGTTGGGTGAGTTCACATAAACCCTCTATGGCAAGTGTATAAGAATTGAATTTTCTCAATTCTACAAGTAGACACTTAAAGAAATCAAGTAGGAGTAAATAATTCATCATGCAACCCAAAAGAAGTGAACTTGTAAGTAAGAAGGAAGAAGCCACAACCTCTAAAATGAAAAAGAGAACTTTACAATAGTCCATACTTGATGTGTTACCCAATTCAATTGACAAGGGATTCAAAAATGTGTTTAGAGATGTAGCTCATGGATGCAGAGATCCAATTATTCCTATCCTAGGGTAGGATTTGTTTTGGTACTTCTATGATAAGAGGGATGGTAATATTCCAGTTTTGAATCCTTAGGCCTTAGACTTGGCCAAACTAATAGTCCCAAACATATTCATAGATGTTGAGTTTATCAGAGTACTAGCACAACATTAACACCCTGATACTCGGACTGTAAGAATGTTAGACGACTCATCATTAGTGGTATTGACTAAAGCAACAATTGTAGAGTGTTTCATGTTGAATAAGCAAGCCATCACCAAGGTTTATCTGGATAAAAGTGAGGAAGACTATATGAGATTGAGAAAAACCTATAGGAGTGATGAACTTCCTCTGCACATGAAAAGGGGTGAAAATAATAAAAGGATACCTATTTCCCCTTCAAACAATGAGTCATTTTCCGTGGAAGACTTTCAAGTCTATTTTAAAAGAACTTATTTTGCTTTGTTCCAAGTGCTTGGGATTGATGCTCAGGAGAAGATTTCAATCAGTCTCATGATGATGGCAATGAGGATTCAAAACCTTGAAGTGAATGTTGAGTATGACTTTTCTACTCTGATCTAGAAAGGGCTACATGAGGGATTCTTATAAGTGAGAGAAAACCTGGCTCCTATGACTTTCAAAAATTATTCCTTGCTTTTTCATTTAATATTGTACCAGAATAGAGATAAATGGACTAAGAAGATGTGCTTGGGGATGACTGACCAACAAGGAAATAGGTTACTCGTGCAACATTGGTGTTACATTTGGGATAGAAGATGTAGGAATAATGATTATGTGATATTTCATGATGATTTTGTAGTAAGGTTCATGGCCACTCTTTGTCACAATTCACCAAGATTTCCCATTGAAATCAAAGAATTATTAAGACCCTTAGCATTGAAGCCAGAATAGGGACATACCCATAATTTTGGTGATTGGTTCTTTCTATCAAACCAAATAATGATAAGAGTTTATGGGAGTCCTCAAGCCCCACACATTCTACCTAAGTTTGTTTCCCTTTGAATTGCATTTTTGGAATTTATGTGGAAAATGCTATGGATGGAGTTGGATGTTATGAAGAGGCAGAAAAAGGGGACATTCCTACCTGACTTAATTGTATGTGGGGAATTTTCTATTGGGTCTGATACTCTAGAAGAGCTAAAAAGTTATTTGAAGGTAACGTATTCTTTGAATTCACGAGGGGAAAGGGTCTTTGACCCTAAAGGACATATAAACTTTGTAAGGAAAACACTACTCACTAGAGTTGGGATTACCCATGAGGTTGATTATGAAGAGGATGTAATAAGAAATTTCCTTACCCCTCATGAAGTGTTTTAGAGGAAAAGGAAATTGGAAATCATAAAAATATTTGAGGAAGAGAAGAAGAAGAGAGACATTGAATTCCCAGTTTTTTATGTGGAAGAAGGGGATCCTCTTAAGAGGATAAATTTGATAATTGACAGCTTTGAAAGGTTATATGTTTAGCCAGAAAAGGAACCTAAGGTGTAGTATCCAAAACCCACCAAGTTTCCCATCAAGAGGCCAAGTGGTGTTGTGATTGCAAAACCCCTTCTAGACATTATTATAGTACAATCAGAATTACCTCCAGATCAACTAAAGTTTAAGAAGCAAAAGACACAAGAATTACCCCCTTAGTGGCATATGAAGTGAAGAGGTGGGGGATATAGAGGAGGTAACCAGTGTGCTAATGAATTTGAAAGACGATAAGGAAGTGGATCAACTACTCCCTAAACTTGCAACTAAGTCTCACAGAACAAAAGAAAGGGTGGATGTGCATGCACGTAATTATTAGGAGATGCATGATGATGAAAGAGTGGTCGCTCCTCTTAGGTTTATTGAAGATGATGAATTTATCCAGGCCCCTGAGTTTAAAGATTTTTGGATCAAGGTGAAAATGAGAGAATTTGAGGAGAGACTCCAGATTAATAAGATGGGTACTAAAAAGTCCCAACACAATCAAATTGTTGCTCGAACCTTTCAGGAGCTCAAGATCAATGAAATCAATATCAACCCACGAGAGGCCAGAAAATTGGTATTGGAGAGCAACATACTGATCATTTCTAGGATGGAGCTGAAAATATATATTCTTACTGGATCAAGTAAGAATCCAAGAAGATCCCTACTTGATTCTTACTTGATCCAGTAAGAATATATATTGAAAAAGTAAATGCAATCACTATTGAACAAGTAAATGTGCTAAAACAAGAAATTGAGAAGTTGAAAAAGACTAATGAAGAAGCAAAGGAGCAATGAAACAAACCCTTAGGGTATTGGAAAAGATCTTGGAGCATAGGGTTAAACTAATTGTGAACAAATTGGAAATTTTGTATGAATGTTATTTCTCCTTGTCGCAAACAGTTGATCAGATGAAGGCCCATGTACCTATATTGGACTCCTTATTCAAGAAATGACAACCTATACATCACACCTTAATAAATTTGTGCAAAACTTTACAAAGGAGTGTTGAGGCCCCCACAACTTTAAAGCCTACTGAGCAAATGGTATGAATGGCCATAGATGAATTTTAATACATATCTAGAGAAGACCAAAAGGTCAAGGCAAGACTAGATTCATTTCACACACTAAAGTAGTGGTTTGTGCCTAAGATACTAAGGGATGATGATCAACTAAAAGGATCCAAGGATTTGATAGATGAGTTTAGCCAAATTGTTCCCAATTGACTCACTCATTTATAGAAGGATGGTGAGATAAATCTTCACAGCCTCAATTTAACCTTGGATGGAATAATTGCAATAGATGTTGGATACTCAAAATTCATCAGAAATGCCCAAGGGTTATTAGATAGAAGATGTAAGAGTCACTTGGCCAACACACCAAAAATCCAAGAGTATAAATGGCCTCATGATTACATAGTGTACCAATGGAAGCAGACATATCTAGCTCCCCCAGAAGAAAAGGCCTTGCAGTGAAGTACCAAGCCTCAAGGAGATACTATCATGGAGAGAGGACCTTGCCAGATCTGAATGATCACAAGTACCTTACAATGACTAACAGACTTTGGTATCTTGCGAGTGCTTTGGACTTCAACATCTGATCATTTCTCTTCATTTCTCATCTTTCATTGCTTTTATGTAATCCTATGTAAACAAAGATAATTAAGACTTTTTGATTTATGTTAAAAGTGGGTAACTAAAAAGACACTTTTTGAAATGTAATGGTTTGAAGCTTGTCGCTTCCCTTACTCACCTATAAAAGGGAAGCCAAGACCAAATGATAATCATCAGTAGGGGAGTCAGTTGGGACAAAATTTTGAAATGTTTTGTAAAATATTTTTGAAAATCAATAGAATTAAGTTATAATTGGTGGTCGAATTTTGGTTTCAATTGTTTGTTGAGGTGAATTAATGAATGTTATCTTTTTGTCTCCAGTTTAATGTTTCCTTGTTATTTAAATCAATTTATCAAGGGTATATCTAGTTTATCAAAACACATTTGTTGTCTTTGTGTGGTTAATTTACTAGTTCCTTCAAGGAAGGATTAAATTCCTTTATGTAAATCACAGCAAACTAGGGAGAATCATTGGTATCAATAAGAAGAGTCTGGTAACTACAATTTTGCACATTTATACAAGGTATAAACATCCCAAGTGCCAAACAATTCAAATTTTAGCTAGAAGAAGGAAACATATCATATTACATTCTTGACTTTGTTGCCCAATAAGTAAAGGAATTGATCATATTTATAATAAAAATAATATTTCAAAAATAATCTCATTCATACATTTTGAATTTTTGTAGGAGTAGGAATAGGAGTTAGTTTTTATCCATTTCAAACCCTCATGCGAGTGTGAAATAGATTATGAGTGGATGAATAAGCTGAAGTGATAGTAATTAAATAAACCCTCTAAATTTGTGTGGGGATATAATTTGATTAATTATCACCATTTAGTTTTGGAGGAGTTTATATTTATTGGTGATCAAGGTACACCCACCTAGGCCTAGCAGATCCTGAAGAGCAGGGAATTCCAACCATCTTGGTTGATTTTGTTCATTGGGAAAAACATTGCTAAACTTGATCATAGAACTTGGTATACTCTTAGGGTTTTCAATCTTCATTTTTGGGAACCAACACCCTAGGACCAAGACAAAAAAGTAGAACTCTCCTTCTAAAGACCAGAAAACTAAGAAATCCCAACAGTGTCGCCAAAGTCATCATGTCTTCTGATCATTCTAGGGTTTTATGTTTTATTCCCCCAGCAACCATTGCTTGAATGTTGACCGTAGATTTTTCTAATCCCTCATAAATGGTCACTTTTAATGAGTTTTTTCTAAAATCAAAATCCCATTTGATGTCCAAAATCTAAGATTCAAACTCATATCCCACTATTTTTCTACTGTTCAAGTTGTTGATTTATACATTATTATTTATTTGGACTTCAGGAAATGAGGAAAAAGACTTTAAGGTGCAAATTCTATGATAATGATCATAATGCTAAAATTTTAGTGACAGATTATGAGTGTTTTCATAGAGAAAATGTGGCCAAGAATAATGAATATTTATCGCATCTTGGTTTGACAAACAGGCAAGTTGTAAATCCACTAAGTAGTATATTATTTTTTTAATAGTGTTTAATAAAATTTTATAGGAAAGAGCTTTATGTATATGACATAATATGATTTTTTTTGTTTTATAGGCAAAAAAAGAGTGCAAAGAAAATGCGAAGAAAAAACAAAAGGAAAGAAAAGATACATTGCCGCCAACTCATAGAAGCCAATACATTTGTGATTCAACAAATGCAGTTGGTGAAAAGAATAGTTGTGATGGTGTGCAACCTAATATAGCACATGGTGATGTACAATGTCATGATGATCTCTTGGCACAAATTTTAAGAGAGATTATTGAAAAACATGATAGCAAGGAACAATAAATCTATAGATGATTTATTCAAGATTAAAGGATGTGTTTGAAGTGAAATCTACAGAGACCGATACTAATCTACCTACTCATACCACAACTGATGTGGCCAAGGAGCATGAAGTTTTGGTTAATGAAAGTCATGAAGAGAGACTAATTGCATATGGTGTGCCTTAGAGTGCACATGTTGCATCTACAACTTTTGATGGAACTAGTGGATCAACCAAAAATATTGGTAGTGGTTTAATAGAAGATGTGTCTACTTTTGTCAAAAGACAAAGATTGAGTCAATATTTGTACGGATCTACAGAGAGGAATACAAAAGAAAGAAAATTAGAAGGTAAGAAGTCATTCTTGGTTGAGGTATTGAGAGATGGTGAGCCCATTGGGACAAATGCTACAAGGTGGGCCTCCAATTTGGGTGTAAGATATAGGACCCATTTGGATATTTGTAAATCAAATTTTGCAAAGAAAGATCCACAAAGTGTGGAAAATTTTATACAAAAAATGGAAAATGCTTTCAAGACTATTGGTGGACAAATCTTTAGAAAATATTACAAGCAAAAGATGAGACTTTTGATGAACAATTTATATACAATTGTAGAAAAACAATCATGGAGGGAAAAGAGAGGTTAGACTCCACTCTATCTCCCAAGCAGTGGGAGGCATTGAAAGAAAGTATGCATTCCAAAGAATGTTTGACAAAGAGTAATAGAGGCAAGAGAACAAGAGATAATGTGATGGTTGGATATACATTTGGTCGAGGCAGGTTGCAGGCCAAAATGGACAAATTTGGAGTAAGTGTATGGCTTTTTGGTTCAATTTATATTGTGTTATTTATTTCAAATTTTTATTGAACTAGCTATATGTTGAAATTGACATTGTATTTTAGGTGGAAAATAACAATAGAGAAGCAAGTGCAGAAGATATTGTCAATTATATGGCAACACTAGACCCTAATAAATCTAAGAGTAGGATGAAGTGGAAATCTAGTTCGTCAACGGAGATTTCATATCCATCTGTTAGATACCCAATAAGAGCCTCTCCAAATCATGTCAACTCAAATGAAGGGTACCAACATGTAATGAGTTGCATATACGGTCTCACTGAGAAAGTTTCGCAGTTGGTTGCCTCTGTTAAACCTATAGTTTTTGCATGGATGAGCATAATTCCATGGCTTTAGATGAGGTAAGAGGATTTATTTATCTCATTTCTTCATGTTTAGCAATTCTATATACAAATGCCTCTTAATATGTAGATTGAAATCTAAGCGTAGGAGAATCTAACCCAGTTTCTTTATTGTTGGAGTGATCCAAAAAATGTTCTTTTGGACAATTTTATATCTTGCATTCTTTACTTGACTATTGAATGCTTTGTATATTTTTTTGCATGATGGTTAAACCACATGCAGACCAATTTTATCATAGCAACACAAAAATGAAAAATGCCTTGATGTTAACAAAGCTGCTGATATTGATAGTGATCATGATGATCTAGACAAGAATGTGCAACACAGTCATAGTTGTGCTGAAGTTGAGGTAATAAAATAGTTGTTGTCAATTATCTGTCCCAATGTTTTCTCATTCTTCATGCTTAAAATGTTATTTTTGACAAAAAAATTATAGCTTTTGCATTCTTTAAGTTGTAAGTTAATATGTCCCAATGTTTTGTCATTCTTCATGCTTAAAATGTTCTTTTGGACAAAAAATTATAGCTTTTGCATTCTTTACTTGACTTATATTAATTTTTGCATGATGATTAAACCACATGCATAGAAATTATATAAAAGCATAATGAAAAGAAAAAGGCCCTATCAATAGAGCTCTTTGCAAAGCAGTGCAACTTCATATCAATGTTGATAGTGATTATGTTGAACTCCATGAGCATGTGCATGATATTCATAGTAGTAGTGGTGTTGAACTCAAGGTGAGTGCTATGAAACCACATGCAAGTAAGTAATGGTTGTTTTATTATGTAAATAAGGGTAATCATTACCTATGTGATAGAATCTAGTTATAATAGTAGTGAAATGTAATTAGCTAGTATACATAGATTATGGAAATAAGGGAGAAGATATAACTTACATATGGAAGCTTAGAACTTAGTTGTAGTAGAGTGCATACAAATATTTTGACAATGCATTAGTGCATCGTGTTTGAGGATTTCATGGTCCTCATTTGGGGGGACTTCATTGCCAATCCATCTCTCTTTCTGGAGTACTCATACATTCTAGCACTACTGTAGTATTTCCCTCCATTTGTTTATACCTCGCAATGGGTTAGTTTTTTTTTGAGTAAAAATTTGCTTCTTTGTTCTTCAACAAAATAAAAAAAGCACATACAAAAACTGATTTGTTCCAAGACATAAGACATTACATACAACTGCCAAAAACAAAAGACAACACTCTTCCACCGATGTCAAAAATTAATTTTTCCAGGAGACAACACTTTGAGAGAAGGAAAAGATAACCATATGACAATAACACTGACCCTGAGAAGCATAACAAGTCTAGACTAGAGTTAATCAAAAAAAATTTACTCTTTTCAAATATTTCGACCAAAAGTACCATTACTATCATGTGACCCAACTTTATTTTTAGTTCATCAAGGGATTGTATCTCCAACCACTTTGGTTGTTCCTACACAAATTAAGGATGTATTAGAAAATGTATTTTTGAGTAAATGACTAGTCAAAAGAAAATCATAGGTGGAAGTAATTACCATAACCAAAATATCAGACCTTGTGTATATAAATTTAAAATGATGGGGATAAATATAGCTAATACAAAGATCAAACAAGTTGTAAGGCTACTTCTCATGAGAAAACATCCCCTATTATCTTAGATAAGTTAAGGTTTTTTATGCAAGAATTTGCTTGGCTTTGTTTGTGAAAAACAAATTCAATCTTTCCTATAAAGAAGTTGAATCCTTACCTGTTGAGGCACAAACTCATATGTTGGTGTTTCTAGAATTTTTAGGAATGAAATTTCCTTGCAATCCTATTGTTAGATTGATATAACTAACCAATCTTGGTGTTTTTTGTAACACCCCTGAGAGGTTGTCCTGCAAAAATAACACCATCCAAAAGGATATCCATTGTCTCCTCAAATGAACATCTCATCATTGGCCCTGTATCATTATGATTGATACTATGTCAAGTAATAGCCATCAAATGACCTCGATATCTCATTGTGTCACATAGAATAGCTAAATTCCTATAGTTCACGTATGACCCATCAAAAGATATCACAACTCGAAGCTCATCTAGAAGAGCTTTTCTTAGATCCTCTATTCCAAGAACTTCAATAACCTCAATCAAGTGATTACTTGTTGTCCTTGTAGCATCCGCATCTTCATGGCACATGACTGCTAACATATTGACACTTTTTGTATCTAACATCCATTCTGTATGAAATAGCGGGAAGTTAATTTTGTTTGATATGTTAGGTGCTTGGTTTTAGGTTTCCTATCGTCATTTTCTAGTTTCTTATAAATATTTCTCGAATGTTTATTTGTGTGTTATCAAATGTTTTATATCTCAATATAATGTGTATTATTTTTTTTTTTGCAGAAATGTATTGATAAACTCCAAGAAGGGGATAAAGTTGGGGTGTTGGATTCGTTTGATGGTGTTTTTGTGGGTATTGAGCGAATTCACTCAATATCTATTGTACATGGAGTCAAATTGAAAGGAACAGGAGATGCAAATGTAAATATTTTAAAGGTCACAAGTAACATACCCCTTGCTTATGAAGACAAAATAGACGGAGTTGTCCGTCTAAAAGAGAAGAAGGAACTTTCACACGGTGGCCACTAAAATATTTGCAAAAAAAGACAGTTGATTTTTATCATGTATTAGTTGTTAGACAGCCTAGCCCACTGCTTTATGCAATAGTTTGAATGTGTTGTTCAAGGATCTTAATCATGGCATATTTGCAAGAGTTGGAAACTCTTAGAATTTGACATTTTTTATTTTATATATATATTCTTACAGATCATCAAAGTTACATTATATTTTTTATTGCAAATTACCTTTTTTTAATCATGATGTTGAATCAATCTTTTAACTTCTAGCATGTTGTAGCTTGTTCGTATATGTGATATTTTTATTTGCTTTTATGTTTTAACTCAAGTTTAATAATATGTTTATTTATGCATTATACAATTTATGGTATTTAATAAATTATTCATATCATATAAATGAAAATTTACTACTAAACTAGTAGTAAATATAATGATTATGCAATTAATAAACAATGTATCAATATACTACCAGTTGACAGAAATCAATGAACAAAAACAATTAAATAAACTACCAAATGATGGTAATTAAAAATTAAAATGACTAAACATACTACTAATTGACACTAATTAATAATTAAGTTGACTAAATTTACTACCAATTGATAGAAACTAATGAATAAATATGACTAAATATATGACTAGTTGACAACAAAATAATGATTCAAATGACTAAATATACTACCAATAGACGGAAATCAATTAATACAAATGACTAAATATACTACCAATGGATGGAAATTAGTGAATAAAAATGATTAAATATACTACCAATTGACAAAAATTAATAATTACAATGACTAAATAAATGACTACCATGACTAAACAAATGACCAGTTAACAACAATCAATGACTAAATTAATGACTAAAGATATTACCAAATTGATCATTCAAAACAACCAATAAATGACTAAAAATGGTTTAGTCATAAATTTGGTTGCGTTATATATGACCGAAAATAAACTACTAATGGTCACGTGACCAAGCTTAGTCATTTATATGCAATTTTTAGTATTTTTTTAGTCATTTATTGTTATTTTTCTACTTGTGGAGTCTCCAAACTTGAATAAGCCACAACATAATCATGGTCAAAATCAACCAAGAAACATGACAAATCAAGAGAACGAGGAGACTCATGAATGTCAATCTCCAAAGACAAAAAGATGAGATAACAGATGTGTTGAAACTATCATCAAAGAGGAGAGAAACCCTCTCAAGTGTGTCTTCCAAATTTGCAGTATGAGACTCCACAAATAAGTTAGAAATCCATGTCAAGTACTCATCCCATTAAGAAAGATTTGAAAAACTATGAACATCCTACTGAATAGAAGCAGGAGGTAGAGAAGTAGGAAGCTCAACACTAATCTCTAGAATACCAAGGTGTAGATGACCAAACTTCTCCTCACAAACATGATTCACACTTGATGATGGATTGTGCTATGCAGTCAAAGGAACATTATCTTCTTCTGAAGAAAAATATGAAAAGGAATACAAATGAGATGAATGATCAACCACCTTAATAGTAACAATATCCCTAGTCTCCAAGTCCCTTATGTACACTCTATCAGGAGTGAACTCAACTGTTTTACCTTGACCCCCATGGGTAATTTGATAAACAAAAAGGAGATTAGTCGATAAATAAGGAACACAAAGTACATCATTAAAAGTACCCTCTCCCATGTCAATAAAACCTTTCCCACTCACCTTCATATGTGTATTGTTGCCCATAAAAATATGAGGTGAATTACAAGACTCAAAATAAGAGAAAATATCCATAGAAGATTCCATATGATGAGATGCCCCTAAATCAAGAAGCCATCTATTAGATGAACAAGACTTGTAGAGGCCAAGAGTGCTTGTCCTTTTATTTTGTTCAAACCAATTGTATATCCTATATTCTTTGACTGAGATGATGAAGGGGTTGTTGATTGAGATGTTGAAGAAGAAGTAGAAGACACTGATGAGGGAAGTTGGATGTTATTCTTTTGAAGAAGGTGTGTGAGTTCATCAATCTTCTTATTATAACATTTATGCTCATCATGTCTTATCCTTTTACAATATGCACATTTAAACTTATTTTTAGATAATTCCTCTTTAGAAGAGGGTGTGGATTTAAGAGTGTTATGTGAAGGTGAATCTTTACCTTGCTCATTAGACTTAGGGTCCTTATTTGTATTCTTACCTTTGCCACTTGAAGCCTTTGAATCTTTTGCAAGAAGAGCATGAGTTTGGGAAGACTTCAACGTGCCCATGTGTGCCAACTTTTCTTGTTCCCTTGTGAGATAAGCTACAAATTCATTAAGAGAAGGCACTTTGTATGCATTTCCAAGGGCATCCA
This sequence comes from Sequoia sempervirens, assembly GCA_007258455.2. NCBI lineage: Eukaryota > Viridiplantae > Streptophyta > Pinopsida > Cupressales > Cupressaceae > Sequoia > Sequoia sempervirens. Next base: position 1,251,923,587 of record VDFB02271358.1, on the reverse strand, counting down.
TTGTAGCATGGAATGTAGAAACAAATACTAAATAATCAAGACCAAGCTTAGCAATAATAGAAAGAATCAATTGTTCATATTGTTTAGTGACCCCATAATTAGATAACTACAATCTTAGAGAAGAAGTATTGGATATTATCAAAATATGATGGATTAAGACCCATTAGTTCATTCTCCAACTTAAATTTCCTCATTTCTTATGGCTTACCAAAGAGACCCTCTAAGATAGTCCAAACTTGATTAGGATGTGTGGAAGATGAAACATGATATATAAGATCTAGAGAAATGGAAAAATAAGAGTACCAAGTGCTTCATCTCTTCTATCAAACCATTTTATTCTTTCTGCAGCTCCTGTGGGTTTTGGATCTTGGCCAAATGTGATTCTTTGCAACTTCAATTTTAACAATAACATCCCCATTTGTGATTTCCATTCATGATAGTTATATGGGTTTAGAAGTACAAAATTTGGAAAATCCATGATAAAATCAAATACTACAATAGAGGATTAACAAATTTCCCCTCACAATACAAGTAATTAACACCTTTGTCACAAAGAAATTGACACTTTTTTTGCAATTTTACAATAATGTATCTAAAAGTACCCAATCAGCTTCAAACTGAAATCCTAAAAATTTTGGAAATAAATCTATAAAAAAGTGCATATATACAACTAAAGTTCTCCTCAATACCTTCCTGATGTCACAAGAATCAATAAAAATGGATTTTGGAGCAAAAAGTTAGTGAGCAAACAAGATCTGACTTCAAGTTGTAAAAACAAGCATTAAACAAAAAACTCTAATAAATAACCTTCACCATTGAAAAGTTCTTAGAACCATCTTTCCAACAATATATTGTTCATAAAAATCTAATTTTTGGATCAAAAGTTATGAATTTTTTTAAAAATGTTGAATTTTGCCTATAATGATGACCCTCCTAGCCAAATAAAAAAATTCCAAAAATCAAATTCATCAAAAATGGACAAATTTTATATAAAATAGGGGTTTTTGGACCATCTAAATGCAATGGTAGCATCCATTTGGGCCATAAGTGCTCCAATAAAAAATTGTTCACTAGATCAAAGCTTCAAACCCTCATTTGCAACTATATCATACAATGACCAAATTGAGTGAAATAAAAGCTAGATCTGAATTTATTGGACATTCTAAACTCAATAGTGAGCTTAGATTTGCACAACCATGCTCCAAAATGAACTTGCAATACAAATCCACAAAGAAATAACCCCAAATCTGGTATTTTTATCAAGTTTTTATGATTCTCCAGGTTATCATTTGATGCAAGAGAATATCATACTCAACTTTTCAAAATCCACCAAGATTTACACCATAGAAAAAACTCAAGCGTAATTATATCCCAAATCTGAGAAGAGGCTTGCAGATCTGAAGCTCTGATACCATGTTAGAGCCACTCAAGGACTCAAGACTCCAGGATCACCACAAAACCAAAAACAACCTTCTACAAAGGAGAAAAGCAAGAGCATAAATTTGCAATAATGGATGCAACATTACAAGATTGAATATACGATTGAATACAAATGTGCATGAGATGCCTTGCTAATAAAGGCAAGGTGAGACATAGGATTAGACAAGATCATGACAAGTGTTTTAATCCTATAACATGAGACAACTACCTCATAACTACCTAGGATAAGATAAATTCTAGATAAGATAAGTTCTAGAAAAGACAACTAAGACTTCTAGAAATAATATTATATCCTAAGTAAACTTAGCATGTGAATATGTCCCCTTATTCTCTAGTGAGTGAATTAACTAGGTACAAGCCATTCATTCACACCCACACTAACAAATTTATTGCACACTTTTCCTATAACATTGAAAGTGACATGACCCTAGTGAAATTATGCACAACCAAACAAAAAGGAGTGTCACGTCATTTTATCCAAGATGGAAAAGCATGCCCAGTAAATGCCCTTGTCACATACCAAAAAAATAATCGATTCCCATTTTTATAGAAAACCTCAGCATGAAACTAGTGCATCAACTTCAAATCTATTGTCGTACCACATTTGAGGATACCATTGAGAAAGGTTTTTTATTGATAAAGCCCTTGTGGTGACATGACTAGTCAAAATCTTCAAATAAACCAAAATGTTCCTAATGACAAAGGAAAATTCTGGTCTAGAAAAAAAAATGTCAATGATGGGGTAGTTGATTCCAAAGTGGTTAACCAAGTTCACCACACCATTCATCTTAAAGGTCCTTCTACACAAAATAATGCAACACCAAGTCATGACCAAACAAAAAATGTGGTCCAAAACAATCAACAATGCAGATGTACCCCATGAACAAACATGCCTAAATGAGCATACACGCCCTTAGGGGAACCCATTGAGTCAGTCTTGAAGAAACTCTTGCAATCAAACATCATGCAACTTATCGACAGTGAACCATACAAACCAACATTAGTCAAACCAAATTGGTGGAATGACAATGAATATTGTGAATACCATCATACCAAAGGACATAAAACATCATCCTATTGGACACTTAAGAATCTTACACAAGACCTTATTGAACAAGGTGACATATCAGTGGATAATTCACGAGGTAAAATGAATGTTGACCATACCATATTCAAGACTCCCCTACAAGACCATAGAAAGGGAAAAGCCTCCAGTTCAAGGCACAATACCAATAACAATGCCAATTACACCAATGTCTCATATGACTATATCGTCAATCACATTCAGGTCATTGATAACCATGTTGCTACCATTACCATCAATAAAAATTTGGAATGTGTCATTACCACTCGTAGAGCTAAAGTGACCTTGCAAGGAGTTGCTTCCAATCCACAACCAAAAGTCAATATAACCTCCTAGACCATCTAGGAAAGACTCTCGCGTAAATATATATTCTTGAGTTGCTTCGCATATCCCCTAAGCATAAGGCCATCCTATAAAGATTTGCAAGATACATCTATGCCCATTGACCTAATTGTCAATCAATTTCAAGCCATGGTAGGATACTTAGCCACCACCTATCATGCCACATTTTCTAAGAAAGATCTTTCTACACATAAAACAAACCATAACAACCCATTATACCTTGAGGTATACATTAATAAACACAAAATCAGACGAGTCTTGGTAGACGGTGGAGCAGGTCTGAATATATGCACCTTAAAATTGGTCACAACATTGGGATTCTCTGAAGCTTGTAAATATGAATCTGATAAAATCATTATCAAGGTTTATGATGACATTGAGCATTCATCCAAGGGTATAATCACACTTCCAGTATGGGTTGGGCCTACTATTCAAACCATAATATTCTAATTCTTGGATTTGGAATTACCATACAATCTCCTTGGTCACCCATGGATTCATTCCATGAGGGTTGTTCCCTCCACATACCATCAATGCCTTAAGTTTCCCCATAACGACATCGAAATCACTATACCAGGTGATCCCGACCCCTTCCAATATTGCAATAATCTAAAAGGGACCATTGAACATCAAGTGCCTATTAATCAAGAAGCCTCATCCTCTTCCTCATAAAATTACCTTGATCCCTCTTTGCTAGTTAAATCATCCACTACACCTTCCAAACCTAAGGTCCAAATCCATAACAAGGGATGTGGTGAATACAACATGGAGAGCTTATTTTGTGTTCAAAAGCTGCCTATATCACAAAAATCTTACGACAAACCTCATCTTATCAAGAAATAACCTAAAGTTATCATTTGTAATCCCCCCATCACATTCACTAAGTGGAGTGAGTTGAGCAAAGAGTCTATAAGCGAGGATATTTATACATGGATTTACAAAGATGAAGAGGATACTAAGCCTAAGCAATTATCGGTTGAGCGATATTAAAAAGGGTTCAAGATCATGAAGCAACAAGGTTATAGTGGACATAGCAATCTTGGCTTGAACAAACATGGAATGATAAAACTAATATTGCCTCCTTGGTTACCA